>CM053030.1:142513515-142855426 GCA_028564925.1 Lithobates sylvaticus
CAAGTATCTGAAAGAAGTACCTAAAAAAAGTTGCCTGGAAGGCGTTTGGAGCATATACAGAGGCCAAAGTCAGGAGTTTGTTCTGTATCATGCCCTGTACAATGACATATCTGCTCTGAGGGTCAATGTATGTCTTCTGTACCTGGAGGGAGACAGAATTTCTAATGAATATGGCTGCCCCTCTGGACCTGGACTCAAAGGTAGTGAAGAAACATTGTTTGAACGACTTGTCAAAGAAGGAAGGGTGATTATTGGCTGAGAAGTGTGTCTCCTGCAGGAGGAGGACATCCACCCCCAAGGACTTGTATGCCCTCATCGCCTTCCTTCTTTTTTGCGGGGAGTTAAACCCCTTAACATTGTGCGTCAGGACCTTAATTCCCATGATTCAGTGGGAATAAACTGCAATAGGTCTGTCGAGAGTCCAGGACAAGAGGGGGGACCATAAGATTGCATAATAATAAAGCATTCACAGTATGAGCTTTGGGACACCTGTGTCAACCTGAAAATAAGGCACTTGCAATTAGAATATAGAGCACATTGAAATCTCTTCGGGAGAGCTATAGTGAGATAATCAGCATTGTCAAGCAAAAAAAAATTATAAGTGTGAAAAAAGAGGTTCAGAAAACAAGAATCAAAAAACATTAACAAAAGGTTACTCGCTTTACCAAAAAACGGCTTAGCAAAGTCTTGGGGGTACAGGGAGAGAGGCTCCCCAGTACCCTAAGAAAAAATGTAAACAGGACCAGTTGGTCCAAGGCTCCAAACCCTAGAGTCCAGCAGTGGGCCACAGCACTCTGAATGCTGTGTACTGTGCGAGGTGGTACCTGTGCAGGGCTATTCAGCCCATCCTGTGATGAGAGTCTGTGGATCCAGGAGAACTCCGAAGGAGAAGAACCGGGGGACATGTCAGCGTAACAATCTTCCGCGTGGCTCTGGAGCAGGAGACTGAAGGGAGTAAGGAGCATGTCGGTAGTGTTCAATAGGCGACGTTCATGTGTGGAAGTCACCCGATGAGGCAACTCGGTGGCCGGGAGGAACAACCTGCGGGCAGAAAGACCTAAAAAAAAAAAAAAAGAAGAAGAAAAGGGGGGGGGGTTAAGGGGCAAATTCTGTCCTCCTGCCCGGTGGTCAGTTCAAGGGCTTATAGGAACCATTTTGATGCTTTACCGGCGGTCTCTTCTGGGGGGGGGGGGTGCCCAGATAGCAGAGTGACGTGGGGTTGAAGGCATCCTAGGGAGCATTGCAGCATCCATAAGGCCTAATTTGACTAGCAGTTCTTTTCCCTCATGGAGCGTGGTGACCGTGTAAGTTGTACCATTGTGAGGAACTTGTAGCTTGAAGGGGAATCCCCAGCGATAGCGAATTCTGGCCGACTGCAATACTGTAGTAACCTCTTTCATCCTCCGACGCTTGTCAAGGGTGGTGGGGGAGATGTCGGGGTAGATCTGGACTTGTGCATTATCCAGTTTCAAGTTCTGTGTGGATCTGGAGGCTCTGAGGATATCTTCCTTAACTAAGAAATCCTTGAGGCACAGTACAATGTCCCGGGGAGGCTTATCAGGGGGAGGGGGGGGGGGGAGGTAGTGCCCTGTGAATCCTATCACAGGCAAAGGCCTCCAGCGTGGCCTCAGGCAGCAGGGATAGAAACAGCTTCTGTATTGCGGGCACAAGTTCAGTGACCGTTTCTGGGACCCCCCTCACCCTCAAATTGTTGCGCCTGTTTCTGTTGTCCAAATCTTCGATATGGGCCTGAAGCTGGGAGACAGTTTCAGAAAGCGCCTCATGATCCTTCCCTAGGTCTGAGCAAACCAGCGTTAGCTCATCGTGCTTAGTCTCAAGCAGGTCTGTCCTGCTGCCCAAGGCCGCAATCTCCAGGGAGAGGGTATTGGTGGACTTGTGCAGCTCAGATTGGAACTTTTGGGCCAACTTGTCATACATCAGGGTCAGGCTTTCATCAAGGTCAGATTTTGTCAGTTGTAGTGAGTACTCACTTTCGGCCACCGAGTGTGCCGGGGATGAGGCTGCAGCATGTGGCGGTGTCCGTGCTTGTGTCTTCTGGGCGCCATTTTGGGACATCCCGCTCTGTTCCCGCACTCTTAGGAGATACGTCGTCAGCGATTTTTGGGCCGGTGTACTGCGGCTATTTTTGGGTCCCGGCATGCGCTGAGTGTTCCGCCGGGGGTGCGGAGTGAGATGGAGCCGAAAAAGCTGTTAGAATAGCCCCGGGGAAGCGTTCTGGTCTCCGCTCGTCATGGAGCTCTCAGCCTGTGCGTCCTTCCTCGTTCGCGCCGCGCATGCGCCCCAGCTGCAGTGTATTTAATATAAATATATATATATATATATATATATATATATATATATATATATATATATATATACAGTCAGACTAGTGTGTGTGTGTGTGTGGTGTGTGTGTATATATGTGTAATGTATATATATATATATATATATATATTTTATATTTATATACACACACTGCATCCAGTGTAGCCAAGCCTTTATATCACTGGAGGCCATTACTGTACTTTTTCTAATATATTTCAGGCAGGTAGGTTATTCAGTTAGCTACAGTGTATTTAATATATATATATATAGATATATATATATTATATATATATATATAAATATATATATATATATATACAGTCAGTCTCGTGTGTGTGTGTGTGTGTGTATTATATATATTATATAATATATATACACTGCATCCAGTGTAGCCAAGCCTATATCTGACTGCAGGCCATTCCTGGTGTACTTATTCAAATATACTTCAGGCGGTGTACACAGTACCGTGCACCCATAGTGCAGTTGCTACTACTTTTCTGCCAATGTACACAATACAGTGCACCCATAGTTGTTATTACACTTCAGGCGGTGTACACAGTACCGTGCACCCATAGTGCAGTTGCTACTACTTTTGTGGTGGTGTACACAATACAGTGCACCCATAGTTGTTATTAAACTTCTGTTGGTGTGCACAGTACCGTGCACCCATAGTGCAGTTGCTACTACTTTTCTGTAGGTGTACACAGTACAAAATACAGTGCACCCATGGTTGCTATTACACTTCTGGTGGTGTACACAGTACCATGCACCCCCAGTGCAGTTGCTACTACTTTTCTGGTGGTGTACACAGTACACAATACAGTGCAGCCATAGTTGCTATTACACTTCTGGTGGTGTACACAGTACCGTGCACCCATAGTGCAGTTTCTACTACTTTTGTGGGGGTGTACACAGTTCACAATACAGTGCACCCATAGTTGTTTGGAATGCAACCTGCCCAAGAACCGCCTAATTTGTGACATGTCCACCAGGTGAAACTCAACGTTGGCAATGCTGCAGCGGCTGCACACGCAGCAGAGGGGCATCAATTAATACCTGTACGAGTATGGCACCAGGACAGGGTCAAGGGAGCATGGCTTCTTTTCGCTATGCCAGTGGCCACTGATGAAGGATGCATGCACTGTCCTGTCATCATTTGAGGAGGCAGGCCGCAGGAAAAGAGGGGGGGACGAGATAGTGCCCTCCTGCCCTCCTGAACTGTACCAGGCCACATGCCCTCAACAAGTTCTAAAAGAACAGTCACCTGAGAGGACGGTCATTACGGCGGGAGCCTCCCATGGAGGCGGATTGGTGGCGGCGTGCATTTTTTTTATTTTTCGGTCCGTCAGCGGAGCGAGATAAGAAGATGAATGGACTTTGTGGGACATTTTTTTTTTTTAATAAAGGACTTGTCCCAAGCCGTGTCTTGTCATTTGTACCATTTTGACACTTTTTTTTTGTGAAATGGTAGGTACATTTGTACCCCATTACCATTTCACACAGGGGGGAGGGCGGATCTGGGGGTCCCCTTGTAAAAGGGGGCTTCCAGATTCCGATAAGCCCCCCTGCCCGCACACCCCCACAACCACCGGGCAAGATTTGTGGGGATGAGGCCCTTGTCCCAATCAACATGGGGACAAGGTGCTTGGGGGGCTACCCCAAAGCACCCTCCCCATGTTGAGGGCATGTGGCCTGGTACAGTTCAGGAGGGGGGACGCTCTCACCCCCCCTCTTTTCCTGTGGCCTGCCAGGTTGCATGCCCGGATAAGGGTCTGGTATAGGTTTTTGGGGGGACCCCCACACCATTTTTTTATTTTGGCGCGGGGTTCCCCTTTTCCTGCGGCATTTAAAGGGGAGCCCCGTGCCAAAAAAAAAATGGCGTGGGGGTCCCCCCAAAAATCTAAACCAGACCCTTATCCGAGCATGCAACCTGGCAGGCCGCAGGAAAAGAGGGGGGAAGGGTCTGGTATGGATTTTGAGGGGGACCCCTACGACATTTTTTTAAAATTTTGGTGCGAGGTTCCCCTTAATGTCCATACCAGACCTGAAGGACCTGGTATGGAATTTGGGGGGACCCCCACGACATTTTTTTTTAAATTTTGGTTCAGGGGGGATGCCATGCCGTTTTTTTCAATGACTTCTTTTATCTGTATTGCATATTCATTATATGAGTAGTACTACATGAGTACTTTTAAATTACTTTTTTTCCTTTAGAACCTGAAGGACCTGGTAAGGAATTTGGGGGTGCCTTGAAAAAACTATATACAGCTGTGCTCATAAGTTTACATACCCTGGCAGAATTTATGATTTCTTGGCCATTTTTCAGAGAATATGAATGATGACAAAAAAACTTTTTTTTCACTCATGGTTAGTGTTTGGCTGAAGCCATTTATTATCAATCAACTGTGTTCACTGTTTAAATCATAATGGCAACAGAAACTACCCAAATGACCCTGATCAAAAGTTTACCCCAGTTCTTAATGCCGTGTTTTGCCCCCTTTAACATCAATGACAGCTTGAAGTTTTTTGTGGTATTTGTGGATGAGGATCTTTATTTTCTCAAATGGTAAAGCTGCCCATTCCTCTTGGCAAAAAGCCTCCAGTTCCTGTAAATTCTTGGGCTGTCTTGCATGAACTGCACGATTGAGATCTCCCCAGAGTGGCTCAATGATATTGAGGTCAGGAGATTAAGATGGCCACTTCACTTTATTCTGATGTAGCCAATGACAGGTCAACTTGGCCTTGTGTTTTGGATCATTGTCATGTTGGAATGTCCAAGTATGTCCCATGCGCAGCTTCCTGGCGGATTAATGCAAATGTTCCTCCAATATTTTTTGATAACATACTGCATTCATCTTGCCAACAATTTTGACCAAATTTCCTGTGCCTTTGTAGCTCATACATCCCCAAAACATCAGCGATCCACCTCCCATACCTTTCATCATAGGCCTTGTTGACTCCTCTCCAAATGTAGCGTTTATAGTTGTGGCAAAAAAAATCAACTGTGGTTTCATCACTCCAAATGACTTTGTGCCAGAAGGTTTGAGGGCTTGTCTCTGTGCTGTTTGGCATATTGTAAGTGGGTAACTTTGTGGCATTTGCGTAGTAATGTCTTTCTTCTGGCGACTCCACCATGCAGCCCTTCTTTCTTCAAGTGCCTCCTTATTGTGCATCTTGAAACAGCCACACCACATGTTTTCAGAGAGTCCTGTATTTCACCCAAAGTTATTTGTGGCTTTTTCTTTGCATCCCAACAATTTTCCTGGCAGTTGTGGCTGAAAAACTACCAGACCGTGGTTTGGTTTCAACAGAACCCCTCATTTTCCACTTCTTGATTAGAGTTTGAATACTGCTGATTGGCATTCTCAATTCCTTGGATATCTTTTTATATTCCTTTTCCCATAGATGCTTTGACAATTCTTTTGCTTTCCCCATGACTCAGAATCCAGAAACGTCTGTACAGCACTGGATGAAAGATGCAAGGGTCTGTCAGGAGTCCAGAAACTCATTGACCTTTTATACACACACACTAATTACAAGCAAAACAGATCACAGGTGAGGATGGTTACCTTTAATAGCCATTCAAACCCCTTTGTATCACTTTGTGTGCATGTTATCAGGCCAAAATCACCAGAGTATGTAAACTTTTGATCAGGGTCATTTGGGTAGTTTCTTTTGCCATCATGATTTAAAAAGAGTAAACACAGTTGATTGATAATAAATGGCTTTAGCCAAATACTAACCATGAGTGAAAGAAATGTTTTTGTGTTATCATTCATATTCTCTGAAAAAATGGCCAAGAAATCATAAATTCTGCCAGGGTATGTAAACTTATGAGCACAGCTGTATCTCTTCCACTTGTTAGATATAAATAAATTGAGCCCATGAAGAATTATATCTTTGCAATATTTTTTATATGCAAAGTAACAATATAAATATTATAAATACATAATTTAAAACTGTTTATCTGAATAAAAATCAATACAAGTGCAAACACTTGACATTTATACATTTGAAAATTAGATGTAAATTATTAAAATAGAAACTGAATTAACATTTGGTTATTTAAACAAGAAAGCAAATTCAAGAAGTTGAAAGGATACCAAGTGAGCTATTATGAGTTTTTGAAGGAAGCACATTTTAACACAATGTTATTAATCTTGTTAGAGTATTAAAAGCCCATTTATTACATCCTTCATTCATTTTACAACTTGGTAATTCCTTCTTCAGTTTAGTGCCGCCACATTAAAAGCTGTTGAGCAATCAAAAAATAGAAATATGTGTTCTCTACTAAAGCTTAGTTATATTATGTAAAACAGGTGAATGGAAATGCCATTGTTTACCCTTTTAACCTTTATTACAGCAGGCAATTGCAACAACTTCTAAAAATGTTTCGTAAAAAGCAGCAAAACACTTTAGATCAAAATGATTACCCTAAGTATGAATGTTGCTGACAACGCTAACGTAAGCCTTGTAAGCCCTATTACAATGATCTATAGCTTAGCTTTAACAATATTTATTTTCATAGTTGCACAAGGCAAGGAAATGGCAGACAATTTATACAAATTCACACCCCTTTTCACTTCCCACCAGTGGTGGCTAGTGCTCAAAATTTTTTGGGTGCTCAAACAAACTGAAAAAAACCCCCATCAATTGCAGCCTCACTGTACCATCAAACACAGCCACTGTGCCCTTAAAATGCTCCCACTGTGCCCATCAAATGCCGCCACTGTGCCCCCCACCCGCTGTCTGCCCTGCACTTACCCTGTCTCAGTGGGGCAGCATGTGACGGCGGCGAGCAGTCTCATCCATGTCTTCGATGTCTTCTCCCATCCTCTCCTATGATTGGATGCCTGATAGGTGTCCAATCACAGCGCCTGTTGTTTCAGCCAATCAGATGACAGGTAACAGACCTGAGCACCAGATTGGCGGAGAGGTAGTTCAGTGTTCATTCACTTTCCTAACACAGCTGAGTGAACTGTGAACGACAAGCATGGCGCTTGCGGTTTACCTTTTTTCACGCCTATTAGAGCCTATGACTCTAATCAAGTGCTTCAAAAAAATACCACGTCATTGTAGTTCAGGCGTCCGGAAAGGGGACAGGCGCCTGAATAGGGAGTGACGGCGGAGGCCATATATAGATTCATGCAATGCATGAATCTATCTATTGGTGATAGAGGGGTGGCTGAAGAGAGGGGGTGGCGCCTGTGCGCCCTTATGAACGCTCCGCCACTGCTTCCCACAGTATATTGTTTAATGCTATAGGAAGGCATTTTTGTTTAATGTTGGATAGAGTAAGGAAGGCTAAATCTCCTTCAGGTTATTTTTTGCTGCCTCTGTCCCACTGCAAAGATTTTTCTTAATTTTCATTCCCGAGACAGAACAGAAAAAGACAGGAAATCTCACTAGTGAGGGTAATTCCCATCTTAGACATTTGACACTGAAACAATTGTCCCCATTGAGTGAGCTTGCTTTTGGATTCCCCCAAGCTGAAGATCAATCTAAAACAAAAAAAAGTATTTATATTTGCTTTAACCGCTTAAGGACTGTCTCCTGTACATTTACGTCAGCAGAATGGCATGGCTGGGCAAATCAACGTACAGGAACGTTGTCCTTTAAGAGCCCAGCCGTGGGTCGTGCGCGACCCGGTCCTGAGCTCCGTGACCGCGGCCACAGGACCAGCGGACCCGATCGCCGCTGGTGTCCCGCGATCGGGTCACAGAGCGGAAGTATGGGGAGAGGTCTGTGTAAACAAACCTCTCCCCACGCTTCCTACACCGCCTGTCACTGAACGGCTGTTCCCTGTCATCGGGAAAGCCGATCAGTGACATCAGACGTAAAGCCACGCCCCCCTACTGTACTAAAAACACACACGTCACAGACTTACCCCTCCCCGCCCCCTATTGGTTAACTCCTTCACTGCCAGTGTCATTTACATAGGAATCAGTGCATTGAAATAGCACTGATTTCTGTAGAAATGACAATGGTCCCAAAAATGTGTCAAAAATGTCCGATGTGGTCCGCCATAATGTCGCAGTCACAATAAAAATCGCTAATTGCCGCCATTACTTGTAAAAAAAAAAAATTAATAAAAAGCTATAAAACTATCCCCAATTTTGTAAACGCTATAATTATTGCGCAAACCAATCAATCATCGCTAATTGCATTTTTTTTTTATAACCAAAAATATGTAGAAAAATACGTATCGGCCTAAACTGAGGAAAAAAAAATTATTGATATATTTTTTGGGGATATTTTTTATAGCAAAAAGTACCCAAGGAACTTCTAGATATCTTCTCCTCCTTCTACCACTCCTTATATTCTGCCCCAAAATGCCCATCCCCTAATCCCCCCCATCCCTGGCTAGACCACCTAACCCTCCCAAGCTTATCAGAGGAACAGCTACAAACCCTAAACGCCCCTTGCACTACGGAGGAAATAGCCTCCATCATGTCATCACTTAAACCCTCTAAGACCCCAGGCCCTGATGGCTTCTCAGCCTCTTACTATAAAAAGTGTACAGAGCCCCTACTCCCAAAGGTGGCCAAGCTATTTAATTATATATTGAAAGGCAATCACTTTCCTGATGAGACGCTCTGGGCTAACCTATCTCTGATACCCAAACCGGGCAAAGATCACACTCAACCTCAAAATTTCAGGCCCATCTTGGTCATTAACAATGACTTAAACATTTTTGGCCGCATCCTGGCTGACCGGTTGGCCACAATTGTTACTTTGGTCTCCCCTGAACAAACGGGTTTTATACCCTCTAGGCAAATCACGGATAACATCCGCCTAGCCGCCAACATCATACAGGATGCAGATGCCAATAAAAAGAAGGTTCTACTACTAAGTCTAGATATCAATAAGGCATTTGATAGTGTGCTCTGGCCATATCTCGAATCAGTTTTGTCCAAGTTTGGGTTTGGGGGAGCATTCGTCCACGGATTTAGAGCCCTGTATCATCGCCCACGCACTAACATTAAGATCCCAGGTTGTAACTCTGAATATTTCCCCCTAGAGAGGGGTACAAGGCAGGGGTGCCCTCTTTCCCCCCTCCTGTTCGCCCTCGCCATGGAACCCCTTACCAAATCTATAATAGGTAATCCCAACATCAGGGGCTATCCCAAGGGCGACCAGGAGTTTAAGATTAGCCTTTATGCCGATGACGTTTTATTATTCCTTTCAGACCCTTTAGTCTCCCTTCCTAACATTTTCGCCTCCTTGACCCATTTCCAGCAAGTATCAGGTCTAGGGGTTAACCCAACCAAATGCTCTGCCTTACCCATACACTTACCTGATACGGTCCTAAGTGCCCTTAAAGACTCCTTCAAATTTTCCTGGGACCCTTCCTCCCTACAATACCCGGGGGTGAAACTCGCTCCAACGCTTAAACAATTATATACCCAAAATTACCCACAAGCCTTTACCTCTGTTAGGAACCTGCTCCTCCAATGGTCCAATTATAAAATCTCCTTTTTAGGCCGTATACAAGCTGTTAAAATGACCATATTGCCCAAACTGCTCTTTTTTTTCCGCTCCTTACCATTATATGTCCCTCGGGCCATCCTTGCTAAACTCCAATCAGATCTACTCTCCTTTATTTGGCAAAAGAAAAAACCCATATTGGGGCGCCCGGTGATGTATGGGGCCCGCTCGGGGGTGGTCTGGGGTGCCCGGACTTATGGAAATATTTCCTTGCGGCCCGCTTGGTGCAAACCGCCCAATGGCATGCTAACCCGACTTCCATTCCATGGCTACGATTTGAGAGAGTCTTGGTTGCCCCGTACCACCTCCCGAGACTGTTGTGGTCTTGCTCCATCACCCATAGGGAGGTTGCTCCACTGAATGCCATTGTGGGACAGTCCCTCTATCTTTGGTTGGAAAAAATTCCAATTAAAATTAAGAGCACCACCACTGGCTTCTTGCCTGGGGGAACCTCTTTTCCCCCCAGCGTTCCACCGACACTCCACTTTTGCTGAATGGGCAGATAGAGGCCTTACTTCGCTAAAGGCTTTTATCCATGACGCCTCTTTCTGCTCATTCTCACACCTGCAACAGCATTATGCTATGGACCGAAATGTATTTTACCAGTTCCTCCAGATCAGGCACTTTTACTCTAGCAATTTTCAAGAGCTCACTAGGACAACAAGCACTCATTTTGAGGTTTTATGTGGGGAGGCCTCCAGAGAAAGGGGCACTATTTCTAGTTTATACGGTTACTTAAATGACCACAACTCAGCCCCCAAAACGGCGGCGATGCTGGGCTGAGAGGCAGAGGTTGAACAGGAGTTTGCGGTGGAAGACTGGCGGGACATGGTAGACAATATGCACAAGTGTACACGCTCTATCTCGGTGAAGGAAATGGTCCTTAAGTTACACACCAGATGGTACTACACCCCGGATCGTCTGCATAGGATGTTTCCTCTGGTTCCCGACACATGTTTTAGAGGATGTCGGGCCAGGGGCACATTGCTGCACACGTTTTGGGCATGTGGTTCCCTGACTCATATTTGGACCAAGGCCGCTGCCAAGGATCACTGATGTTTCGGTGACCCTTACCTTTCAAATGTGCATCCTGTATGCTGATATACCTGGGGCTATTCCCCCTCAACAGAAACTGATACACACTCTCTTTAGTGCTATCCAATGGGCGATAGCGCTGAACTGGAAGAGTCCCTCGGTGCCATGGTCGCAGGTATTGGCCCGCATGGAGTCCATCAGATTGATGGAAAGGATCCATCACACCCTTATGGACACCATACATATTTTTGACGGCAAGTGGAATAAATGGTCTGCCTTCCAGCTTAGTAATGCATCTCAGGGCCACTAAACACTACGTGCTGGGCTACAATATTTCCCCCTTGACTTTATTCAGCAGCAGTACACCTTAAGAACGTCAAGCTATGTTACTTATTATTTTGGTTTTTGTCTTTTTCTTTTCCCCCTTTCTCATTTTCTTGGTTTCTTTATGTGAAATGTTCCAGGTCTGTCTATAGACCTAGTTGATAAGCTGCTGAATTGTACGCATTATCTTTGCATTTGTTCAATTCTCCATTTTTTGAGTTGTACTTAAACGTGATACTGTTATGCTCAACATGTGAAACTTCCTCTTGTACATGATCCGATGATTGACTGTACACTCTGTATTTGCACTGTTCTATGAAAATAATAAAAACGTTTGTAAACAAAAAATAAATACACTGCAGCTAACTGAATAACCTGCCTGCCTGAAGTATATTAGAAAAAGTACACCAGGAATGGCCTGCAGTCAGATATAGCTAAACTTGATGCAGTGGAGATATATATATATATATATATAGATATATATACGAGACTGTCTGTTTATACAGTATATATTAAATACACTGCAGCTAACTGAATAACCTGCCTGCTCAATCTAAATGACACTCTCTCTCCGTCCACGCCAACAACACACTACACAGGGCCGATGTGCAGGCAGCCTTATATAGTGTGGTGCGTGGACTTAGTCCCCCTGAGCCATGATTGGCCAAAGGCACGCTGCCTTTGTTAATTATGGCTCTTTTAGCTGAGGGCGCTGGGATTGGCCAAAGCATGCAGGTCATGCTTTGGCCAATCATCATACAGCAATGCACTGCGTTCCCGCAGTGCATTATAGGGCGTTACGTGGCGCTCGAATTTGGCGCAAATGCCCAATAATGTTCGGTTTTCGACGAATGGGTGAACAGCCAATGTTTGAGTCGAACTTATGTTCGACCCGAACATAAAGCCTATCCCTATTAACAAGGATTGGGAATTTGAAAGTGTTTGATTTTATCTTTATTTGGTTAAATACAAGTTTAACCGCTTCCCGACCGGCGCACGACGATGTACGTCGACAAAATTGGCCGGCAACGCATATGGGCGTACAGGTACATCCCCGTTAAGATGCCGCCGTGCCATCGAGCGCCCCCCGGGGAGATGCGGAAATAAACAGCATCTCCCCGTTCTGCCTAGCAACTAGTGACGCCGATCTCTGCTCCCTGCCGAGATCAGCATTCACTAGCTGACCCCCCCCCCCCACAGTGAGGCCTGGTGGTTAACCCCTTCACTGCATTTAAATAGCACTGGTCCCAAAAATGTGTCGGATGTGTCCGCCATAATGTACAGGTACATCCCCGTTAAGATGCCGCCGTGCCATCGAGCGCCCCCCGACAGGGGCGTGCGCTCGCGCCGGTCTGGACCCCCGTGAGGCCGGTCGCGGGTCCCGCGGACTCGTCTCACGGGAAGGCTAAACGGGGAGATGCGGAAATAAACAGCATCTCCCCGTTCTGCCTAGCAACTAGTGACGCCGATCTCTGCTCCCTGTGATTGGAGCCGAGATCAGCATTCACTAGCTGACAGCCACGCCCCCCCCACAGTTAGAAACACGCCTCTAGGAACATGTAACCCCTACACTGCCCCCTAGTGGTTAACCCCTTCACTGGAATCAATGCATTTAAATAGCACTGATTGCTGTATAAATGATAATGGTCCCAAAAATGTGTCAAAAATGTCCGATGTGTCCGCCATAATGTCGCAGTCACAATAAAAATCGCTGATTTACTTACTAGTAAAAAAAAAAAATTATTAATAAAAATGCTATAAAACTATCCCCTATTTTGTAAACGCTATAACTTCTGCGCAAATCAATCAATAATCGCTTATTGCAATTTTTTTTACCAAAAATATGTAGAAGAATACGTATCGGCCTAAACTGAGGAAAAAATGTTTTTTTATATATTTTTGGGGATATTTATTATAGCAAAAAGTAAAAAATAATGCGTTTTTTTTTTTCAAAATTGACGCTCTTTTTTTGTTTATAGCACAAAAAATAAAAACTGCAGGGGCGATCAAATACCACTAAAAGAAAGCTCTATTTGTGACGAAAAAAAGACGTTAAATTTGCTTGGGAGCCACGTCGCACGACCGTGCAATTGTCAGTTAAAGCGACGCAGTGCGAATCGTAAAAATTGGTCTGGTCTTAAGCCAGCAAAATGGTCCGATCTGAAAGTGGTTAAGAATATTATAATTAATAAGTATATATCTATGCTATGGAAAGAATAAGGAAGTTATGTATTCCAGGCTCTACGCCAGAGGAATTGTGGTTAGTAGAGAAAAAGAGAAGTAACTGTGTTGTGTAATTCTTTGCACTAGGGAAAATATATACTTCGGGTGAGATAAGTATTTAAAAATATGGAAAAATGTGTGTTCGAAGGAAAAATATGGAAAACAGGTCTAAATGAAGAATGAATGAAATGGCCAAATGAATGTGGAATGAGAAAGTGCTTGTATTGTGTTTAATAAATGCACAGGGTATTATCATCTTAAAGTGTTTGGTTAAAATGTACACAGAGTTGTCTCATATTGTGTTTTCTTGTTTTGGGAGTAAAGGTTATTAGGCCCATGTTCCTGTATGTATATTTCCCTAAAAGTTTATCAAAATTGATAATGGGATTTTGGTAAAAAAGGGTGAAATTATAAATGTTTGAAGAGTTACTGAAATTAAGTAACCAGATAAATTGCTGCATGTATTGAGTCCATGAGATACTAAAATATTGAGGGGAAAGTTTGTTTGAATAACAGAGTGACTATTCTGGATATATTTACCTTTTGAATTCCCAGAGTGTCAATCGTGAAGTGTTAATGATGTAATGTTGTTTATTCATCAATGTTTTGTTTGTTGCTGATGATCAGATATATTTGCAAAGTTGATAGGCTGACTTCTGAGTCAGAATATGTGTTTGAGTAAAATGCTCTGTTCGGAGACCCTCAGGTCCACTTGGGTCCTGGGGATAGAAGGAACTAAAAGGTGTTTACGTTTTTTAGAAATACTGGATTTGAAGGGGAAAAAAAATGTTTAGTTAAATATATTGAATCTATATAATAAACTCTTGCTGAGAAACATTTTTATTTCTGCATGCTTTACTTTGAGTCAATGAGGAACATTATTTTTAATACCTCCAATGGTTAAGGCCTGAATTGATCAGGTAGATTCTGTGATTATTCATGTTGGATGAGGAGTATCTGCCCCAGCCAGCCAGCATTCACCCCTAGCCCCATGCACATGAAGAAATGCCCACCCCATTCATATCCTGTACCCCATTCATACCCTACCCTATACCCTATCCGGATGAAGAGATGACTACAGCTTTTACATGGAAATATTCATTGTTCATCTTTGTTGTTTAAATACCATAGGAGGTGTTGAGATGAGTAAAGGCGGACTTCTGCTGGAAAATGTTCCTGGGAATGACACCTTGGGGGTTAGCCAATGACGCACGACCAAAGTCTGTGGAATTCCAGTGAGCATCACAAGGGAGAGATCCAGATACGCCAGCCCAAAGACCCAAGTCTAGCCCAATGCATCAGTTCCAGTCTGTCTGTGGATATTGAGTTCTATCCTTACAAAGAGAGGTAGGGTTTTTGGGGTGGAGGATATCTGTAAAATATGGGTGAACACAGAATCCAACCAAACGTTTTGGTAAAAGTTTAGGAAAATAAGAATTATAATGTGAACATTTCCTTCTTTTTTATGAATTTAATGGACATTCAGAAGCCATACAATAGACTTTTTTGTGCTTTTCTTTGGGACTATTTTTATTTGGCCTAAAGGCTGTCATGCCCCTCCCACTTGCTTTTATGGACTGTCACGCCCCTTCCACCTTTATATTTCATGGACAATTGCTATGCAGCTGAGATTATGTGTTTATTGTTTTCTATTTTTACATGCTTAGTGTGATGGTAAATTTGTGGGAAAGTAGTCCAGGGGAATGTCGGGGGCATATTGGGTTTGTTTATCACGTTCGTGACAATAGAGAGGATTGTAGTAATATGCCCAAACCTTTGTTACTGATATGCTTTGATATGCTCTGCTATTTCAGTATACAAGATAGCTTAAATTTGCAACTATAACAGAATGCTTAGAAAGATGCGTGCACAAGCAATGTACTCTATATATACATCATTGTGGGTTGGTAGGCAATGGGACAGGATGCATGACTAATGACTCATAACCAGACAGCCTGTTGACCCGTGTTAACTCATAATGAGGTATCTTGGAGGGTCACTGACTTGTATAAGCAATCATAAAACTATATATTTCTATACAAATCCATAATTTACTAACCACTCCCCCCTCCCCCCTTTCTATTGGTATGTTGAACCATATATAAGCTGTAACACACCTAATAAAGGCAGACATTTTAGGAATGCATAACTTGGTTCTCATTTCATGGTATCTCCAGATATCCGAGGGTGCTGTTGGTGTACCTAATAGACGGATGGTCCTTCAGAATACCTGCTGTTTTCTTGCACTGGATTATCTGGTACCAGAGTGTCTTCACTGCTCATTATGCTTCATAAGCAGTCATCTGGTCTTAACAGAGACATGACCCTCACAGAATATTTCCAGTAAACTACCCTCATCCAGGCCTTCCTGTACAAACTCTGACTTTCTAAAGGGACTTGGACTGCACTCCACACTCAGGCATGCCAACTGGTCACTTGAGCACAAAGCAGGGGAAAGTGCACACACATGCCCCATACAAAGAAGTTCCACATTTTTCAATTGGTAACTGCAATGTAGTGTCTATTACAATGGCTGTGCTTAACAGAGTATACTTTAAAGTTATATTATATAAATGAAACGTAATAAGGGATTAGGAAATAGATAAAGCCTAGATACAGTTGAATTTATGTTTTTCTTTGAATTATCAAATTCAATAAACTTCCCTGTAGTGTGCTGTAATGTACTTTTTTACTCACAATAGCTTGTACACATTGCATTGACCTTTATTGCTAGACAACTCAACATTCACAGACATGTATGGGAAGTTATGAACCAAACAGAAGGCTTAAACTGCTTGATGTTCTGTTTGTTGTGAAGTGCATTATATTTCTTTGTAGAAAGATCTAGCAAAATGTGCACAAAATCCTTTTGAAGTAACTATTAATCCTGAGGACACTTCCTAGGAGGTAAAGGTTTAGTTTGTGTTGCAAATTAAAAGGTAGCAACTTGAATCATTCCATCTATGCCAGCATATATTTAAAGATGACCTGAGCTACTTTGTGAAATAACATATTCTAATGCCTCATACACACGGTCGGATTTTCCGACGGAAAATGTCCTATCGGACCATGTTGTCAGAAATTCTGACCGTGTGTGGGCTCCATCTGACTTTTTCCGTCGGAATTTCCGACGGAAAAAGTTTGAGATCCTGCTCTCAAATTTTCCGACAACAAAGTCCTATTGGACTTTTTCCGATCGTGTGTAGCGAATTCCGACGGACAAAGTGCCACGCATGCTCAGATCACATTACAAGACCAAAGCTATTGGCTACTAGCCTCTATGTAGTCCCGTTGTACGCAACGAACGTCACCACGTTCAGAATGATCGGATTTTCCGACAACTTTGTCCGACCGTGTGTATGCAACACCAGTGTCGGAAAAAATCAGACGGATTTTGTGGTCGGAATTTCCGACCGTGTGTATGGGGCATTACATTTACCAACATGTACACAAAATGATTGTTAAACGTTCTTTAAAGAGCATGGCCAGAACTTAAAGTGGTTGTAAACCCTTACAATCCACTTTTCACTATAGGTAAGTCTATAATAAGGCTTACCTGTAGCTACCCCGGATATCTCCTAAACCTGCATGGTTTAGGAGATATCCCCTGTATCAACATGTGCCGATGTCCTCGGCACATGCTCACTGAAGCAACGGCACGTTCGCGTTGTTGCTTCAGCTAGTGTGCCGTTACCGGTGGCTCTGGCCAATCGCAGCGCCGGAGCCCAGGATACCCGGAAGTAACTCTGATGTCGCTGGCCAGAGCTGTGTACTGGGACCACTCTGGGGGATTTGATCTAAGGTGAGTATTTCAGAATACGCTAGTATGCTATGCATACTAGCTCATTATGCCTTTGTCTTGCAGGTTTTTTGTTTTTGTGGGTTTTCAACCACTTTAAACAGAAACATATGGGGAAAAAAAGCAAACTTATTTTACTGATATTGAAAATATGAAAAATTTGAAAATTTAGCTGCATTAATCTACTGCACTTTGTGTAGTCAGTGCACTGTCTTAACAGCCATATATGGATCAAAATTTGGTCAGCAGGAACTGGCCAAATTATGATCCATGTATGGCTGTTCCCATTAATGAGAAGTCGATCGCTAGAGCGACTTCTAACAAATGGGACTGCTGGAAAATTTCAGTTAGATCATTCACTAATCTGTGTATTGGGATGGCGAGGATTCAAGGAAGTCTACCTGCTATCAGAATACAATGACACAGCAGGGAGGTTTCCTACATACGCCCCCCCCCCCCCCCCAAATGCATGGATGTGGGAATCAGTTCCTTTTTTTTCATTCAGCTGGCTGGCTGAACAATATAACTGAACCATGTATGGGCAGTCTTACAAAACTGTAAGAAAAAGGAGAGTGGGAAAGAGCCATCGTCAGGGCCACAAGTATTAGGCAATGGTCCCATGGGATTCCAAGTCCCTCACACCCCTTGTTAAAATGAATAAGGCCTGTTTTAGTCGTTAATAGGGTCTTTGTACTGGGCAGTTTCTTGGTTCTCCTTTTGTCTGTTCCAGGTACCCCTTTTGCTGTATCCAGGCATAATTCACACTCACCTTTAAAGAGTAACTTCACTTTTCTTTAGGGGAAAAAAAACACCCTCTAGGTGATCTATGTACATTGCAAGGAGTTTAACAAACTTTGTTGGATTCCTACCTTTTGTTATTCTGAAGAAATCACTGTGTGTTTGTGTGTGCCCATGTGGAAAGTGAATCTAATGGGCGTGGTTTCATAATTATCAATCAGCTGCTGCACTTGTAGGGCTCTAATAAGGAAAATTGTAGAATCTGCATCCCTTTAGATGTTATTTCCTATAGTATCTCACCATAAATGACAACTTTTGTTACAGGGGATGCCTTAAATCTGACTTGTATCTTAGTGTAGACTTCTGGAAAAATTGGTGAGCTAATCACACAAGCAGAAAATTATGTTTCTGGGGGGCATTCTGTACACATTCTGTGTACAGAACACCTCCAGGCAGCCATATTGCATTGCATTTCACAAAAAATGACAGTGCTGCGATTTAAAAGGAAAGGTAATTTTTAATAACATTCAATTACAATATGACTTGTGTTGCATTTTTTGTTTTGTTTTTTGCAATTGTATATGCTATATATTTTTTTTATTTGATATTTTTTTTTCCTATGTAAGTGGAGTTACGCTTTAAATATCTTCTCTCTGAAGTTGTCAGCAGTCAAGACAAGCTGTCCTCCCTCCCTTCCCTTTGTCACAAGTATCCTTTTTTGGGGGTATTGTTGCCCAATATTGTGGTTAGACAGTGTGGTTAAAGACTTAATGGACTGTTATGTTCAGTGCGAGTCTTGGTGACTGAGCTTTGCTGTTTGATATTTATTTCAAAATAATTATTGGTTTGTTTATGGTTATAAAGTTTGAAGAAAGTTTAATGATTTTACTTATATGTTTTCAACCCCTAATAAATAGCCATGGTCTAACATTTGGTTGTCTTTTGTTGTTTCAATTAAAGTGAATGTAAACCCTCACATATACCCAGTGAAGTGATCAGCCTCAGATGATACCCAGAGATGAAACAAATCCTCCTACATAAGTTTTATTTGTATATCTGCTGTCTTCAGCTTTAAATACTGTTTATAAGGTGCACATCCTGTTAAAATTTCCTCTCTCTGGTTCACCTGTGGGTGTGGATTCTTGGCTTACACTTTGAGACAGCTGATTGGAGGAAAGGCACACACCCCCTCTCCACATAGACAGAAAAAGAAAGAAACAATGCAGAGCTGTGCTGTGAATTGACCAGCTCTCTGCTAACCTATTTATAGAACCCACCCTGACAAAATTCAGGCTGGTTTTATCACAGTTGATGGAGAAATTGTCAGAAGTTATCATACTGATAACAGAAGAATGGAGCAGGAGAAAGCCACCAGACATAGGGCTATGAAGAGAGATAAGAAAAACTGCAGATATATGTGCCCAGCTCAAATTTCATGAGTTAGGTTTAGCCCAGGTTCACACTGAGCTGCAGGAATGAAGCCGTGCGAGTTCAGCGGAACTCGCATGATTTCACTCCCGCATGTCAGTCCTGATTTCGGCTGCATTTCAGAGACTTCTGTGCAGGTTTCTGCACAGATGTCAATGTAAATTGCAGCCTGAAATTGCAAAAAGTAGTACATAAACTAGAAACTAACTAAATTAGGACAGTACCATTGATGGCAATTGCCACCAATTTGACATGCGATTTGACATGTCAAAATTATAATATGATGAAGAGCCTGATGGAGTCTGTAGTGCTTCAACAGTGTAATATGAATTCCCTCACAGTTGAAACAACATGTCGGTAATTATTTTTTTTTAATAAATGTTGCCAATGTTATTTGCATTAATTCTTTAGTCTATACTAAATGAACATCTGCTGCCTAGGGTTAAGATATAATTGCTAGATTTCTCATCAGTGCATGGACCCAGTCTCATAGTCTTTTGCCTTGTGCAAAAATGTACATATGTGTGAGAAGTGTCAGAATTGGGCTGGTGTTGAATTGGCTAATAACATAGGAATAATGTGCTTTTCCAGAAGAATACCCTGTGGCAAGTTACCCCCCCAACCATATTAACCACATGCCGACAGGGCCATAGCCGAAAAAAGAAAGCTACAGCGTGGTTGGCTTATTCCGGGAGGGCATCCATGGTTTCATATTTACTATGTTTATTTTTAAAAAATTTAGGTTTTGGTCTTGACCATAATTAGGAAAATATGTAAAAAAGCCACTTCACAATCCCTCTTACTGTTACCTTATAGTTTTATATTAACACTGTTGATATAAACATATTTTGTACAATTTATTTTTAAAGCAGGAAATTCTATGGCTTGGGCATGTATTTACATTGAAGTTGTAACAGAGAAGCAACAAACAATGTAATTTAAAGGATAAAAATAAATTTTCCTATATTTTAGATAGAACTTACCACCACTAAAGAACAAACGCCCAATGTGGCCCCTAAAATGGATTTTATCAGCGTGGTAGTAATATATCTAATTTATGTTTCCCCTTTCCACTATCTATTTTTATTACAACATTATAGAAAAGGATATTGCTTTTTAGAGAGATACGGTGCACATCATCCAACTCTCTAGAAATAGCCAATGTAAAGGTTAGGTATTTGAAATGTTATTGTGGTTAAGGTCAGAGATACTTAGTGACCTACTATCTCCCTGGTAAGTATACATTTAGAGAAATCATTTTTATTATAGCAGGAAGTGTTTAAAAAGTGTTTAAAAGTATGCGTTTAAATTAGTAACTAGATTTATTTTATCTTTAGAGATTTAGCTCACATATATTGTCGGTCTGAATTTACATTGCATATGATAATACCAAGCACAGTATACTAAATCAACAGATTAAAGAAGAAAGCACAGGGCTTTAGATAGTTATATTGTAATTACTTAGATTTTGCAGATACCAGTGCATTAATTGTTAGTGGTTAAAGAAGCATTCTGCCCAAAATTTGAAATGTAATGTTATTTGGATAAGAGGATTAAAACACACAGATCATATCTAACATCCAAGGTTTCATTGGCGAGATCTGCTGGCTCAAGGTGGCATAAAAATGTTCTTGCTGCTATTGCTGCAATTAATTACTGTTACAGCAAGGTTAATGTAATTAGTTACTATTATTTTCACTTTAATCAGATTTAAATCTGCCGTGTATACTAGCATTTGGAATGCAGAAGTTTGACCCTAAATTTGTTCATTTGGGGCACTAAACAAAATCATAGGTAAAGTAGATGTCTTGGAGTACTTTGTTATAGTATTAAAGGTGAACTATAATGGCCTGGGGCCAGTTTATTTTTGTACATTTTATACCTCTGTTCATACAGTGTTCACAGAACACTATTGTTTTTCTAAAGTGAGAGCACAGTGGAGTAGGCAATTAGAAGTTTAGAGGAGGTATGATTCATTTGAGGGGGAACGAGGAGGTATATTTTATTTATGCATGTATGCTTATAAGATACATTTTTTAAATGAAACAATGGAGATACAATTTTTAATTGTAAAAAATAAAATATATTTATATGACATATTTCATGCAGATGCAGATGCTACTGTGGGAGGTAGGTATTAGGGATGGGCCGAATGGACCCTTGTTCAGTTCACACCAGAACTTTCGAACATGTGAAAGTTCGGACCCGAATAACGAACCCTATTAAAGTCAATAGGACCCGAACGTCAAAAATCAAAAGTGTCAACAGTGATGGGCACAGTGAGGCGGCATTGATGGGCACAGAGAGGCTGTGATTATGGGCACAGAGAGGCTTATATGCAAGTAATTGGACATACAATGGTTATAGGGTTCCGGGTCCTGCCCTGGGGGACATGTATCAACAAAAAAAAAGTTTGTGAAAAATTTCATTTTTAAATGAGCAGTGATTTTTGGATTTTTAAAGTGAAAGCCTAAAAATGAAAAATTCCTTCCAATATAGTGCCTGGGGGGGTCTACCTGTAAAGTGGCAGATCTGTACCATGTCTAGAATCTGCTGCAGCAATAATTGCATTTATAAAGCCCAAAAAAAAAAATTCCCTGCAAGCTGCCTTTATTTTGCTCAGCAACAGCTGGGGAGCCAGTGTGTATGATGAGGCCACAATGTAGTGCACTGAACAAGATTCAAGATTTTTTTGGATATATTCTAGTGTCACTTTGACTTTGGATAGAAGTAACGGGTTCGTATAAATTGGTCTTTGGGTGTCAGTGGCGCCTTCCCACCATAACCCTATAGAATTGGCCTTGCTGTGAAAAATTGCAATGATATGCACCTGTCAAACAGGTGCAGAAAAATTACTCTTTGGGTATCGGGGCGCCTTCCCACCATAACCCTATAGAGGTACTCTTGATGAAAGCAATAATTGGCCTTGCTGTAAAAAATTACAATGATATGCACCTGTCCAACAGGTGCTGAAAAAATGGTCTTTCGGTGTTAATTGTGCTCATGAAACCTATTCCAAAAACTTTCCTCCAGATGAAATGATTGAACACCCTCAAAGCTAGGCAGGCTTGAAATCCTGCAAAGATTCAAAATCCCAAAAAGACTTAATCAGTGATATCAGCATCAGGGGCTTCATAGCTGGTAATCCAGGACTGATTCTTTTTTTATAAAAATCAAGCGGTCCATGGAGTCTGTGGACAGACGCGTTCTATGATCAGTAACAGGACCTCCTGCAGCACTGAATGCCCGTTCTGAAAGCACGCTGGATGGAGGGCAGCCCAACAACTCAATAGCATACTGGGCAAGTTCTGGCAAGTGGTCTATTCTCATGACCCAGTAAATCAGTGGAAAGCTCTCCATCTCTGTTTTGGCCCAGAAGTAATCACACACCATGTGATGCAGACGCTGCAGATGGGATGTGGAAGCTGACAGTCCTGGGCGGTCGAGGACTAAAAAACCCCTGAAATGCCTCACTTAGGAGGACACCTTCTCCAACGCTCCTCTCTTGACCAACAGAAGACTCAAAATTACGTTTTCCACCACACTGTAACCTACTGGAGTCAGGAAAAACGTTCAATAAAATCCTCTTTAACGTGTCCTCAAGAGATTTTATCTTCAGTTCTGAGACCTTCCCCTTATAACGCTGGTCAAGGAGGGTTGCCAATCAGTAATCATCTTTCTTGTTTATGCCACATATTCTCGGGTCCTTTCGCAGGCTTTGAAGCATAAGGTTGCCCATGCGCCTCAAATTTGCTGAGGCTTGAGAAGCAGACTCCTCTGGGTCACTCAGGATGACAGCACCTGGAACTTTCTCCTCCCAGCCACGTACTACTCCCAAGTGTCCTGGGGTTGGAAAGCTTGATGCATGTCTTCCTCTTCTTCGAAGCCTATGAAATTGCCAGAATCCTCCTTCTCATCCTCCTCCCCTCACTCCTCCTGTGTGTTCTGTGACATAGGAATGATGGTGTCTGGATAAAGTGGGCCTTGAGAGGAAAGGAAGTCCTCCTCTTTCTCCTGCTGCTCTGCCTCCAGTGCCCTGTCCATAATGCAGATATTGCCCAAATCGTCCCCTCCTCTCCTCCCAGGACCTCCTGCTCTCTAGATCCTTTGTTACCTCCTCTCATGCTCATCTTCAGGACTTCTGCAGAGCCTCTCCCATCCTCTCGAATTCCCTGCCCGGATATATACGATCAGCCCCTAACATGTCCACCTCTAGGAGATCCCTGAAAACTCACTTATTCAGGGAAGCCTATCCCACATCCACCTAACAACCCCATCAAATCATTCCCCATATCTATTACCTGTTGTACCACCACCCCCTTCCTTTAGAATGTAAGCTCTATGAGCAGGGCCCTCCTGTCCCTTCTGTATTGAACTGTACTGTAATTGTGCTGTCCCCCCTGTACATTGTAAAGCACTGTGTAAACTGTTGGTGCTATATAAATCGTGAATAATAATAATAATAATAATAATGCCATGCAGGAACACAACAGTGATTGTGTCACTGATGCATGAACTGTCACTGCTCACCATCATTTTGGCCTTCTCAAATGGTGACAATATAGTGCATGCATCCTTAATGTTCAGCCATTGGCGTGGGGAAAAAAAGCTGAGGCGGCCTGAGCCTGTCATTGTGCCATACTGGCACAGATACTCGTTGATGGCCCTATGCTGCATATATAGATGCTGCAGCATTCCCAAAGTTGAGTTCCACCTGGTGGGCATGTCACAAATCAGTTTAGGGGCAGGTGGAATTCCTGCTGAATTTCAGCCAACCGAGCACTGGCTGTGTATGACCGCCTGAAATGGCTACAGACTCTTCTGGCCTGCTTTAGTACATCTTGCAACCCTGGGTACGTACTTAGGAAACACTGCACTACCTAATTGAGGACATGTTCCAGGCATGGCATATGTGTCAACTTTCCCTGTCTAAGGGCAGACAGGAGGTTTGAGCCATTATCGGACACCATTATTCCAGCTGGCGTGGTATGAACCACCTCTGGGCCTTTCCCTGCAGAGCTGAAAGAATCTCTGCTCCGGTGTGGTTCCTGTCCCCTAAACACACCATCTGAAGCACTGCATGGCACCTTTTAGCCTGGCTCTGGGAATAGCCCTTGGAACGCTTAGGGGGTACATGATGTTCATAGGACAATTCTGCAGAGGAGGGCATGGAGGTGGCGGAGGAGGAGGATGAGGGGGTAGAGCTCACAGGTCTGGCATCATCATGACCAACTGTATGGAGACGTGGGGGCACAACAAGCTTCAGTACTGAGGCCTGTCCTGCATCCTTTTGAGTTGCAATCAGCTTTACCCAGTGAGCTGTGAATGAAATATATTGTCCCTGCCCATGCTTGCTGGACTACATGTCAGCAGTAAGGTGGATTTTACGACTGACTGCCATGTCCAACGATGCCAGAATATTACCTTCCACGTAATGGTAGAGAGATGGAACAGCCTTACGCGAAAAGTAGTAGCGACTAGGAATCTGCCATTGTGATACAGCACATTGTGTAAATTCACGGAAGGGGGCAGAATCCACCATGCTGAAAGGCAGAAGTTGGAGAGCCAACAGCTTTGACAAGCTTGCATTTCGACATTGGGCACGTGGGTGGCAGGGACTGTATATATTTTTTTCTGCTGCAGCAGATGGGGAAGAGAAATTTGACAGCTACAGTCTACAGCTGGTGGTGTGCTGCTAGGACCTGGGACACCCTGTGCTATACCATCATCCCTGTCAATGGAGGCTGCTGAAAGGTAATGGCTCAGTATCGCAGAGGCAGACTGAAGTGGGTAAGGAGAAGGAGGGACAGATTTGTGCCACACCTTTTGTGTGGCTTTTATGTGCTCCTGCCAACTGGCCGAGTGGTTGGACGTTAAATGCCTTGTTAGGCATGTGGTACCCAAATGGTTGGTGTTTTTGCCACGTTTGATGTGCATGAGACACAGTTTGCAGATAGCAACAGTGCGATCTGCTGCAGATGTGCTAAAAAAGGCCCAGACAGCTGAGCTTTGGGGAGTGGGTCGGCAGATAACAGCTGTAGAATGTGATGGAACAGGGTGGCTGCTCTCTACTCTTTCTTGATGTCGGCCTCTTTGGGATTGTGGCGCCTCACCTTCAGCTTCCTCCTCTGCTCTATCTGGCACCCAAGTCGTATCAGTGACCTCATCATCATCATCTCCATCTCCTCCATCTTCATCATTACCATTGGAGACAACTTGGCAATACGCTGCGGCTTGGGGAACATGAATGCCAATTTGTCTACCAGTGTTCCTCCCTCTCTCTAGGCTCATGTTCCTGTCATCCTCAACCTCAGAACCAACATCTGAATCCAGTAATAGCTGTGCATCATCAAGGATCAAGTGGCTGATGCTGTGGTCAAATAACTCAGCTGACTCCTCAATGGCTGATGTTGAAGCTATGGCAGGAATAGATGTGACCATCTATCATCAGCCACGCCTCTGATGATATCCACATAGGATGAAACATGTAAAGCTGGCTGATGCAAGCACGCTGTGAACCACAGCGTTTTTTTATTTGTCATGATGTTCCTTTCTTCCTGTAAGTAGACTACATTTAATAAATTTGGGATTTACCTTTGGATTCTCATATCCTGATGGTGATCGCACAATAAATCTATCCAATGCTGTGAGTCCTGATTTTCTGCCATTGATGAACCCGGATATCTATCTGTCAAGTGTGACCAATCAAGTCCAACCATTGACCTCTTGCATCATATCATTACATTGCCTGTTTTTCATATCTTTCTGGTAAGCAGATTGATAGCACGTGGGTGTGGTGTGCTTTCGTTTGTGCACATTGAAGCTTGGTGGAGGATCTATATCATCTTTATTTGAATACGGACTACCACACACAGTTTTTATTTTTTCACATTTTCTATACATTTGAGCGCTGCACTTGGACTTTAAAAATGTCTGCGTTTGACAAATCAACAAACTGTGCTGGCTGCTATTTTTTGTATTTCTTTTTGTTGTATGGTTAGGGGGCGTGTCCGGATGTAGACCGGGAAAGACGTGCTGATAGAGAGCTCCGCAGATCCTGGTGGAATCCGTTGCCATCCTGTACCACATCGCAAGCCGGTGAGCCCTAACACAACCCTACCTGCTCCTGGTCACCCCCTGCCTCCATCTCAGCAAGAATTGTGGCACCTGGCTGGCTGATTGAGTCGCCATCGATCCGTGGCCTGTTCCCTTCACCCAAGCCGCCGCCATCTTGCGGCCTACGGAGCAGCCAGCATCCTGAGTGCCCGGGGCCCGTGATCCGCCGAACGAGCGTCCGTCACCCTCCATCATCCGCACCCAATACTACCTCCGGGGGGCACAGCTGGGGGGACTAAATCCGGGAGGTCCCGGACACCGGCTCCTTACTCCCGCGATCCGCGGCCATTTTGAGGCCTGCTGAGCCTCCGTTATCCTCAGCCCCCACGATCCACGGACTGAGCGGTCACCCGCTCCCACATCCATCCGGACTCCTGGGGTGTCTGGGCTAGCTGCACGGATCCAGGGGACTGCCAGAAGGTCCTGCATACCGGCTCCACAATCCCGCGATCCGCCGCCATTTTGAGGCAGCATCCTCCCTGCCCCTGTGCCTTGCTGAACTGTGGGGGTAGAGGTTACTCAGTACCCCTGGCCCTGGGTCTCTATATCTGGAGGGGGCACACATTCAGACATTCATCCACTACCCCAGCCTCAGATGCCTGCCGTCCCTGCCTGAAAATCTCACAAGCTGCACATCACAGGCTCTTAAAGGGGCATACACGCCGCCTCCCTGGGTTTTTTTTTTTTTTTTTGATTTTATTTACAAGAGCTCCCCCAGAACACTCACTCATGCCCTCAAAGGGCAAATCTGTGACCAAGAAGGCACCAACTCAACCGCCCCAGTGTCCCAGCATCACTCTGGACCAGCTTAGAGTGCTAATTGCAGACATGGAGCAGGCGGCGGGCCCAGCATCCGCTCCGCCCCCTCAGGGGTCCCAGCAACCAAACGATACCAATGTTATCCTCGCAGCCATAGAGCAGAGTAGAACTTCCTTGCTGGTCCGCATCGACCATCTGGCTGAGGAATGTAACCTCATCAGGGCGGACTTGGATAAATTCCGGGGCAGACTCTCTGAGACTGAGTCGCGGATCTCTACCACGGAGGATCTTACCGCCCGACATGATGATGCCCTCCAATCACTCCAGCGCACCGTCCAATCCTTAGTGGCCAAATCTGATGACGCCGAAAATCGCCTTCGGAGGAATAATGTCAGGGTCCTGGGTCTCCCGGAGGGGGCGGAGGGAGATCAGCCAGCCGAATTTGCAGAGGCCTTCTTTAAATCACTTCTGAATCTGACCGAAGTCCCCCCGACATATGTGGTGGAGAGGGCCCACAGAGTACCAACTGGCCGGCGCACTCCTGGGGCCCCGCCAAGACCCTTCCTGGTCAGGTTTCTCAACTACAGAGACAGAGACCGCATCCTCAGAGAGGCCCGCACACATCCCACCCTTCCCTATGAGCATACAACAGTGCATCTCTACCCTGACTTCTCCGCAGATTTACAGAGACGCCGCAAAACCTTCACTGAGGTCAGAAGACGACTCCGAGACCGAGAAATCAAATATTCCATGCTCTACCCAAGTCGCCTGAGAGTTCAACACGGTGGATCGGTGAAGTTCTTTGAATCCCCCGAAGAGGCTGATACCTGGCTAATGTCTTTGCACTGACCCTTATCCTTCCTTTCCAACCTCCAACCATGGCTGTTGTTCATGTTGTTCTTGGGGTCTCGCTGTGGGCCCCTTCTATGGCGGGCTGCGGGTGGACCCCCCCCCCTCACTTGGAGCAATGTTCTCCCCTAATCTCACCTGATCCTTGTTAATCGGAGCTATAGCGTGACAATTCCAACACACCTTCCCGTAGACATAAGGCCCGCGTAGGGTATCGGTGGACTATCCGGTCCCCCGCCGGACGGGACGTGATCTACGTCCCCCCGCACTCGCCTACTGTTAAAGGCCTGATACTGACAGGGACCCTCCCTGGAACCTTGAGCCTCAAGCAGGCGACTGGTTATTGCTATAAAAGTTAAGGGATTAAAAACTACAAGCCCAGCTATGTTGGGGTATTGGCAATGTAGTAGGGTGTTACTCAAAGCAGTTAAAACTGCCAACTCAGGCAAGGTTTTTTTTTTTTTTTTTTTTTTCTGGGCACTGACCACTTCCCGACCCCCCCCCCCCCCCCCCCCCATGAGGATCTGGGAGGCGTTGGGACCTGGTCGGGTTGGCACCAGATGTTTTGGGAAGTTTAAGTTGGTTGAATGTTTTTCATTTCTGTTTCTGTTGTGTCTGACGTACAATGGCTCTTGCGCCACCGCTGCTCACCAGGTGTCACTTGCTCGACTACTACTAACCTCCTTTAATTATGATGACCACAGTGAATATGGCATCACGTGATCAGGATACCTTCTCAGTGGTGTCTTGGAACGTGCGTGGCCTCAACTCCAAATTTAAGAGGGCGCTTCTTTTTCGATATATCAAACAATATACTCCAGCTGTTCTGGTTCTGCAAGAGACACACCTGGTGGGCAGTAAGCTAAGGGCTCTGAATAGGCCCTGGGTACAAAAGGCCTTTCATGCCTCTTACTCGACATACGCGAGGGGGGTCTCCATTTTGGTACATAGATCTCTCCCATGTGTCATAGATGCAGTTCACACAGATCCGCTGGGTAGGTATGTGATACGGGTGCTCACGCTATGGCAACACAGGTATGTCTTTGCTGGCATATATGTGCCTCCGCCCTTTAAGACTGAGGTTCTACATGCTATACTGGGGAGGATTGCCCATTATTGTCCTGCAAAAATTTTATTGCTGGGGGATTTTAATGCCATCCTCTCCCCAGATCTAGATAGGCCCATACCACCTAAGTCATTCAGCGGGGAGTTGTCAAACTGGGCGATAAATGCAGGAGTCACGGAAGTCTGGAGGTGGAAATTCCCATCCACCAGATCCTATTCATGTTTTTCAACCTCCTACAAAACCGCCTCCAGAATTGACTATGCGTTTGCCAACCCCTCCTTGCTGTTAGACGTTATAGCAGCTACTTATTTGCCCAGCGGTTTATCCGACCACAGCCCCCTTGAGATCACCCTGCGCACTTCTGCCTCTCGTAGTGGCTCTATGTGGCGCCTGGGTGCTCAATGGATTTCCCAACCTGATATAGCCGATCAAACCCCACTGGCCCTACGCAATTACTGGGACTCTAATGAAGGGTCATCCTCTCCTGAGATAGAGTGGGACGCCTTCAAGGCATATACAAGGGGCCATTACATCTCGGCCATTAAAGCGGTCAGGGTACAACAAGCTGCTACCACAGCAGCATTGGAGGGCGAGGTGGGGTTGGCTTCTGACAAATATGGAAGGGTCCCTTCTACCTCAAACTTTGATGTGTTGCATGCATCTAAACGCAGTCTCCATCTACACATGACAGAGGTTACTAGACTGGAAATGTATAACGCAAAACAAAAGTTTTTTGAACAGGGAGACAGGAATGGCAGACTGTTGGCAATGATGTCTCACCATGACGCCCCTCATACCGTGATCCCCGAGCTTACCTCTCCCACAGGTGAGGCCATCTCCTCCCCGGAGGCTATTCTACAAGCTTTCCATGGCTTTTATGAGTCTTTATATACCACTACACTGCCCTCTGGTTTACATCCGGAGAGGTTGGCATCTCTCCTGGACCCGATAGCCTCAAATGGTTGCCCCAATTACCCCGGAAGAGGTTCAAGATGTAATTAATTCCCTATCTACTGGCAAAGCACTGGGCCCAGATGGTCTCCCGACCGACTTCTATGTAGCACACGGCAACGTGCTGGCCCCCCGGCTGGCCACCCTATTTACACACTGCTTGGATCAGGGCTCTCTCCCACCCTCCATGGCACACGCACATGTTATCCTCATCCCTAAGGAGGGCAAAGACCCCAAATTATGTGCCTCTTATAGACCTATAGCACTCCTTAATACGGACCTCAAAATACTAACTAAACTCCTTACCTCTAGACTTAACCCATTACTCCCCTCTGTCATTGACTCGGATCAGACCGGGTTCATGTCCCGCAAGTCCACAGACATCAACCTCCGTAGATTGTTTACTAACCTCCATGCACGACATGACAATCAGGGAACTAGAGTGGTTGCCTCTCTCGATATTGAGAAGGCTTTCGACTCGATTGAGTGGCCTTTCCTGTGGGAGATTCTTCGGAGAATGGGATTTCCTTTGGTATTCATTCGCTAGCTACAGACTATTTATCACTCGCCTACGGCTGCCATTCGCCTGGGGGGTCGTCTGTCTCCTGATTTTGAACTTTCCAGGGGTACACGACAGGGCTGCCCTCTCTCTCCGGCACTTTTTGCCATTGCCATGGAACCAGTGGCGGAGGCGCTACGTGTCTCGCCACATATCAAAGGTCTACGGCTGAGCTGGCTGGAGGAGAGGGTGGCCTTGTATGCAGACGACCTCCTCCTCTTCCTGAATGACGCTGGCCCCTCCCTACAGGGGGCTTTGTCAGTCCTGGAGGAATTCTCTGTGATGACTGGGCTTAAGGTTAATTGGGCAAAGTCGCAGCTGTTGGCTATCGATGCCGACGCTAAAAAAGAGGCCTCGGCATCTTTGCAGCTGCAATGGGTAGACAAGTTCACCTACTTAGGGGTGTGTATTTCAGGGAACATGACTGACTTCATACCAATGAACTTGTCACCAGTCATTGACTCTGTCAAAGCCAAACTGAAAGCATGGGAGAACCTCCCTCTGTCCCTATTAGGACGTGTCAATCTCATTAAGATGAAAGTCCTTCCCAAGTTTACATACTTGTTTCGTAATTCCCCTCAATGGATCCCTAAGTCATTCTTCTCCCAACTAAACCAAATTTTTTCCTCCTTTCTTTGGGGTCCACGTCCCCCCCCGCTTTAGGCTAACTACCCTAATGCGCCCTTGTTCGCAGGGGGGCTTAGCATTCCCGGACTGTCATAAATACTACATTGCGGCTCAACTAGTCACTGCATTCTGGTGGCTTGTTCCAGATAGATCCAACTCGGCTTGGGCCGCTGAGGCTGCAGTGTTGAGATCTGCGGAGGCACTGTCAAATCTTCTTTTGCGGGGTCCCAAGGCTCCATACGACCTAACCCCTTCCATGCGCACCACCCTTAGGGCCTGGAGGGAAGGTCTGGCCTGTGAAAAGTATCCCCAGACCGCTGTGTCCCCGAACGCCCCGCTCTGGAACAATCCCAACCTACAGCACCTTCTTGAGATCCCAGACCCGGTGGTATGGGCTAGGTACCATATCAAGGATCTCTCTGACATCACTGCAGATCTTACGATATTCTCCTTTGACCACCTGATGTCTCATCACAATGTCCCGCTTTCACACAAATTCAGATATCTACAGTTGTCCCATGCTTTCAGAGCTCAGTTCCCGCCGGGTGAATGGCAGATGGTGCAGTCCGACCTCGAACGGATTTTGCAATTTGATTGTTCCGAAAAACCCACCTCAGTGTTATATGCACACCTCCTCCGGGTCTCTTCTCCTGGGCTGTCCGGGCTCCACCAGAAATGGGGCCGGGATGTTCCGGAGATGGACTCGGAGGATTGGGAGGACGTGTGGGACTTCCCATTTGAAATACTGGTTTCCTTGAGAGACCGCCTCATTCAATATAAGATTGTTCATAGGGCGTACCTTACTCCCGCTCGGGTGCATAAGATGAGGTCTTCTCTATCCCCGGAATGCTGGCGCTGTGATCATGCTCCCGGGGACTATATCCATATATTTTGGTCCTGTCCGGTAATTGCAGGTTTCTGGTCACAAATCCTTTCAGAGGTGAATGATCTGCTAAGTATCTCTATTGCTCCTTCCCCAAAAATATGCCTGCTGGGGCTGGTGGAGGACCTGGTACCCAGAGTGGCTGAGAGAACCCTATTGGGTCTCCTGCTGTTCTATGCCAGGAAATCCATTGTTCTATGCTGGAAGCGAAAGACTCCTCCCTCTATAGGCTCATGGAAATCACTTGTTAACAAGGTGATACCCCTTTACAGGGACACCTATACACACAGAGGTTGTCCGAAAAAGCATGACAGAGTCTGGAGTAAGTGGTTAGCGGAACCCTCCACTGCTGCAATAGATTAAGTGACTTCTCTACTATATGTTGGCCCTCCTTAGCCTCCTTAAAGTACACAACGGGTTCATAGGATAATCTTGGTGACCTAACTCATTGTTGGCCCCCCCCCCCCCCATGGAGCAAGAGCCTTGACAAATTCATTGCTGTCATTATGCTACGGTAGTCATTGATACTTTAATGTTTTTTGATACTATGACAATACTTTGTGACCCCTGCGTGGGTCCCTTCCCTGTTGACAGCCAGATGTTGGCTGTGCTGTTGTACGTCTGTATTGTTCTGTTTGTTAAGAAAAATAAAAAAAGTTTTTCAAAAAAAAAAAGAGTAAAATGCTCTGTTCGGAGACCCTCAGGTCCACTTGGGTCCTGGGGATAGAAGGAACTAAAAGGTGTTTACGTTTTTTAGAAATACTGGATTTGAAGGGGAAAAAAATGTTTAGTTAAATATATTGAATCTATATAATAAACTCTTGCTGAGAAACATTTTTATTTCTGCATGCTTTACTTTGAGTCAATGAGGAACATTATTTTTAATACCTCCAATGGTTAAGGCCTGAATTGATCAGGTAGATTCTGTGATTATTCATGTTGGATGAGGAGTATCTGCCCCAGCCAGCATTCACCTCTAGCCCCATGCACATGAAGAAATGCCCACCCCATTCATATCCTGTACCCCATTCATACCCTACCCTATACCCTATCCGGATGAAGAGATGACTACAGCTTTTACATGGAAATATTCATTGTTCATCTTTGTTGTTTAAATACCATAGGAGGTGTTGAGATGAGTAAAGGCGGACTTCTGCTGGAAAATGTTCCTGGGAATGACACCTTGGGGGTTAGCCAATGACGCACGACCAAAGTCTGCAGAATTCCAGTGAGCATCACAAGGGAGAGATCCAGATACGCCAGCCCAAAGACCCAAGTCTAGCCCAATGCATCAGTTCCAGTCTGTCTGTGGATATTGAGTTCTATCCTTACAAAGAGAGGTAGGGTTTTTGGGGTGGAGGATATCTGTAAAATATGGGTGAACACAGAATCCAACCAAACGTTTTGGTAAAAGTTTAGGAAAATAAGAATTATAATGTGAACATTTCCTTCTTTTTTATGAATTTAATGGACATTCAGAAGCCATACAATAGACTTTTTTGTGCTTTTCTTTGGGACTATTTTTATTTGGCCTAAAGGCTGTCATGCCCCTCCCACTTGCTTTTATGGACTGTCACGCCCCTTCCCCCTTTATATTTCATGGACAATTGCTATGCAGCTGAGATTATGTGTTTATTGTTTTCTATTTTTACATGCTTAGTGTGATGGTAAATTTGTGGGAAAGTAGTCCAGGGGAATGTCGGGGGCATATTGGGTTTGTTTATCACGTTCGTGACAATAGAGAGGATTGTAGTAATATGCCCAAACCTTTGTTACTGATATGCTTTGATATGCTCTGCTATTTCAGTATACAAGATAGCTTAAATTTGCAACTATAACAGAATGCTTAGAAAGATGCGTGCACAAGCAATGTACTCTATATATACACATCATTGTGGGTTGGTAGGCAATGGGACAGGATGCATGACTAATGACTCATAACCAGACAGCCTGTTGACCCGTGTTAACTCATAATGGGGTATCTTGGAGGGTCACTGACTTGTATAAGCAATCATAAAACTATATATTTCTATACAAATCCATAATTTACTAACCACTCCCCCCTCCCCCCTTTCTATTGGTATGTTGAACCATATATAAGCTGTAACACACCTAATAAAGGCAGACATTTTAGGAATGCATAACTTGGTTCTCGTTTCATGGTATCTCCAGATATCCGAGGGTGCTGTTGGTGTACCTAATAGACGGATGGTCCTTCAGAATACCTGCTGTTTTCTTGCACTGGATTATCTGGTACCAGAGTGTCTTCACTGCTCATTATGCTTCATAAGCAGTCATCTGGTCTTAACAGAGACATGACCCTCACAGAATATTTCCAGTAAACTACCCTCATCCAGGCCTTCCTGTACAAACTCTGACTTTCTAAAGGGACTTGGACTGCACTCCACACTCAGGCATGCCAACTGGTCACTTGAGCACAAAGCAGGGGAAAGTGCACACACATGCCCCATACAAAGAAGTTCCACATTTTTCAATTGGTAACTGCAATGTAGTGTCTATTACAATGGCTGTGCTTAACAGAGTATACTTTAAAGTTATATTATATAAATGAAACGTAATAAGGGATTAGGAAATAGATAAAGCCTAGATACAGTTGAATTTATGTTTTTCTTTGAATTATCAAATTCAATAAACTTCCCTGTAGTGTGCTGTAATGTACTTTTTTACTCACAATAGCTTGTACACATTGCATTGACCTTTATTGCTAGACAACTCAACATTCACAGACATGTATGGGAAGTTATGAACCAAACAGAAGGCTTAAACTGCTTGATGTTCTGTTTGTTGTGAAGTGCATTATATTTCTTTGTAGAAAGATCTAGCAAAATGTGCACAAAATCCTTTTGAAGTAACTATTAATCCTGAGGACACTTCCTAGGAGGTAAAGGTTTAGTTTGTGTTGCAAATTAAAAGGTAGCAACTTGAATCATTCCATCTATGCCAGCATATATTTAAAGATGACCTGAGCTACTTTGTGAAATAACATATTCTAATGCCTCATACACACGGTCGGATTTTCCGACGGAAAATGTCCTATCGGACCATGTTGTCAGAAATTCTGACCGTGTGTGGGCTCCATCGGACTTTTTCCGTCGGAATTTCCGACGGAAAAAGTTTGAGATCCTGCTCTCAAATTTTCCGACAACAAAGTCCTATTGGACTTTTTCCGATCGTGTGTAGCGAATTCCGACGGACAAAGTGCCACGCATGCTCAGATCACATTACAAGACCAAAGCTATTGGCTACTAGCCTCTATGTAGTCCCATTGTACGCAACGAACGTCACCACGTTCAGAATGATCGGATTTTCCGACAACTTTGTCTGACCGTGTGTATGCAACACCAGTGTCGGAAAAAATCCGACGGATTTTGTGGTCGGAATTTCCGACCGTGTGTATGGGGCATTACATTTACCAACATGTACACACAATGATTGTTAAACGTTCTTTAAAGAGCATGGCCAGAACTTAAAGTGGTTGTAAACCCTTACAATCCACTTTTCACTATAGGTAAGTCTATAATAAGGCTTACCTGTAGCTACCCCGTCGTTGCTTCAGCTAGTGTGCCGTTACCGGTGGCTCTGGCCAATCGCAGCGCCGGAGCCCACGATACCCGGAAGTAACTCTGATGTCGCTGGCCAGAGCTGTGTACTGGGACCACTCTGGGGGATTTGATCTAAGGTGAGTATTTCAGAATGCGCTAGTATGCTATGCATACTAGCTCATTATGCCTTTGTCTTGCAGGTTTTTTGTTTTTGTGGGTTTACAACCACTTTAAACAGAAACATATAGGGAAAAAAAGCAAACTTATTTTACTGATATTGAAAATATGAAAAATTTGAAAATTTAGCTGCATTAATCTACTGCACTTTGTGTAGTCAGTGCACGGTCTTAACAGCCATATATGGATTTAAATTTGGTCAGTTCAGCAGGAACTAGCCAAATTATGATCCATGTATGGCTGTTCCCATTAATGAGAAGTCGCTCGTTAGAGCGACTTCTAACAAATGGGACTGCTGGAAAATTTCAGTTAGATCATTCACTAATCTGTGTATTGGGATGGCGAGGATTCAAGGAAGTCTACCTGCTATCAGAATACAATGACACAGCAGGGAGGTTTCCTACATACGGCCCTCCCCAAATGCATGGATGTGGGAATCAGTTCCTTTTTTTCATTCAGCTGGCTGGCTGAACAATATAACTGAACCATGTATGGGCAGTCTAACAAAACTGTAAGAAAAAGGAGAGTGGGAAAGAGCCATTGTTAGGGCCACAAGTATTAGGCAATGGTCCCATGGGATTCCAAGTCCCTCACACCCCTTGTTAAAATGAATAAGGCCTGTTTTAGTCGTTAATAGGGTCTTTGTACTGGGCAGTTTCTTGGTTCTCCTTTTTTCTGTTCCAGGTACCCCTTTTGCTGTATCCAGGCATAATTCACACTCACCTTTAAAGAGTAACTTCACTTTTGTTTAGGGGAAAAAAAACACTCTAGGTGATCTATGTACATTGCAAGGAGTTTAACAAACTTTGTTGCAGATTCCTACCTTTTGTTATTCTGAAGAAATCACTGTGTGTTTGTGTGTGTCCATGTGGAATGTGAATCTAATGGGCGTGGTTTCATAATTATCAATCAGCTGCTGCACTTGTAGGGCTCCAATAAGGAAAATTGTAGAATCTGCATCCCTTTAGATGTGATTTCCTATAGTATCTCACCATAAATGACAACTTTTGTTACAGGGGATGCCTTAAATCCGACTTGTATATTAGTGTAGACTTATGGAAAAATGGGTGAGCTAATCACACAAGCAGAAAATTATGTTTCTGGGGGGCATTCTGTACACATTGTGTGTACAGAACACCTCCAGATATCCATATTGCATGGCATTTCACAAAAAATGACAGTGCTGCGATTAAAAAGGAAAGGTAATTTTTAATAACATTCAATTACAATATGACTTGTGTTGCATTTTTTGTTTTGTTTTTTGCAATTGTATATGCTATATATTTTTTTTATTTGATATATTTTTTTCCTATGCAAGTGGAGTTACGCTTTAAATATCTTCTCTCTGAAGTTGTCAGCAGTCAAGACAAGCTGTCCTCCCTCCCTTCCCTTTGTCACAAGTATCCTTTTTTGGGGGTATTGTTGCCCACTATTGTGGTTAGACAGTGTGGTTAAAGACTTAATGGACTGTTATGTTCAGTGCAAGTCTTGGTGACTGAGCTTTGCTGTTTGATATTTATTTCAAAATAATTATTGGTTTGTTTATGGTTATAAAGTTTGAAGAAAGTTTAATGATTTTACTTATATGTTTTCAACCCCTAATAAATAGCCATGGTCTAACATTTGGTTGTCTTTTGTTGTTTCAATTAAAGTGAATGTAAACCCTCACATATACCCAGTGAAGTGATCAGCCTCAGATGATACCCAGAGATGAAACAGATCCTCCTACATAAGTTTTATTTGTATATCTGCTGTCTTCAGCTTTAAATACTGTTTATAAGGTGCACATCCTGTTAAAAATTTCCTCTCTCTGGTTCACCTGTGGGTGTGGATTCTTGGCTTACACTTTGAGACAGCTGATTGGAGGAAAGGCACAAACCCCCTCTCCACATAGACAGAAAAAGGAAGAAACAATGCAGAGCTGTGCAGTGAATTGACCAGCTCTCTGCTAATCTATTTATAGAACCCACCCTGACACAAAATTCAGGCTGGTTTTATCACAGTTGATGGAGAAGTTGTCAGAAGTTATCATGCTGATAACAGAAGAATGGAGCAGGAGAAAGCCACCGGACATAGGGCTATGAAGAGAGATAAGAAAACACTGCAGATATATGTGCCCAGCTCAAATTTCATGAGTTAGGTTTAGCCCAGGTTCACACTGAGCTGCAGGAATGAAGCCGTGCGAGTTCAGCTGAACTCGCATGATTTCACTCCTGCATGTCAGTCCCGATTTCGGCTGCATTTCAGAGACTTCTGTGCAGGTTTCTGCACAGATGTCAATGTAAATTGCAGCCTGAAATTGCAAAAAGTAGTACATAAACTAGAAACTAACTAAATTAGGACAGTACAATTGATGGCAATTGCCACCAATTTGACATGCGATTTGACATGTCAAAATTATAATATGATGAAGAGCCTGATGGAGTCTGTAGTGCTTCAACAGAGCAATATGAATTCCCTCACAGTTGAAACAACATGTTGGTAATTATTTTTTTTTACTAAATGTTGCCAATGTTTTTTGCATTAATTCTTTAGTCTATACTAAATGAACATCTGCTGCCTAGGGTTAAGATATAATTTCTAGATTTCTCATCAGTGCATGGACCCAGCCTCATAGTCTTTTGCCTTGTGCAAAAATGTACATATGTGTGAGAAGTGTCAGAATTGGGCTGGTGTTGAATTGGCTAATAACATAGGAATAATGTGCTTTTCCAGAAGAATACCCTGTGGCAAGGTACCCCCCCACCCATATTAACCACATGCCGACAGGGCCATAGCCAAAAAAAGAAGGCTACAGCGTGGTCGGCTTATTCCGGGAGGGCATCCATGGGTTCATATTTACTATGTTTATTTTAAAAAAAATTAGTTTTGGTCTTGACCATAATTAGGAAAATATGTAAAAAAGCCACTTCACAATCCCTCTAAAGCCCCATACACACGGTAGGATTTTCGCATGGATTCTGTCCGATCGGACAATGTTGTTGAAAAATCCGACCGTGTGTATGCACCATCGGACAGTGTACGTCGGATTGTCCGACGGACAAAGTCCTATCTCCTGCTGGATAGATTTTCCGACAACACGGTCCGATCACACCAAATCCGATCGTGTGTACCGTTGTCCGACGGACAAAGTGCTACGCATGCTCAGATCACATTACAAGACCAAAGCTATTGGCTACTAGCCTCTACGTAGTCCCGTCGTAGGCAACAAACCTCACCACGTTCAGAATGATCGGATTTTCCAACAACTTTGTCCGACCGTGTGTACGCAAAACCAACATCGGACAAAGTATGACGGACATGATCCGACGGACCTGGTCCTCGGATAATCCGAGCGTGTGTATGGGGCTTAACTGTTACCTTATAGTTTTATATTAACACTGTTGATATAAACATATTTTGTACAATTTATTTTTAAAGCAGGAAATTCTATGGCTTGGGGATGTATTTACATTGAAGTTGTAACAGAGAAGCAACAAACAATGTAATTTAAAGGATAAAAATAAATTTTCCTATATTTTAGATAGAACTTACCACCACTAAAGAACAAACGTCCAATGTGGCCCCTAAAATGGATTTTATCAGCGTGGTAGTAATATATCTAATTTATGTTTCCCCTTTCCACTATCTATTTTTATTACAACATTATAGAAAAGGATATTGCTTTTTAGAGAGATACGGTGCACATCATCCAACTCTCTAGAAATAGCCAATGTAAAGGTTAGGTATTTGAAATGTTATTGTGGTTAAGGTCAGAGATACTTAGTGACCTACTATCTCCCTGGTAAGTATACATTTAGAGAAATCATTTTTATTATAGCAGGAAGTGTTTAAAAAGTGTTTAAAAGTATGCGTTTAAATTAGTAACTAGATTTATTTTATCTTTAGAGATTTAGCTCACATATATTGTCGGTCTGAATTTACATTGCATATGATAATACCAAGCACAGTATACTAAATCAACAGATTAAAGAAGAAAGCACAGGGCTTTAGATGGTTATATTGTAATTACTTAGATTTTGCAGATACCAGTGCATTAATTGTTAGTGGTTAAAGAAGCATTCTGCCCAAAATTTGAAATGTAATGTCATTTGGATAAGAGGATTAAAACACACAGATCATATCTAACATCCAAGGTTTCATTGGCGAGATCTGCTGGCTCAAGGTGGCATAAAAATGTTCTTGCTGCTTTTGCTGCAATTAATTACTGTTACAGCAAGGTTAATGTAATTAGTTACTATTATTTTCACTTTAATCAGATTCAAATCTGCCGTGTATACTAGCATTTGGAATGCAGAAGTTTGACCCTAAATTTGTTCATTTGGGGCACTAAACAAAATCATAGGTAAAGTAGATGTCTTGGGAGTACTTTGTTATAGTATTAAAGGTGAACTATAATGGCCTGGGGCCAGTTTATTTTTGTACATTTTATACCTCTGTTCATACAGTGTTCACAGAACACTATTGTTTTTCTAAAGCGAGAGAACAGTGGAGTAGGCAATTAGAAGTTTAGAGGAGGTATGATTCATTTGAGGGGGAACGAGGAGGTATATTTTATTAATGCATGTATGCTTATAAGATACATTTTTTAAATGAAACAATGGAGATACAATTTTTAATTGTAAAAAATAAAATATATTTATATGACATATTTCATGCAGATGCTACTGTGGGAGGTAGGTATTAGGGATGGGCCGAATGGACCCTTGTTCAGGTCACACCAGAACTTTCGAACACGTGAAAGTTTGGACCCGAATAACGAACCCTATTAAAGTCAATGGGACCCGAACGTCAAAAATCAAAAGTGTCCACAGTGATGGGCACAGTGAGGCGGCATTGATGGGCACAGAGAGGCTGTGATTATGGGCACAGAGAGGCTTCAAGGCTTCAAGGCTTATATGCAAGTAATTGGACATACAATGGTTATAGGGTTCCGGGTCCTGCCCTGGGGGACATGTATCAATAAAAAAAAAAAGTTTGTGAAAAACGTCATTTTTAAATGAGCAGTGATTTTTGGATTTTTAAAGTGAAGGCATAAAAATGAAAAATTCCTTCCAATATAGTGCCTGGGGGGTCTGCCTGTAAAGTGGCAGATCTGTACCATGTCTAGAATCTGCTGCAGCAATAATTGCATTTATAAAGCCCAACAAAAAAAAAAAATTTCCCTGCAAGCTGCCTTTATTAGAGAGAGAGTAGAGAGTGTGTATGATGAGGCCACAATGTAGTGCACTGGGAACAAGATTCAAGATTTTTTTGGATATATTCTGGTGTCACTTTGAATAGAAGTAACGGGTTCGTAAAAATTGGTCTTTGGGTGTCAGTGGCGCCTTCCCACCATAACCCTATAAATTTGGCCTTGCTGTAAAAAATTGCAATGATATGCACCTGTCAAACAGGTGCAGAAAAATTACTCTTTGGGTATCGGGGCGCCTTCCCACCATAACCCTATAGAGGTACTCTTGATGAAAGCAATAGTTGGCCTTGCTGTAAAAAATTGCAATGATATGCACCTGTCAAACAGGTGCTGAAAAATTGGTCTTTCGGTGTTAATTGTGCCCATGAAACCTATTCCAAAAACTTTCTTCCAGATGAAATGATTGCACACCCTCAAAGCTAGGCAGACTTGAAATCCTGCAAAGATTCAAAATCCCAAAAAGACTTAAATCAGTGATATCAGCATCAGGGGCTTCATAGATGGTAATCCAGGACTGATTATTTTTTTATAAAAATCAAGCGGTCCATGGAGTCTGTGGACAGACGCGTTCTATGATCAGTAACAGGACCTCCTGCAGCACTGAATGCCCGTTCTGAAAGCACGCTGGATGGAGGGCAGCCCAACAACTCAATAGCATACTGGGCAAGTTCTGGCAAGTGGTCTATTCTCATGACCCAGTAAGTCAGTGGAAAGCTCTCCATCTCTGTTTTGGCCCAGAGGTAATCACACACTATGTGATGCAGATGCTGCAGATGGGATGTGGAAGCTGATAGTCCTGGGCGGCGAGGACTAAAAAAACCCCGAAATGCTTTACTTAGGAGGACACCTTCTCCAACGCTCCTCTCTTGACCAACAGAAGACTCAAAGTTACGTTTTCCACCACACTGTAACCTACTGGAGTCAGGAAAAACGTTCAATAAAATCCTCCTTAACGTGTCCTCAAGAGATTTTATCTTCAGTTCTGAGACGCTGGTCAAGGAGGGTTGCCAATCAGTAATCATCTTTCTTGTTTATGCCACATATTCTTGGGTCCTTTCACAGGCTTTGAAGCATGAGGTTGCCCATGCACCTCAAATATGCTAAGGCTTGAGAAGCAGACTCCTCTGGGTCACTCAGGATGACAGCACCTGGAACTTCCTCCTCCCAGCCACGTACTGCTCCCAAGTGTCCTGGGGTTGGAAAGCTTGATGCATGTCTTCCTCTTCTTCGAAGCCTATGAAATTGCCAGAATCCTCCTTCTCATCCTCCTCCCCTCTCTCCTCCTGTGTGTTCTGTGACATAGGAATGATGGTGTCTGGATAAAGTGGGCCTTGAGAGGAAAGGAAGTCCTCCTTCTCCTGCTGCTCTGCCTCCAGTGCCCTGTCCATAATGCAGATATTGCCCAAATCGTCCACTCCTCTCCTCCCAGGACCTCCTGCTCTCTAGATCCTTTGTTACCTACTCTCATGCTCATCTTCAGGACTTCTGCAGAGCCTCTCCCATCCTCTTGAATTCCCTGCCCTGATATATACGATCAGCCCCTAACCTGTCCACCTCTAGGAGATCCCTGAAAACTCACTTATTCAGGGAAGCCTATCCCACATCCACCTAACAACCCCATCAAATCATTCCCCATATCTATTACCTGTTGTACCACCACCCCCTTCCTTTAGAATGTAAGCTCTATGAGCAGGGCCCTCCTGTCCCTTCTGTATTGAACTGTACTGTAATTGTGCTGTCCCCCCTCTACATTGTAAAGCACTGCGTAAACTGTTGGCGCTATATAAATCGTGAATAATAATAATAATGCCATGCAGAGTCTGCTCCAGCAGGAACACAACAGGGATTGTGTCACTGATGCATGAACTGTCACTGCTCACCATCATTTTGGCCTTCTCAAATGGTGACAATATAGTGCATGCATCCTTAATGTTCAGCCATTGGCGTGGGGAAAAAAAGCTGAGGCGGCCTGAGCCTGTCATTGTGCCATACTGGCACAGATACTCGTTGATGGCCCTCTGCTGCATATATAGATGCTGCAGCATTCCCAAAGTTGAGTTCCACCTGGTGGGCATGTCACAAATCAGTTTAGGGGCAGGTGGAATTCCTGCTGAATTTCAGCCAACCAAGCACTGGCTGTGTATGACCGCCTGAAATGGCTACAGACTCTTCTGGTCTGCTTTAGTACATCTTGCAACCCTGGGTACGTACTTAGGAAACACTGCACTACCTAATTGAGGACATGTTCCAGGCATGGCATATGTGTCAACTTTCCCTGTCTAAGGGCAGACAGGAGGTTTAAGCCATTATTGGACACCACCATTCCAGCTGGCATGAACCACCTCTGGGCCTTTCCCTGCAGAACTGAAAGAATCTCTGCTCCGGTGTGGTTCCTGTCCCCTAAACACATCTGAAGCACTGCATGGCACCTTTTAGCCTGGCTCTGGGAATAGCCCTTGGAACGCTTAGGGGGTACATGATGTTCATAGGACAATTCTGCAGAGGAGGGCATGGAGGTGGCGGAGGAGGATGAGGGGGTAGAGCTCACAGGTCTGGCATTATCACGACCAACTGTATGGAGACGTGGGGGCACAACAAGCTGCAGTACTGAGGCCTGTCCTGCATCCTTTTGAGTTGCAATCAGCTTTACCCAGTGAGCTGTGAATGAAATATATTGTCCCTGCCCATGCTTGCTGGACTACGTGTCAGCAGTAAGGTGGATTTTACGACTGACTGCCTTGTCCAACGATGCCAGAATATTACCTTCCACGTAATGGTAGAGAGATGGAACGGCCTTACGCGAAAAGTAGTAGCGACTAGGAATCTGCCATTGTGATACAGCACATTGTGTAAATTCACGGAAGGGGGCAGAATCCACCATGCTAAAAGGCAGAAGTTGGAGAGCCAACAGCTTTGACACGCTTGCATTTCGACATTGGGCATGTGGGTAGCAGGGACTGTATATATTTTTTTCTGCTGCAGCAGATGGGGCAGAGAAATTTGACGGCTACAGTCTACAGCTGGTGGTGTGCTGCTAGGACCTGGGACACCCTGTGCTATACCATCATCCCTGTCAATGGAGGCTGCTGAAAGGTAATGGCTCAGTATCGCAGAGGCAGACTGAAGTGGGTAGGGAGAAGGAGGGACAGATTTGTGCCCCTTTTGTGTGGCTTTTATGTGCTCCTGCCAACTGGCCGAGTGGTTGGACGTTAAATGCCTTGTTAGGCATGTGGTACCCAAATGGTTGGTGTTTTTGCCACGTTTGATGTGCATGAGACACAGTTTGCAAATAGCAACAGTGCGATCTGCTGCAGATGTGCTAAAAAAGGCCCAGACAGCTGAGCTTTGGGTAAGACTCAAGTGGGTAAGGAGAAGGAGGGACAGATTTGTGCCCCTTTTTGTGTGGCTTTTATGTGCTCCTGCCAACTGGCCGAGTGGTTGGGCGTTAAATGCCTTGTTAGGCATGTGGTACCCAAATGGTTGGCGTTTTCACCACGTTTGATGTGCATGAGACACAGTTTGCAGATAGCAACAGTGCGATCTGTTACAGATGTGCTAAAAAAAGGCCCAGACAGCTGAGCTTTGGGGAGTGGGTCGGCAGATAACAGCTGTAGAATGTGATGGAACAGGGTGGCTGCTCTCTACTCTCTTGATGTCGGCCTCTTTGGGATTGTGGCGCCTCACCTTCAGTTTCCTCCTCTGCTCTATCTGGCACCCAAGTCGTATCAGTGACCTCATCATCATCATCATCTCTATCTCCTCCATCTTCATCATTACCATTGGAGACAACTTGGCAATACGCTGCGGCTTGGGGAACATGAATGCCAATTTGTCTACCAGTGTTCCTCCCTCTCTCTAGGCTCATGTTCCTGTCATCCTCAACCTCAGAACCAACATCTGAATCCAGTAATAGCTGGGCATCATCAAGGATCAAGTGGCTGATGCTGTGGTCAAATAACTCAGCTGACTCCTCAATGGCTGATGTTGGAGCTATGGCAGGAATAGATGTGACCATCTATCATCAGCCACGCCTCTGATGATATCCACATAGGATGAAACATGTAAAGCTGGCTGATGCAAGCACGCTGTGAACCACAGAGTTTGTTTATTTGTCATGATGTTCCTTTCTTCCTGTAAATAGACTACATTTAATAAATTTGGGATTTACCTTTGGATTCTCATATCCTGATGGTGATCGCACAATAAATCTATCCAATGCTGTGAGTCCTGATTTTCTGCCATTGATGAACCCGGATATCTATCTGTCAAGTGTGACCAATCAAGTCCAACCATTGACCTCTTGCATCATATCATTACTTTGCTTGTTTTTCATATCTTTCTGGTAAGCAGATTGATAGCACGTGGGTGTGGTGTGCTTTCGTTTGTGCACATTGAAGCTTGGTGGAGGATCTATATCATCTTTATTTGAATACGGACTACCACACACAGTTTTTATTTTTTTTCACATTTTCTATACATTTGAGCGCTGCACTTGGACTTTATAATTTTCTGCGTTTGACAAATCAACAAACTGTGCTGGCTGCTATTTTTGTATTTCTTTTTGTTGTATGGTTAGCGCAGATATTTGTTCACCCAGGAACAGATGTGGACAAGGAAGCAGGTTTATCCACTCTGGCAACTGCAGGGGACGGCACGCTTGTATCTACTTGCGTGACAGAGGATGAGGAAAGTTGAGTAAGCCAGTCCACCACCTCCTCTGCATGCTCTGGCTGGATAGCACGGGCAAACTCACAAAACAGAGGAAATGCTGCCCTGCCTGAGAAATGACCACCACGTCCACCTTTGCCTGTGGACACATTTGTTGCTGGCCCCCTTACAGTGCCAAGGGAACATCTGCCTTTCCTTGTTGTCCTCCCAGATAATATTGGGAGGGAGGGGGTGGTGCTTATAAGCAAATGTAAAGAAGAAGTTGAAATTTGTACGTAGATGCACTTTTATCAATGTAAAGAGGTGTTTGGTGCACTTTAATTTGAGTACTCACACAAAACAGACACACTCCACTATAATATACTACAATATAATGTGCCAAACGTACGATGACGCACAGAACTATATGGCGTTAAACTGGCAGTGACACAGAAAACGATATGGCATTAAACTGGCAGTAACGCACGCAAAACTATATGGTGTTAAACTGTCAGTAACGCACACAGAAGTTAATGGTGTTAAACTGGCAGTAACGTAATTAAATAGACGGTGTTCAACTGTCACTACACTGACGCTATTTGAACTGTCCCTACTCTAGCTATACACTAACGTCAAGATTACTGACACGGTCTCACTACACTACACTAAAACTATATGAGCGGTCCATACTCCACACTAATGTATGTATGTCCCTAGCTGCACACTATGCAAAGCTGAATGATGGTCCTCCTCACTACATTCACACTATCCCTAGATTGACACTAAAGTAATATTCTACACTGACAATTGAAGCAAAACAGCACAGTATAGCACACTAACTGATAGAACAGGGCTCTGGTCAGTGCTATTTCTCCATGCCAAAATCACACTGAAAATGGCTGCCATTGAAAGAATACTTTTATACTGTGGGTCGGGAATGAGCCATGATTGGATAAAGTCATGATGACAGTGTTCAATCATGACTCTGACAGTGCTCTGTGTCCTGATTGGCTGAAGCTTTCACTGCTTCAGCCAATCAGGGCTTGCAATGCAATGTTCATTGCCACATTGCATTGTGGTCGGTTCGGGGGGGGTCGAACTACCCATTTGTTTGGCTATTCGCCAAACAAAGAAAGTTCAGTCTGAACTTATGCTCGTGCCGAACCGTTCGCCCATCCCTAGTAGTTATTAACAGGAAGAAAAAGAGGAACACAGCATATTAGAGTTCTCTTCGATATCCCCAGCAGATTTATTTTTCATACTGTAAAAAAGTTGTCCTTGGGGCAAAATCTAGTCATTTTCAGAGCGTAAATAATGATATAAATAATGTTTACATACATATTAACCCAAACATAAGCACATGAAACCAATGTAAAATATATCTGGCTTTTGCAAAAAAAATCTGTGTATAAAACTATTTTATATCCTCATTGCATTTCTAGTATGAAAATCATAATATTTTCTAGGTGATATTACATATGATACAATATACATTTAAATCACTTAGACCCCTTTCACACTGGGGCGGGTGCGGCGTCGGGGGTAAAGCATCGCTATATTTAGTGCTGCTTTACCGTCATTTTAGCAGCGATATTTGGCCATTAGTGGGGCGGTTTTAACCCCCCTAGTGGCCGAAAAAGGGTTAAAAACGCCCACAAAGCACGGCTGCAGCGGCGCTTTGCCGGCGGTATTGCCGCGCTGCCCATTGATTTCAATGGGTAGGAGCGGTGAATACACTGTTCCTTCACCGCTCCAAAGATGCTGCTAGCAGGACTTTTTTTACCATCCTGCTAGTGCACCGCTAAAGTGTGAAAGCCCTCCGGCTTTAACACTAGAGTGAAAAGGGGGCGTTTTTTTCAGGCGCTATTTTTAGCGCTGTAGTGCCTGAAAAACGCCTCAGTGTGAAAGGGGCCATAATGAATCCCAAAAAGCTGGAACACCAATATAGCTGGGCCAGGATGATTCTGGCTAAATCCAAATTGATTGCAGGTGCAGTGTGCTGATTAGGAAGCACCTGTGTTATGCCGGCAATGTCTACCTTGGCAGTACAGAGGTGTTCTATTACAAAACAAATATATTTTTAAGAAATAACCATCCAAATATTACCTCAGTGCACTGCTTTCCAAGTTCTCTTGAACATCACATAGTCCACATACATTTCATTGCTATTTGCTGTGATTTAGTGCATTTTTTGTTGTAATAGATGAAAACTTTAAACTATAATGTTAAAAGTCACCAGTTACTCTTTATACTACACTGCAGATTGGTCTATCAGACAGTAAATTTCTGCAACTAAAAAAAATAGAAGTGATAGGCTGGACACAATATTTAGCCTTTAGGCTAGGTTTCCACTAGTGCAACTTTTCGTGCGATTTGGGACTGAAAAGTCGCATGACAAGTCGTACCCTATGATTTCCAATGAGTACCGTTCATATCTGTGTGACTTCAAGACACAGCGATTAGTCCCCGCACTACTTTGGTCCCACTTTGATGCGACTTGAGGTCCATAGACCTCAATAATACACAGGCATTGCTTCAAGTAGCGGCAAAAAATTGCGGTAAAATCACTCGACTTTGGGGACGCAATAGTGGAAACATAGCCAAAAGGAGTTGTAAACCATCGTGTTTTTTTACCTTACTGCATCCTATGCATTCTATCCTTGAATAGATTGATAGCAGCGCAGCCATTGGCTCCCACTGCTGTCCATCAAATCCAATGACGCGAGCGCCAGGGGGGCAGGGCTGAGTCTGGGATTTGTGTCTATGGATGCAAATGCTGGACTCGGGGGCAAACCCGCAAGCTTACCCCCCAGGAGAGCGCTTCTCCTATGAGGTTATCTGATGTGGGGAGGAGCCGCAAGAACAGCCGGGGGACCCCAGAAGACAAGGTTCGGGGCCACTCTGTGCAAAACGAGCTGCACAGTTGAGGTAAGTATGATATGTTTGTTATTTAAAAAAAAAAAAATGAACCCTTGCAATCACTTTAAGTCAGATAAATCAACAATATAAAATTATGAGGATAGGACTTTCAGGTCTAATGTAGATCGAGGAGTCCTGTCCTAGTACCACGTTGCATTGTGTACCCAAGTACTATAATTCAACATAGAAAATATGCCTTGCAGAAAACACACAGCCTGTGTTAAATGTGGACAGTGCATGTGGAGGTGCTGTAAAGAATCTGAGGGACACTCAGTAGCATTAGAATGTAAAAACCATTCCCTCCTCTTACCCACCAAATTCCCCAAAACACAGAGCAATTTGTTTCCTAAAGGACATTTCGTGAAGGGTTTATATCAATTTTATGAGACCAGTGCCTACAAGCTCTACATTAATCTGTCCCTAAACGCTTTATCAACAGCACCCCCTATGCTTTCTTTCACTGCAAAGCACATTGTCAATATGCTGCTGGGAACCTTGCTTTCTTCAGCTGGGGGCTCCTATTGTTGGCCATTTTAAGTCACATGATATTCAGAAGCCTAGAAATGCATTGTTGATAGTTAATTGCTATGGTGAAAAACATCCACAAAAAAAGTTTGGCATGTCCTGTGATTGTGTTGGGTTCCCTGTGAACCTAAACTCAACCAGAAACTGAAGATCATCCTTAATTAAAGAAGCTGGAGATTTGGATGGGTAAACAGTCCAATTTGGACACATTTTTGTTTGCCCGTTCCATGAAGTTTCAACAACCTGGTTTATAGCAAAAAGTAAAAAATTATGTGTTTTTTTTCAAAATTTGTCGCTCTTTTTTTGTTTATAGCGCAAAAAATAAAAACTGCAGAGGCGATCAAATACCACCAAAACAAAGCTCTATTTGGGGTACAATGTCGCACGACCGTGCAATTGTCAGTAAAAGCGACGCAGTGCCGAATTGCAAAAAGTGCTCTGGTCAGGAAGGTGGTAAATTCTTCAGGGGCGGAAGTGGTTAATGGAATAATAATGAAGCTGCTTTGATTGTGATACTGATGGAGTTATTGCAAACACATTTTCAAAGGCTTTTTTTTTCTAGTGATATCAAGAATAATATTATTATGCTTGTTTTTTTTTGGTGCAAGTTACCACAACATCATTATCCCATAGTTTTTAAGATCAAATATACAACTATGTTGGTGTCCCTTGTCAATTTTACATTGTATTTTTTTAAATGTAACTGCCAAACTGTCATTTGAAGTAAAACACATAGCCAAGTATTATTCTACACAATTTTTTTTATTGTGCATTAAAAAAAAAATTAGACGAATGGCTGCTCAGAAACTAACTGAAAAGCATTAAATGAAAAGAGCTAAATGAAAAGCGCGAATTAACACTCAAACTTCAACTAACATGAAATTAGCAGAAAGAGCCCAAAGGGTGGCTCTAAAGAGCTGAAAAAACACGTAGTACGTCACTACGTTTGTGTTTGTTGGCTGACAATTCCTTGCCGTTTGTATGCAAGAAAAAATCCAGGCACACGCCTTCGGACAAAAGTCTGAGGTTTTGTCTGTGTAAAATCCGATTGTGTGTACGTGCTTTACTCAAATATCTTCCCTGTTAAAAAATATACATCTTGCTGTAGAAGGGAAACTCAGAAATAACAAAATTACTCTCTGAATACATAAGATAATTACATAATGAACAAATGTTAATTGTAAAATGACACAAAGTATATATTTGGAATAATTTGTTATATATTACTGAAACTGCTCACATTTTAAACTAGTTAACGCCAGGCAAAATAAATTCAGAGCTTCCTCTGATGGAAATGCATTCTATGTCTTTCTGCCAAATGGAAACATTAGTCCTCCTTAAAAATTATGAAACAAAATAAATGCTTTAGGCGCTTGTTGTTGAGAAGTAACAGGGGAAGAGCATATGGTGAAATATATTTTTAATTACTTTTCAAATGTGTTAAATGTTTTTCCTCTTTATTTTTATTCTTAATATGCTTGATGTACTAAAGAGTCTGCTTATGGCTAAGATGCTTTGCCCAATAACACATGACTAATTTTATGGATATTATACATCACTAGATGTCTACAATAATTTCATTATGCAGACTTTAAGACTTTGTTCATCATCCTAAATGTAATTACAGGAAGCAGCTCTCCTCCCTTTTTCACTAACACAGAAGAGCAAATTGCCTTGTATCTTGTGTGGTAAGTAGAACCCTGCAACAAAATAAAACATATACATGTTTATATTTTTCTATAAAAATATCATATTAAAAAATATCTCATGGGGCTGAATTGGCCACCCCCGTTATTATCACTTTATCACAGTTCAATAAGTATTTAAAATGGATAAACAAATTTACCTTTACTACAACTAGGGATGAGCTTGATGTTCGACTCGAACATCGGGTGTTCGCGGCAAATTTGAGCGCCGCGGATTGCCCCAGAATTCAACCTGCCCACCAACCTCCTCATTTGTGTCATGCTCACCAGGTGGAACTCAACGTTGGCAATGCTGCAGGGCTGCAAACACAGCAGAGGCCCATCAATGAATACCTGTGCGAGTATGGCACCAGGACAGGGTCAGGGGAGCTTGGCTTCTTTTCACCACGCCAGTGGCTACTGATCAAGGATGCATGCACTGTCCTGTCATCATTTGAGGAAGCTACAAGGATGGTGAGCAGTGACAATGCATGCTAACAGGGGCATTTAAGTACAATTTTTGATATAGTATTTCACAGCAGGGCCCGTTCCTGCACCCACCAGGAGTAACTGTGAGGGCTTACAGTGTTCTGGTACCACCAATAACTAAGGTCCAATTTTCTGCAGAGTACATAAGGCAAGCCGTATATTATATATAGTATACTGCTGTTCAGAGTATATAGTGCCTGGGTGACCCCCACGCCATTTTTTTTATCAATTTGGGTGCGGGGGGGACCCATGCCATTTTTTTCAATGATTTTCATCTATATTGCCGGGACCCGACAATACATTACAGCCGCGAGTAGTTTTAAATTACATTTTTTCCTTTAGAAATGTAATTTTGCTGTGGTACTGTTTTAAACATGGGAAAGATGCGCTAATTTACAGGCATACTAAGGACACCCCCCCAGGCACGATATTTAAAAGAATATTTCATTTTCATGTTTCACTTTAAGCATTATTAAAATCACTGCTCCCGAAAAAAAAACGTCAGTTTTTAAAACTTTTTGTTGCAGCGATACATGTCCCCTGGGGCAGGACCCGGGTCCCCAAACACTTTGTATGGCAATAACTTGCATATAAGCCTTTAAAATTAGTACTTTTGATTTTTTACGTTCGTGACCCATAGACTTTAACGGTGTTCATGTGTTCCAGCTAATGTTTTGCCTGTTCACGTGTTCTGTTGCAAACCAAACCGGGGGGGGGGGGGGGTGTTCGGCTCATCCCTAATTACAACTAGTAATTCGCCAAATAAAAAAAAAACTATTTGAAGCCCAGTACAAATTATACAAGGTCTAGTGTATAAACCATCAACTAAAGTGATAGAAAATGTTTTATCTTGAGTCCTTGCTGCACTGTTCAAGGGTTAAAGGTAACGGGACAGCAAAAAAGGTGCATATATGTAAAAACAGCTGGCAGGAGCCATTGGTAAGCATCCTACAAAGAAAGTGCTAGGCCACTATTAAAGTGTTACTAAACCCAGGACCCTGCATCCACTATATATGATCTCCCACAGTGCACAGAACATGGATATACTACTAGTTTAATAAATATAAATGCTAAATACCTTTTCTCATCAGCAGTATATAGCAGTCTTGTGACATCCATCAGTGTCCGGCCGAGCATTGGTTAAAGCTTGTAGGAGGAGTTTTCATTCTGCTCTTACTGTCCTATGAGGCTGCATGACCCCTGACTTTCTGCCTGGAAAGTGCTGATTTGCCCTGTGCACATGCACCCCCCCCCCAAAAGAAAATAAAAATAAAAAAACAACTCTCTAGCAATACTCACCAAACTAAGTATGTACAGTAAAAGAAGGGGGGATCAGATAAGACAGGATTAAACAGCCTGTTTACACAATGTGGACGATTAAACCCTTAGGTCCACAGTGAGCATAACAAGCTTGCTTTACTGCATATACAGACTGATTTTACTGTTTTATTAACACTTTTAGTAGGTGTACACTTCTTTTTTCCAGCAACTGCAGTGCATCTCCAGAACTGCCCCAGTAGCAGTACACCCTCTGAATGATTACAGATTCCCACATTCAATATTCTTCATTATACAGTACTAAAATAAAAATTGCAAAAATATATGTAGGAATCTGATGCCATCTACTGTCTGCATTTGTAAATAGCTGTTTGTTAATTACCACAGAGTTGGTTGGTTATAGAAAAGTACTTCCTGTCCCTGCTAACTGGTTTAGAAATTATAGAGTTGTTGAGACCACATGTCCATGGAAAAGCTGCTGCTGAATCCAGGCCAAAAGCAGGGGTTATATGGCAAGTGCTCCTGGCCTAAGGATGCAAATGTGTTTTCCATCCAGAGCTCTCACGCAATAGGGAAAGTTAGAGTACTGCCAGAAGACACCCGCTATCTTTGTCCATTCTTCAGTAGTTTTTTGCCTGAAGACCACATCTTCCAGGACTTCCCAAATGATTGAGCAGGTATCCTGGACAATATAGCTCACAGTAGATTTGCCAACCATAAATTCAAAATGTAGACTCGACAGAGAATGCCCAGTTCCAAGGTATCTGAAATAGAAAAATTATGTTATTGTTTTGTGACTGTCATATGTCATGTTCTTTCACTTTACAAAGAAAAGTCATACTGCATATAAATGTTTAACAGTTTTATCACCCCTGAAAAGAAGAATCATTGATTACTTAAAAAGACACAACTTGCTGGATCCAAAACAGCATGGCTTTACTGAGGGCAGATCATGGCAGACTAATCATATTTTTTTTTTTACTATATTACCAATGTTTTGGATGAGGGTGGTGCTGTGGACATATCATATCTTGATTTCAGCAAGGCATTTTATACAGTTCCCCATAATGATCTAATTATCTAATACAAAGTTGTACAAGCTAGGACTTAAAGTGGCGTTCCACCAAAAAATAAAATGTATGAATGTGTCTAAAAAAAATTAAAAAAAAAACATTTGGAAAATGTTTTTGTTTTTACCCACCTCTAAATGGCTGTTGCTAGGGGGTCCCTCGTAGTCTGCCTCCTTCGGTGCCTGGGCTCTTGACATCACTTCCTCTAGGCGCAAGAAGGGCTCAGCTCTGCCTCCTCCCTATTGTCAATCATCTGGGACACGTGACAGTGGGTGCACGGCTGTGAAGCCACAGCCAGGCGCCCACAGTTACAATACCGGCGCCGCCGAACGGAGGAGAAGATGAGCGGGGCCTCAATCCCCAGCATCGCTGGACCCTGGAACAGGTAAGTGTCCGATTATTAAAAGTCAGCAGCTGCAGTATTTGTAGCTGCTGACTTTTTTTATTTATTTTATAATGGGAACACCACTTTACAGTGGCGTAACTAGAACCCTCAGGGCCCCAATGCAAGAAACCATGGAGGCCCCCCCCCCACCTCCAGACAAAGCTCTTTACTCCGAGCCCGATGTTGGAACACCAGGGCCCAGTCACAAGTGGGTGGCTGCATATAAAGGAACCGTTTTTTTTTCATTTTTAAAAAAAACACACACACTATATATATATATATATATATATATATATATATATATATATATATATATATATATATATATAAATGCTTATATAAACCAGTGACAGCTGGTGCTCAAAATTTTTAGGGGGGCGCAAGCAAACTGAAAAATTCAGAAATAAAAACATCAATTGCAGCCACTGTACCATCAAACGCCACCACTGTACCATCAAATGTCGCCACTGTGCCATCAATTGCAGCCACTGTACCATCAAACGCCACCACTGTAGCATCAATTGTCGCCACTGTGCCCATCAAATGCTGCCCACGTGCCCATCAAACTCTGCTGCTGTGCCATCAAATGCTGCCAGTGTTCCCATCAAATGCTGCCAGTGTGTCCATCAAATGCTGCCACTGTGCCATCAAATGCCACCACTGTGCCCATCAAATGCTGCCGGTGTGCCCATTAAATGCTGCCGGTGTGCCAAATGCTGCCACTGTGAATCCCCACCGCCCGCTCGCACACCCACACACACATGCATGCACACCCACACACATATGCATGCACACACACACACACACCCACACACATGCATGCACACCCACACACAAATGCATGCACACCCACACACATATGCATGCACACCCACACACATATGCATGCACACCCCCACACACACACATGCATGCACACCCCCCCCCCACACACACGCATGCACCCCCCCCCACACACACATGCATGCACCCCCCCACACACACACATGCATGCATGCACCCCCACAACACACATGCATGCACCCCCCCCCACACACACATGCATGCACACCCCCACACACACACACACACATGCATGCACCCCCCCACACACACACATGCATGCACCCCCCCACACACACACACACATGCATGCACCCCCCCCCCCACACACGCATGCACCACACACACACACATGCATGCATACACATGCATGCACCCCCCCCCCCCCACACATGCATACCACCCCACACACACACACCCCCCCACACACACATGCATGCACACACATATAAACACACATACAGTAGATAGTCTTATAAAAAAAAAACGTCAGACATTTACAGTACCTTCTTCCTGCCGGTTACTGCACTGTAGGGGGAGACAAAGAGCACAGCACAGCACACACTGCTTTCACTTTAGGTATGTGAGGATGCGCTCCCTGCAAAGTGCCATTACAGTTCGGCTGACAAACGGGGAGCTCCTCTCAGCCTCCCCTCCAATGAAAGAGTACAGGGGGCTCTCAAGGGCCCCCTGCAGCAAGGGGCCCAGTCGCCATGGCGATCTCGGCGACCCCTATAATTTTTCCACTGCCACTTTAAGCCTTGGGTGGATATGCAGTGGATATGCAGTTGGCTAAAGGATAGATACCAGAGTGTGGTTGTAAATGGGGTTCACTAGAAACATAGACCAGTCACTAGTGGCGTACCACAATGCTCTTCACTAGGTCTTGTTCTATTTAATCTATATGTAAGTGATATAACTAAAGGTTTGTAGGGCAAGGTATGTATTTTTGACAATGATACAAAGGTGTGTAAAGGGGTTGATATCCTTGGAGGTGTCTGTAACATCTAACATGATTTGGCATTGCTGGAAGAATGGTCAAAGCAGAGGAAACTGCAGTTCAATGTTTCTAAATTTAAAATAATGCACCTAAGGAAAACAAATCCCTTGAGAGAGTACAATATTGGGGATACAGTGTTGGTCAGCACTACAGAGGAAAAATATTTGGGGGTACTTTATTCAGAGCAAACAATGTGACCAGGCAATGGGAAAGGCAAATAAAACTCTAATGCCACGTACACACGAGCGGTTTTGCCGTCAGAATAAACTCTGAAGGTTTCTTTTGACGGAATTCCACTCAAGCGGTCTTGCCTACACACGGTCACATCAAAGTCCGACCGTCTAGAACATGGTGGCGTACAACAGGTACGACGGGACTAGAAAAAGGAAGTGCAATAGCCAGTAGCCAATAGCTTCTGTCTCGTACTTGCTTCAGAGCATGCATCGTTTTTGGTACGTCGGAACAGCATACAGACGAGCGGTTTTCCCGATAGGAATTGGTTCCGTCGTAAAAATTTTGAACATGTTCTCTTTCTAGGTCCGTCAGAATTTTCAACGTAAAAAGTCTGATGGGGCATACAGATGATCGGAATATATGATGAAAAGCTCCCGTCTGACTTTTTCAGTCGGAAATTCCGCTTGTTTGTACACGGCATAAGATGCATTAATAGAGGGATCACCAGCAGGATAAAGAAGGTTCTGTATAGATTTTTAATGACACCTCATTTAGAATACTTTGTCCAGTCCTGGAGACTTCACTTACAAAAAGGGGGGGGGGGGGGGGACATATCAAGAGAGACTTTGGGAACTCAATTTTACAGTCTGGGTGAAAAAAGGGAACAAAACAAAAACAAAATGGGTGACATATTACAAAAAAAACTACACATACCTCAAAGTAATTATTAGTCGTTCAACTGGTGGAATACTGTCCCCAAAAATGTGTTCTGTTGCAGCTTGCTGTTTATTAAACCTAACAATTCATCAACATTTTCTGATGGATGTTGGCTCAAACTTGTCTTGCATACACATGGTCACACAAATCTTGTCGGAGATTCCAAACATCAAGAACACAGTGATGTACAACGAGCCGAGAAAATTGAAGTTCAATAGCCAGTGCAGCTCTTCTGCTTGATTCTGAGCATGCGTTGAATTTTGTGCGTCGAAATTGTGTACACACCAGCGGAATTTCTGACAACATATTTTGTTGTCGGAAAATTGGAGATCCAGATCTCCCAATTTTGTTTGTCGGAACTTCCGACGGAAAATGTCTGATGGAGCCTACACACAGTCGGAATTTCCGACAACAAGATCCCATCGAACATTTGTTGTCGGAAAATCCGATCGTGTGTACGCGGCATTAGAGTTAGGGGGAGGATTACAGCTAGGTTTTCTTATGAGGACAAGTATTCAATATTTAAATACTTGTCCTCATGTGATAGGAGGTGGTAGATGAGCTAGAAATGCCCTCTCTGTTTCCCTTTGGCAATCAAGGGATGCACCCAATATCTTCACTTTCTCCTCTCTTCCTCTTCCATAAAGACGGCAGCAGTAACTGTGAGCAACAAGAAATAACGAACTTGCAGCCATGATAGTCAATGCAAAAGCACACACAAAACAGAAAGTAAGCAGGAAGTGAAAATCCAAGCTGACATCCTGGAATATCAAGGCAGTGATTTTTCTACCAAAAAAAAAAATTTGCAAAACACATAAAGGCACAAGAAAAATGCATTAACGGCAGACAGATAGATGTGAACCAAGGGTTAGAATCTAATGCCCTGTACACACGACCGGACTTTCCAGCAGACTAGGTCCGACAGAGTTCCCTGCGGAATTCCGGCGGACCTTTCCGAATAAACGAACTTGCCCACACATGACCGGACTTTCCGGCAGACTAGGTCCGACGGAGTCCCCGCCGGAATTACGGCGAAGTTCCGACGGACTTCCAAATGAACGGACTTGCCCACACACGGATCAAAGTCCGTTCATTTAGAACGTGATGAGTTACGACGGGACTAGAAAAGGAAGTCAATCTCGCTGCTTTTATTAGCGAGATTGACACCTTGCGAGCCCCGTCGCATGGTATGGATTTTAAGGGGAAGCCCCTACGCCGAAAAAAACGCCGTGGGGGTCCCCCCCAAAATCGATACCAGGCCCTTATCTGAGCACGCAGCCCGGCCGGTCAGGAAAGGGGGTGGGGACGAGCGAGCGCCCCCCCCTCCTGAGCCGTACCAGGCCGTGTACTCTCAACATGGGGGGGTGCTTTGGGGAAAGGGGGGCCCTGCGGCCCCCCCACCCCAAAGCACCTTGTCCCCATGTTGATGAGGACAAGGGCCTCTTCCCGACAACCCTGGCCATTGGTTGTCGGGGTCTGCGGGTGGGGGGCTTATCGGAATCCAGGAGCCCCCTTTAATAAGGGGGCCCCCAGATCCTGGCCCCCCACCCTATGTGAATGAGTATGGGGTACGATGTACCCCTACCCATTCACCTAAGGTGTAAAAGTGTAAATAAAAAAAACACACAATTTTTAAAAATATTTTATTGCACAGCTCCAGGGGTCTTCTTCCGTCTTGGGGGTTCTTCTCACCGGACTCCTCCGCTCTCTTCTGCTCTTTTACCTAGCTCTTTCACGAGCGGAGGAGCTCGGCTTTCTTCTTGGTCGTCGCCGCCGTCGTATGGGGGTCTTCGGGGGTCTTCCAGGGTCTCTTCTGTTCTTGCCGCTGTCGCCGTCTTCTTCTTCTTCTTCTTCCGATGTTGCCTCGTCGCTCTCTCTGGCTGGAATGGCAGAGACACGCTGTGTTGTGACTTATATAGGGACAAGGATTGGGGTCATATGCTCATGTCACATGGTGACCCCGCCCCATGATGTCACAGTCCCAGCATCCTCCGGGACTGTGACATCATGGGGCGGGGTCACCATGTGACATGAGCATGTGACCCCGCTCCTTGTCCCTATATAAGTCACAACACAGCGTGTCTCTGCCATTCCGGCCATAGAGAGCAACGAGGCAAAAGAAGAAGAAGAAGGCGACAGCGGCAAGAACAGAAGAGACCCCGGAAGACCCCCGAAGACCCCCGAAGGCGGAACGAGACGCCTAGACGACAGCGGCGACGACCAAGAAGAAAGTCGGGCTCCTCTGCTCGTGAAAGAGCTAAGTAAAAGAGCAGAAGAGAGCGGAGGAGTCCGGCGAGAAGACCCCCCAAGACGGAAGAAGACCCCCGGAGCTGTGCAATAAAATATTTTTAAAAATTGTGTGTTTTTTTAATTTACACTTTTACACCTTAGGTGAATGGGTAGGGGTACATCGTACCCCATACTCATTCACATAGGGTGGGGGGCCGGGATCTGGGGGCCCCCTTATTAAAGGGGGCTCCTGGATTCCGATAAGCCCCCTGCCCGCAGAACCCCGACAACCAACAGCCAGGGTTGTCGGGAAGAGGCCCTTGTCCTCATCAACATGGGGACAAGGTCCGTTGGGTGGGGGGGCCGTAGGGCCCCCCTTTCCCCAAAGCACCCCCCCATGTTGAGGGCACGTGGCCTGGTATGGCTCAGGAGGGGGGGGGCGCTCGCTCGTCCCCATTTCCTGACCGGCCAGGCTGCATGCTTGGATAAGGGTCTGGTAGCGATTTTGGGGGGGACCCCCACGCCGTTTTTTTCGGCGTAGGGGCTTCCCCTTAAAATCCATACCAGACCAAAGGGCTTTCCCTCGCTCGCTGCGATAAGAAAATTTGTTTTTTCTATTGCAGCCAGCGCGAGATGTACAGTGCCCTGTCACGGAGAAACATTCTCGCGGGCAGGTGCTGTAGCGGCCCTTCCGTCGTATTTTGGTCCGTCGGACCAGCATACAGACGAACGGTTTTCCCGCTAGAAACTCGCTCTCGCGGAGTCCGTCGGATTTTTGCCATGCAAAGGTCCGTTGGATCCACACACGAATTTCCGACGGATTCGTATAATTACTGCGACCACCTTTCCGCTTTATCCTAAACTCCCTAACCCACATCTTCAACCCCTCCTTCTCCTCCGACACCTTTCCTTCCCCGCTCAAACATGCACTGGTTACCCACATACTTAAAAAACCCTCACTAGACCTCATCTGTTTGAATAACTTAAGACCCATCTCCCTGCTCCCGTTTGCCTCCAAGCTCATTGAACGCCTTATCCATGACCAAATGAGTTGCTACCTCACGGACAACAACCTTCTCGACCCCATACAGTCCGGCTTCCGTCCACAACATTCCACTGAAACTGCCCTACTAAAACTTACCAATGACCCAATGGCCATTACTCCATACTCATACTCTTAAACCTCTCTTCGACACAGATGACCACCTGCTCCATCTCAGCAAACTACACTCCCTTGGCCTCCGTGATTCTGCTTTATCCTGGTTCTCCTCCTACCTATCTCAGCGCACTTTCCGTGTCACTTAAAACTACATCTCCTCCTCTTCCTTTTTCTGTTGGAGTACCCCAAGGCTCCATCCTTGGGCCCCTCCTATTCTCGCAATATACCTCCTACCTGGGCCAGTTGATAACCTCCCATGGCTTCCAATACCACCTCTACGCCGAGGACATCCAGAGCTATCTCTCCACTCCTCACCTCACCCCCTCAATCTCCTCACGGATCTCAAACTTACTAAATGATATATCGTTATGGATGTCACACCACTTTATCAAACTCAATCTTTCTAAAACTGAGCTTGTTATATTTCCTCCTTACCACCCCCCCCCATGACTTTACCATTAAGATCAACAGAACAACCATTGGTCCCTCCACACATGCCAGGGTGCTGGGTGTAATCCTTGACTCTGACCCATCATCCAATCACTGGCTAAATTCTGCCACCTTTACCTCTGCAACATCTCCAGAATTGGATCCTTCCTGACTAATGACACCACAAAGCAACTTATTCACTCCTAGATTATTTCCCGCCTTGACTACTGCAACTATCTCCTTAATGGCCTACCCTTACGCAGGCTATCCCTCCCTTCGGTCTATTATGAATGCTGCTGCTAGACTAATACACCTCACTAACACTGGCTTCCCCTACCCCACTGTATAAAATTAAAAATGCTAACCACAACATACAAGGCCATCCACAACATCGCCCCCAGCTACATCACCAACCTCATCTGCAGATATCGCCCAAATTGTCCCCTCCGCTCCTCCCAGGAGCTCCTGTTCTCTAGCTCTCTTGTTACCTCCTCCCATGCTCACCTTCAGGACTTCTCCAGAGCCTCTCCCATCCTCTGGAACTCCCTGCCCCTGTATGTCTGATCAGCCCCTAACCTGTCCACCTTTAGGAGATCCCTGAAAACTCACTTATTCAAGGAAGCCTATCCCACACTCACCTAACAACTATCCCTGAGCCACCCCCATCAAATCATTCCCCGCATCTATTACCTGTTGTACCACCACCCCCTCCCTTTAGAATGTAAGCTCTACAAGCAGGGTCCTCCTGTCCCTTCTGTATTGAACTGTACTGTAATTGTACTGTCCCCCCTCTACATTGTAAAGCGCTGCTTAACCGCTTGCTAACCGGCGCACGACAATGTACCTCGACAGAATGGCACGGACGGGCATAAGGGCGTACAGGTATGTCCCCTTTAAGATGCCGCGCTGGTCGGGACCCCCGTGAGGCCGGTCGCGGGAAGGCTGAACGGGGAGATGCGGAAATAAACAGCATCTCCCCGTTCTGCCTAGTAACTAGTGACGCCGGTCTCTGCTCCCTGTGATTGGAGCAGAGATCAGCATTCCCTAGCTGACAGCCACGCCCCCCACAGTTAGAAACACACCTCTAGGCACATGTAACCCCTACACTGCCACCTAGTGGTTAACCCCTTCACTGCCAGTGTCATTTACACAGGGATCAATGCATTTAAATAGCATTGATTGCTGTATAAATGACAATGGTCCCAAAAATGTGTCAAAAATGTCCGATGTGTCCACCATAATGTTACAGTCACAATAAAAATCGCTGATTGCCGCCATTACTAATAAACTATCTTGTAAACGCTATAACTTCTGCGCAAACCAATCAATAATCGCTTATTGCAATTTTTTTTTACCAAAAAAAGAATACGTATCAGCCTAAACTGAGGAAAAAAAATGTTTTTTTTATATATTTTTGGGGGATATTTATTATAGCAAAAAATAAAAAAGAATGCGTTTTTTTCAAAATTGTTACACTTTTTTGTTTATAGCGCAAAAAATATAAACCACAGGGGCGATCAAATACCACCAAAGAAAGCTCTATTTGTGGAAAAAAAAAGGACGGCAATTTTGTTTGGGAGCCACTTTGCACGACCGCGCAATTGTCAGTTAAAGCGTCGCAGTGCCGAATCACAAAAAGGGGCCTGGTCCTTTGGCTGCAAATTGGTCCGGTCTGAAAGTGGTTAAACTGTTGGCGCTATATAAATTGTGTATAATAATAATAAGTGTGAAAGGGCCCACAGGACAGATTTCTCTAGATCCAGTTTGGCACATCAGTTTATTTCATTGCCAATCTATACCTCCCTAATACTTCTCAATTCTCCCAAGGCCTTAAATATCTCTAAGCTCCTGAAGCCTTTGCAAATGGTGAGATCAACTTGGGGGGTTATTTTAATTTAGTTTTAAAAATTCCAGCCTGGATTCCTCCTCAGGTACGACTCACAGTCCTTATGCAGATCTTTGCAGATTTAAACTAAAGCTATCCTGTGTAAAACTCTTCAATCTCTGGTGTACACCCCATCCTATTGAGAAAGATTTTACCTTCTTTTCTCCGGTTCATAAATCCCATATCAGGATTGATTACATTTTTGTCTCTCAAGCCTTGCTGGAAGCTACTCCCAGGATCAGTATTAAGCCAAAAACTTTGTCTGATCATTTCCCCATCTTCTGTCCTCTTCAACTCCTAGATCTACCCTGCAAGAATAAATATTGGAAACTTAATGATAATCTTATGATAAACGTAATAATCTGATTCTGTCTGTGTTGCTGATATTTGGTAAGCTATTTTTTTTTTAAATGGAACCTGCAAGGCAAAGGCATAATGAGCTAGTATGCATAGCATACTAGCTCATTATGAATAACTTACCTGAGAACGAAGTCCCCGAAGCGACCCCCGTCCACGTCCTCCTCCGCCGCCATCAATCCCAGAGTGACTTCCGGGTGTCGCTGCTCCGGCGCTGTCATTCGCCGGAGCAGCGATGACGTCACTCCCGCACATGCGCACGGGATCCGCCGAGAGGCTTTCCCAGTGCGCCTGCATGCGCCGTAGACAGCGGTGCCTGTCTTTTTGTAAATATCTCCTAAACCGTGTAGGTTTAGGAAATATTTATTGGACCTACAGGTAAGCTTTAATCTAGGTTTACCTGTAGGCCAAAGTGGTTTGTAAGGGTTTACAACCACTTTAAGCGCTTAAGTGTGTTTTGAGGGGATCTTGATATCACATGGTGCTAGGCTTAAAAATAGCTAGAACTGCAGAACTTTTAGCCCTTCTTTGCAAGATTTTAGATCTTGATTTACTACATAAGCGCACCGATGCTGACTCTGACAGGATCAAACTCACTAACGCTAGATCTCATTTCCTGCACCTATTGGATCAGCAGTCTCTATACACCTGGGATAAGTTCCTTAGGACTTCTTATGAATACAGCAACAAAAGTGGTTACTTGCTAGCAAGATCTCTTTAACCTTGTACTTCATCTTCAGCTGTCCTCTCACTCTTTTCCCCTAGTCGTGGCATGGTCCATACCAACTCAGACATTCTTCAGACATTAGGTGAAATTATTCCTCATTATACAACATTCAACAGGTTACACCTGGTGTTTCTCTGCCCTCTCTGGATTTAGATGATGAAATACCCTCCTATCTCAACGATATGGCTCTACCACACCTAGATTCATCCACTAGCTGTGACTTAGATGCTCCATTCACCTCTAATGAACTTTAACAGGCTCATTAGGAATGGTAGGGCCCTGTGAAAATACCAGTTAGACTGTCACTCTGATCTCTATCCCTTCCTGTCTGCCCTAACTGGAATTTTTTGTTTCACTCCCTTTGCTAAATCAATATAGGTGGGAATTTGCTTTACAAAGTAATGGCCTTATACACCTTGCCCTCTGTCCTTTCAGAATCTACAATGGGATACGCTAGGGCTGCCCTTAATCTCCACTTCTGTATGTGATCACTATTGCCGCGTACACACGATCGGACTATCCGGCCGACTTCGCCCGTGTGTGGGCTCCGGTGGACTTTTTCTTCCCAAAAGTCCGGCAGACTTAGAAAGAAGCCTTGATTCAAAATTGTCCGCCGGACTCGGCAGTCTGGCGGACATTTCGGACATCTGTGTGCTTGTCCGCTGGACTTTTGAAATGAACGGACTTGCCCACACACGGAGTAAAGTCTGTTCATTTTGAACGTGACTCCAGGTAGACGGGACTAGCGAAATAAGTCAATGTCGCCGCCTCGATCGATGAGATTGACACCTTGCTAGCCCCGTTGCCTGGTATGGATTTAAAGGGGAACCCCTATGCCAGAAAAAACGGCATGGTGGTCCCCCCAAAGTCCATATCAGACCCTTATCTTAGCACACATCCCGGCCGGTCAGGAAAGGGGGTGGGGACGAGCGAGCACCCCCCCACCCCAAAGCACCTTGACCCCATGTTGATGAGGACAAGGGCCTCTTCCCGACAACCCTGGCCGTTGGTTGTCGGGGTCTGTGGGCGGGGAACTTATCAGAATCCTTTAATAAGGGGGCCCCCAGATCCCGGCCCCCGCCCTATGTGAATGAGTATGGGGTAAATGGTACCCCTACCCATTCACCTGAGTGAAAAAGTGTTCATAAAAAAAACACAACACAGGTTTTTTAAGTAGTTTATTAGACAGCTCCGGGGGTCTTCTTCTGACAAAGGGGGTCTTCTCGCCGGGCACCTCCGCTATCTTCTGCTATTTTACCGCTTCGGGGGTCTTGTCCCGCTCTTCGTTTCTTCTGCCGGGCCTCCGCTGACTTCTTGCAGCTCTTTTACTAGCACTGGCCCGGTCTTCTCTTTCGTCACTGTCGCTGCCCCTGCCTTCTTCTTTTTTTCTTCTTCCTTCCGATGTTGACACGACGCTCTCTCTGGCCGCAATCCCCTGGGACTGTGACATCATAAGGAACGGGGTCACCATGTGACATCACCCGGTGACCCCGCCCCTTATCCCTATATAAGTCGCCGCGCAACGCGCCCCTGGCATTGCGGCTGTAGAGAGCGTTGTGTCAACATCGGAAGGAAGAAGAAGAAAATAAGGAGAAGAAGAAGGCGGCAACAGTGACGAACCAGAAGACCAGGCCAACGCTAGTAAAAGAGTGGAAAAAGAGCAGAAGATAGCGGAGGTGCCCGGCAAGAAGACCCCCGAAATCGGAAGAAGACCCCCGGAGCTGTCTAATAAACTGTGTTGTGTGTTTTTATTAACACTTTTCCCTCAGGTGAATGGGTAGGGGTACCATTTACCCCATACTCATTCACATATGGTGGGGGGCCGGGATCTGGGGGCCCCCTTATTAAAGGGGGCTCCCGAGTTCTGATAAGCTCCCTGCCCGCAGACCCCGACAACCAACGGCCAGGGTTGTCGGGAAGAGGCCCTTGTCCTCATCAACATAGGGACAAGGTGCTTCCCCAAAGCACCCCCCCCCGTGTTGAGGGCACACGGCCTGGTACAGCGGCCTGTCGCTCGCTTGTCTCCACCCCCTTTCCTGAACGGCCGGGCTGCGTGCTCGGATAAGGGTCTGGCATGGACTTTGGGGGGGCCCCCACGCCATTTTTCTTCCCTTTAAACCCATACCAGGCGACTGGGCTAGCAAGGTGACAATCTCATCCCACTATGAATTGAACTATGCCCCTCTCTTACTGCAAACCAAATCCAGTCTGGGCTTCACTTCCTTTGTCTTGGTATGGCAGTATTAATGCCATTAAATGAATGTTCTGCCACAATATTCATTCCAAAAACTGCCTCAGATTACCACAATCTTTTTTTAACAAATGAAATAGTCTTGTTCTCCAATTTATATGGAAGATGTCCATGACTTAATCACAAAATTCTCTGCCACCCAAAAGCACTTGGAGGTACGGGTCTACCAGACTTCAAGCTTTATCACAAAGCTGCCTTATATTCTCGCATCTTAGACTGGTTTAATCATCCACTAAAAAAGCAATGGGGTGGACGTGGCCGAATAGAGACATGTGTCTGGGGTGCTCCTGGCCATCACCTATCCACCCCGTCTTTTTCAGCTAGATATTGCAAACTATGTACTCCTCGTAGAAGAAGACGGTGAAAAGGAACAATAAACTCACAAAATCTTCACCTCCAGCTCCGTTGGTGAGCGAAATTCAGCTTTTATTCCAACACTCACAGCTGAACTCACCGGAGCTCAAGATGGCGAACGCACGTGTTGACCTGGCAAGGGACCAGGCCTCCCACCACTTACCTGCTTCATCTGCGGTGTCTTCAGGATCTGAAACTCACCTCGGCACCCCGCCAGCCTTCCACTCCAGGAGTGACTAGGTAGTTAAATTTCTATTTTAAAACGAATAATCAACTGGACTGTGACCCGGGCAATTTATGGGAAGCTCATAAAGCGGTCCTCAGAGGGGTTCTCATTAAGCATGGATCACATCTTAAATGGGAACGCAATAAACAACTTTCCCAGTTACTACATAAATTGTCCACTACTGAAGCTAGCCACAAACACGCCCCTCCCACACTTCATAAAATTAACTTGTGTTACTACCCAAACAGATCACAGATCTACTGCACTACAAGGCTAAAGCGGCTATACAGTTCTGCCGCAAAACAAGCTATGAATCAGGGGATAAATGTGGGAAACTGTTGGCGAAAATGGCCAGGGAACATAAACTCTCAAACGTATATCCCTCAAATCGTCACGTCTAGAGGTCAAAAAGTAGTCCTCCCCACACAAATCATATGGGAATTTGAAGATTTTTACTCTCATCTATACAACCTACCACATGAGCCACCTCCTCAATTGGCTATGGAGGAATATATTGCGTCCTCTCAACTTCACTCTCTTTCTCCTGAAATCCAAGAAGAATTAGACTCCCTAATAACTATAGAGGAAATTCAACAAGCCATAGGAGCAATGAAACCAGGGAAAGCCCCGGGCCCAGATGGCTATACTATACTTCTGAATGTGGACCTTAAGTTGTTTACTTAGATCTCGGCTACCCGACTGGCACAACACCTCCAGAAACAAATCCATCTCGATTAGGTCGGCTTCATCCCCTCCAGAGGGGCAAGAGACAATATGACCAAAGTACTGAATCTCTTACATGTTGCAAAATCCACAAACACCCTATGTATCTTCTTAAACACTGATGCCAAAAAAGCATTTGACAGGATTAACTGGACGTTCATGTTCTCAGTGCTTCGTCATGTTGGCCTGGGGGGGGGGTGATCCTTGTTCAGATAGCCAAGGTCTACTCTAACCCGACTGCCCAAGTGAAAGCGAACGGAGTTCTCTCTGACCCCTTTCCCATAAAGAATGGAACGAGGCAGGGATGTCCTCTATCCCCTCTCATATTTGCCCTTTCCTTAGGACCACTTTTATCTACTATTAGATCAAACCGGGGCTTAACAGTCGGTGACGCCCAAATAAAATCTTTGCCTATGCCAACGACCTGCTCTTTTCGTTAACAAATCTGACGATATTGCTGCCAAACCTCCTTAGAGAATTTGATATCTGCGGAGCACTCTCTAACTTATAAAATATTTTTTTCCAAATCTGAAGCAATGGGAATAGCATTACCACCGCATACTCTCCCAACTATACAATCTAACTTCCACTTTAAATGGACGAAGTCCACATTGAAATACCTAGGCACATGCATACCATTTGACCTCTCCAGTATATATGAACACAACTACCCACCATTACTGGCTAAGACCCGGGGGTTATTAGACAAATGGCACAAAGTCCTGCACTCATGGTTTGGGAGGTGTAACCTATTAAAAATGAGCATTTTACCAAAATATCTATACCTCTTCCAAGCCCTACCTGTTAGAATAATCCCTCTTATTTTAAACAGGTCCAAGCTCTGTTTACCCGCTTTATCTGGGCACATAAAAAACCTTGCACACCCCACACTCAATTATCCCTCCCGAAACAATTTGGTGGCCTAGCATTACTTGATATTCTTAAATATTGCCAGGCAATCCACCTTGGCAGGGTCATCCATTGGAGATGTCACTCTGAGTCAAAACTCTGGGTGCAGATAGAACAGAATCAAACTGTTATTCCCCTGAAAAGCGCATTTTGGTGCTGTGACTCCCTACCCTTAGAACTAAAGTCTCACCCACTGAGAGGAAACACACTGCGACAATGGCCACTTTACTAGCTTCTCTAACGACAAAAGAGTTGCCACTGACCCTGATCCTAGGACACCCCTACTTTCCCTCGGGACTACAACATTCAAACAATTACAGAACTCCAACTGTGAACACGCCTCCAGATTTGTGATTGGGGGAAGGTGGCCAACCATTCCTGAGTTAATGGACTCTGCAGGCCCCTTTCAACTCACTTTCTGGAATGCAGCGCAAATACACCACCTCCTCCCTTCTATCCCCAAACCCCAGAACTTCACCCGTCAGCTGACCACTTTTGAGGAATTTTGCTCTGGAACCGACCCAATACCTCAAGTCCTCTCCAAAACATATGCACTCCTGAACCCCCTTCCGGAACAACCACCTATCTTGCCTAGCAAAATGGGAAACGGATCTCCACCATACTTTCACTGCGTCCCAAAAACAAAATATGATAAGATTCTCCCTCAAATCATCACTGTGCACCAAAATTCAGGAAACCAATTTCAAAATACTAACAAGATGGTATCTAATGCCCAGTTGTTTACATACTATCTTCCCCAACACACCAGATCATTGCTGGAGATGCCAGAGAGACATAGGAACAATCGTACACATCTTCTGGTCCTGCTCTAAACTGATGGAGTTCTGGACGGCTGTCCTCACTATATCCCAAAAATTCACAGACTTTAAGATTCCTAATGATCCAACATTCTTTTTGCTACATATATCAACGATCCCCACTAGAGTCTATAAAAAGTCCATATTACGACACTTGCTAAATGCTGCTAAAACCCAACATCCCAGGCTCTGGAAACACCAATATCCACCGACCACTGCGACTTGGCTGAAGAAAGTAGAAGATATAAAAAAGATGGAAGATCTGATTCTAACAGCACAAAACAGACACAAGGCTTACACGAAAACCTGGAGCCTCTGGGATATGTTCATATTCTCAGATGAGGGGAAAGCCCTCTTTGGGACATGAGCATCCAAATAACCCCAAGTAACTAAATGACCCTAATGGCCTGAGCCATAGCTGTACCTAACCCCCAAGTCTGATAAGAGCTTTTGGTCGGAAATTCCGACCATGTGTATGCTCCATCGGACTTTTGCTGGGACGGAATTCCCGCCAGCAAAAGATTGAGAGCATTTTCTCTATTTTTTGGTCGGAAAAAGTTCTAATCCAAAATTCCGATCGTCTGTACAAATCCCTACGTGCAAAATTCCTCTGTTTTGAGAGGAGGACAGCAAAAGTTGTGAAGATAAAGGGAGAGGGGTGAGGGGTTGTGCAGAGAGGCATCTGTAGGAGAGGTGACAGCTGTGAACCGCAGGGGTTGAAGCTGTGAGAAGAGCTAAGAGCTGTAAAGGGAAAGGGGGAGAGGTCGCTCAAGGTCAGAGCTGTGTAGTGGGGGGTAGGTTGTACAGAGGCAGATGTCAGTGTCCTGAAAGATGTCTGTTTATGACAAAATGCATCGGGCAGAGCCTCCCCCGTGACATCATTGTGTACAGGAAGTGAACCAGAAGGAAGTTGATGCCAATATTGCTGGTTTGGATACACTTAAATGCGCATACCTGTTTACTGAGCATAAACAGCATTTACAAACATAAACAGTGTTTTATGCAGTTTTACACTACAAAAAGTATTTAACTGTTTGCTATATACTTATCTGTGCTGAGCTCATCATACACCCAAAAAGCAATGTTGGCAAACAGTATTGAGATTTGCGTGGAGAGTTGCCATTGAGGTTGGGCATGCTAAGCATTTTTTACTTCTCTAAATAAGGGGGTCTTTATCTGGTACGCCCGCATTCTATCTTTAAAGGCTTTGAAGTGTTTCTCTCTTTTCTTTGAAGTGGATCACCACTTTTAATCCATTCACTGTGGACTTTTTTTCAATTTTATATTTGTGCCTTCTTAAAGGATTTATTTTTTTCACTCTCTTTAGACTTTTTTGTACACCCACTGTGAATTAACAATTTTCCATCACATTTTGGTTCGGTTTTAAAAGGGGACTGAAAATATTTTTTTTTTATTTCATGTGATCCTATATTACTTTATCAAGTTTATAGATTAGAGATTATATTGAAAGCTATTAGAGCGGATATCCTCTTTTGTGTTTCCTGCTCACTTTCTAATTTGTGCACAGATATGCATGGTTTCCACTTTTAATTATGTACAGAGGCAAGAGCTGGGAAGGGAAGAGTTGGCAGGGGGTGAAGAGGTGAAAGTTAGAGGGTTAAAGTGAGGAGAGCCATGGATTGAGGTAATCTGTATATGGGGGTGCAGAAGTGAAATGTGGAAATGGCAGAGACAAGCTGTAGGTGTGGACTGGGGGTATAAGCTGTGGGTGGAGGAGTGAGGGGAGGGTGAAGAGTTGAGTTGTTGACAGGGGGTACACAGTTAGGTTGTCGGGGGTGCTAAGGTGAACTGTGGACAGTGGTACAGTTGAGCTCAGGGCAGAGATACAGAGGTGTGCTGGGGATGAGGGAAGAAGAGGTGCACTGTGCACTGCGGATGGGGGAAAAAGAGGTGAACTTCAAATCGGGGGGGGGGGGGGGCAGACAAGGTGTGCTGTGGATGGGGGGGAAGAAGTGGTGTACTATGGATGGGGGGGAGGAAGAGGTGTGGTGTGGACATGGGGAAGAAGAGATGTGCTGCGGACATGAAAGAAGAGGTGAGCTGCAGATGGAGGGAAGAAAAAGTGTGCTGTGGATGGGGAAGAAGAGGTGTGCTGTGGACAGGGGTAAGAAGAGTTGAGTTGCTAATGGGGGGGGGGGGGGAGTGTTGAGCTGTGGGCAGGGGGGAGAAGAGGTAAAGTGTGGATTAGGGGAATAGGTGAGCTGTGACATTATTACATGTCACCTGTTACATTATTTTACCTCTTTAGAATACTAGCCTTAAGGTTTTATACTATTAAACTGATAAAAAAAACATAGTCAAATTAATTTATATAAGCTTATTTTAATTAATTTTCTAATGAATTTCTAATTCTTTTTTTCAGGATGTTATTGTGTGAATGTGAAGAATAATGATCTCTGGAAAAAGGTGATGCTGTGTCCAGTAAACAGATGCTAAATATATTCAAATACACTAAAATAGATATCATTCTGTGGTGATCAGTGAATCATCACTATTTCAAACATTACACTAGACCAAATATAAAAGTGTCCAATTAAATATAATATAAATATAAATAATGAAACTTAAAACGTGAAATGGTGACTGAAATTGTGACTATATTATGCATAGCCTTGATTCTTTCATTCTTGTGAGTAGTTTTTATTGAGTAAATGTTTATTCCTATAACAGGATTACACTATTTGGAGCGTTCTTCGTTCTACATGGCCACTCTGGGATAACCATTGTGAGGTAATGATGATGTGATGCTTGCCACTGGAAAGCAACTGAATGAGTTAAACAAGCGTAAGTGAGATTGAGTGCCTGGGAGTGGGTGCATGGCACAGCGGGTGTCATTAAAGACAAAGTTTATTGGGACTTTTGTGAATAAGGGCACTGTGGAGTGTTATTACTTTCATCATTGATGTGGTGATTTTGGACTTTACTATTTGGGGAAAAAAATCACTTTAAAATCTGTGGCCACTTTATATATTATGCTTCATATTCATTATTTGGTGAATGTGGTGGATGAGATACTAAATATGCCAAACTAAAAAATTGCTTGTGCCTGTAAGCAGCAAAATACTATGGTACCCAAAATCTTCAATAGTGGATGCTTTACAAATCTTTACAGCTTATAATTTTAGTGTTAATAAATGATTGCCCTAGAAGTATTCCACTCTAATGTGTGCAGAGATGCCTAATATGTGTGATAACATCATGTTTGTATGCATCCACCCCCGATGTGCTCATTTGCTGTTGTATGTGCATGTACATGTGTGCAGGGGCTTTTTACTTTAAGGTTTTGATTCATTTATAATATAAACATTTTTAACTTCACTTTATTGTTATCACAAGGGGGGCTGACAAGCAGACAGAGTTTGTTTGGATGCCAGAACTGCCATAATAGATATTGCAGCAGAACCAAAAGGCTTAAAGGTATTTCTTCGAAGTTTAGGAGGTGCTAAAAATAACAAAAGAAATGGTAATGGTATATATGGGATCAGCCATTTACTTTTTCTACTAAAAACACTAGTTGCCTGGCTGTCTCAATCTTCAGTACTTTTTGAGCCACAGGCCTGGAAAAAGCAAGGTCCAGGACCCAGAAAGTATTAAAGCAATTGACTCAGCTTGGCATTCAGGCAACTATTACTTTCATAAGTCAAAAGGTCTGCGTTTAGAAGCTTCAAAGTTTCCTTTAAAATATTATTACACATACCGGTACTTTTTCTAACAAAGAAAAGTCATATCAAATAATAGTGTCATTAAAATGTGACATTCGAAGGGATGCATGGCATTAATACTCCCGTTTATTTTAGAATTCAGCATTTAGTTGAGAGATCTAACAATACTGAGCACAGACGGTTATTTTCAGCATTGACTTCATTAAAGTTGCATATCAGTGTCTTTCCTTTTCTTCTTTTTCTGACAGTTTATTGAATAGGACTGCAGAACTGTTTGGCATATTTTTAGCCTTGGTAAGATAGTTATCTTAAACAGATTATATACACACCATCACTCACTGTAGAAAGGGAACAACAAAAGAAAGTTTCTTAAAAGATATATGGTAATTTTTCCTCTAGGGGTGCCAGAATGGCACTGTGATGGAGAAATCAAATTGCAGTAGAATTTTGTAATTTCCATAAAAGTTGGAGCCTATTTTCTGAACTTTTATGACAAAAAATGTGATGCAGAGTTGTATAATGACTATAGTTAAATAGACAATACGATGGAAAAAGACCAAAAGACCTTCAAGTTCCAACTAAAGCTTTAGCTGTGTCAGTCTACAGGAAGATAGAACAAGCTACTAGCTTTCCCAAATGTGAGGTAAAAAATCAGGTACTGTTTTTTTTCTCTCCAGATTTCCAAAAGATATATTGATTAGTATTGATTTTTATCAGGCAGACATTTTCACATTTCCAGAAACACACATATATTGATTAGTATCATTTTGAAAGAAATATTAGGGATGTCACTGTTGCACGCCTTCTAAAAAATTACATAATTTATTACCAGATTTTTAGAAGAAAATTAATGTTGATTCATATTTTCCAAAATAAATATGAAAAAATATGTGTGTTTCTTACAATGCAATAAAAAACAAAAACAGAACTGTTAAAAAGTTAAAACCCTTGTCTTTTTAATTTTGCTGAATGCAAGATTTATCCTCACTTTCTGTCCCAGAGGACACAACAGGTCTGTGAATGAAAGGAGATTGTGAAGACAGCAGTGGCACTATCCCACCATTGTCACAAATATGTGGAGATGTCACTCTACCCAGAAATGTTCCAGCTTGCAGGACAATGATCTAAGTGCCAAAATACAGAAAGTGATCATCACAGGGTCAGTTAACCCAGCAGTTAACTCTTCTCACACACAGAAACAGTAGTTGCTACCATGTGTTTTAACCCTTTTATTGCCCCTACTGTATGGTGGCAGTGGGGGTTTTACACACACTTCCAGCTGCTGTAGCACTGTGTACACTCACTCCACAAGATGACTGTCAGCTTTCGGTGACTTTCAGGAACTGTGACCCCCCCCCATGACTACCCTGACTACCCTGCCACCTGGACCTGTTGCCAAGTGAAGGAGAAGGAGACCAGTAAACATCCACTTGCTGTTCTGCCCTAGCTACAAAGAACCCAGAAGTGACGTGTAAAACGTCACTTCCAGTTTCTGTTGGAGGGCAATTATTGCTCCATAAGCTTTACTCAAGGGTAGATGATACACCCATCTCAATAACCACTTCAATACAGGGCACTTTCTCCCTTTCCTGTCCAGGCCAATTTTCAGCTTTCAGCATTGTCACACTTTGAATGACAATTGCGGTCATGCAACGCTGCACCCAAACTAAATTGTTACTATTTTATTAACACAAATATAGCTTTCTTTTGGTGGTATTTGATCACTGCTAGTGTTTTTAGTTTTTGCTAAACAACTTAAAAGAACATTTAAAAAAAATAGGTTGTATTTGTTTCTGTAGCACTGACCCACGAAGGAGCGGCTGAATTTTATTTGGCCTGCACTCTGCTATCAAACCCCCAATAACTTGGCTCAATCCCCTTGACACGACTGTGGTGCAGTGTTGGTGTGAAGCTAACAGCAGAGGGTAACCCCACAATGTACAATATAACAATAGTGTACCTTTATCATTATCTAGGTATCCGATGCTCCACCTGCAGGAAAAGGGACAATGCTTCACACCAATTGTACTTAACCAGAAACGTATTTGCCAGAAACAGTATTTGCACTGTCACACAAACATAATGCAACAGCACAATGAGTATTCACAAAAATCTGTATATATAAAGTTGCTTTTGGTGACCCCTGAGAGTGTGTCTCCAAGTGGGTCTAATGCTCAGAGTGACAATGCCTTAACTCTGGGCACTTTCCTACTTCCAGCACACCCAGGTAGCCACAGGAATGTAAAGTTATCAATACAGTACAACACAATTACTAGGGAGCTCCCCCTACTTTATGATGCAATCCCTCTTAATATTAATAGGATGCAAGGCCTTGCAATAAGAGATGCAGTCTTTAGTCTTCTGTTTTCTGCTAGCTATTTGTGTTGTAGAAATTGTAATCCAAACAGTTGAACAAACAAGGATTATTGTAGGGTGAGTATTAGAACTGTTCTTGCAATGCAGCACACTTACAACTGCCTTTGGTGTAATTGGTTCTGAACCGCATAGTGTCAGTAATCAATGGAGTGTAGGTTTGAGGCCTGCTTAAACTCAGCCCTTTAGATAAGATTTCCTCTGTGGGACTACAGGTCCCAGCAACACTGTGTTTAGAATCTAAGAGAGAAAAAGTGTGTTAATAACTATGGGTCGGCAGCCCTCTCACCAAACTGGGTCCAAACAGATGGATGTCTCAGCTCCACAAGATCTTAGTCTATTTGCTGCGGCCACGCAGTCACGCTGTTCCATTTCACATGGTCACCAGGAGTCCTCAGTTACCTCCATCAGGGTGCCTCTGGATCCTTCCCGATCCGACCACACTGCTGTCCCAGCACGCTGTGGTGTGAAGTCCTCCTCTGGCTTCAAATGTGGCTCCGCACCGAACAGGCCGCAGTCCTTCTGAACACCCATACACAGATCCCTGTGGGCAGGTCACACGTCCAGAAGCAAGAGAAAGAAAATGGCCCTGCGGGCCCTTTTATATCCTACCCAGCATGCAGTTCAATACTGAGTGTTCATGGGTAGGTCACTTGGCACTCTGGGTAAGTCAGTTCTTGTATAATGTAAACAAACAGTCACTTCCTGTAACATTTCTTAATGTTACTGGAATAGGAAATAAATGAAGTCCATTTCCTGTGTAGGCCACTAGATGGCGCCAAATACTAAATTATAACACTGCTCATAGATTAACATTGCATTACATTAGCAGGCAAAAATATCAGCGGTACATACTCCCCCTGCTTTAACTCTTTGGTCCCCAAAGATATTCAAAATCCTTGCTCTTTTCTGTATTTTTGCCTCTAGGCGATTGCATAATACAGACAGAGGAGCCTCCCACCAATTTATCGTGTGATGGGAGACTCTTCTGTGTGCCCACAGCTGTCACTATAGGGTCTGGTACAGATGTGTCAAGGGGTGAGATGTTGTCCCTTACTGAATCAGCAGTAGAGGAACCAGGCACTTCAGAGTTTCTTCTTGCGCTAACTCTGATTTTTTTAGAACGTTCACCCAGCACATCACAAGTTGGTCTCTCGAATATGGAAATAACTCTTTGTTTCCTCTGATTCACTGACTCAGACACGGTAAGCTCACTAGCCTTCTCTTTCCGTTCAACTACTTCTACCTCTTGCAGGTCGGTTTCTTCCACTTTTGTTTTGGATACTTCTCCATCCAATGTGGGAAAAAGAGGCACTTCCGACCCTTCTTCTGGCAGTAAGGGTAGAGAGTCACATCTGGGGACAACAGGGGCTAACAGCCACTTCATCAGATCTGTGTTGGTCCCAACGATCAACGAACTTATTGAGGACCCTGGCAGCCAGGTGCAAACAATGGCCAGGGTTTCAAAGTTCTGGGGCTCCCCAGCCTCAACGGATCACATGACAACTTGATCCGCAGATATCCATCACAGGGGTAGTCCTCTGCTTGGATACCCTGGATCTCTATGTCTTCCAGTTGCTTCAAGGGCAGGTATGACAGGTACCTCTGGTAAAATTCTCTTGTCAGCAGGGTAACCTGGGCACCTGAATCAAGGATGGCACTGGTGTAGATCCCTTCAACCAGAACAGGCACTATAGGCAGAGGACCTACCAACTGGGTAGGAGGCCTGTTGGAAACACCTGAAACAGTAGGTTTGCATGACTGGACTCGTATTTCCTTCAGTTTTTGTCATTGGGAATGCTGTTTCTGGCAACGTTTTGGAGGCCGATAAGCACTTCTCACCGAGACAGCATAAATTGCCAGATTTCCCCATTGCTCTCTTGCATGTTCAGAGAAAGTTTTTCTTGTAGGCCCCGATCCTCTCTTCATCCTTGGGTCACTTCTCTGAGATCCATGCCTCTCTTCTGTCTCTCTTCATGGGCTAGGACATACTCGCTAGTAGTGACCTACACCTCCACAGTTTCGACAGACATCTTGATTCTTGTGCTTCTGGCCAGACAACCCAGTACATTCTGCCATTAATTTGTTCATCATCTCCATCACTTTGAACATCTGAGCCTTCAGAACCTCAAGCACTGCATCTCTATCAGCTGTGCTGACCACTCTGATTCCAGCAACAGGTTCAGGCTCTACGACGCAAGCTGAGGCGCCAAGTTTGGGTCCTTTGGTAAGCTCAGGCCCTAGGTCCTTAGCTGTGTTGAGGGCCTCCTCTTCCCTGAAGATCTTCATTAATTTAGAGTAAGTGTGGATATCCCTTGAGCCCTGGGCCCGAAACTTTAGCACAATGGGATTCAGCGGCTGTGATCCTCTGATCATTTGTGATACTAGGCTCCTGGTTGCTCCTTTGCCTTCCATTCCTCCCTTCATTATCATTTGGTGTAGAATCTGATCTAGTCCCTTGACATAGTCCAATATCTTCTCATCCTTCTTTTGATAGGTATGAGAGAAAAGATAGAGTAACTCTGTGCAATCTTCAGTTCCCCCATAGTTCTCTCGAAGTGCTTCCAAACACTCAGAAGTGGCACAGCTGGGCTTGTCTATCTTCAGATTTCGAATTACATCAGAAGCTAGAGCTCGCAGGCTTTAAATCAATCTCTGCCTTTTTACTGTATCAGCTACTTCCCATTCCTCAACTGCCTGAACAGCTTGATCAAACCAAGTGTCAAAATGATCCTCATCAGAGGGGATGGGAACACTTCCTGAGAAGAATCGTAGCTTCCGATAGTCAGCCCCAGAACAGGCTGAATTGCCCTTCTGGCATTTGGATACAAAGTCCCCCATAGCTGCAAGGAACTCTGGCCCGATCATGGCCAAAGGTGCCGCTGATTGGCTCTCCCTGTCAGCGCGAACCGAGGAAAGCTGTATCGACACTTCCTGGTTACTGCTGTGATCAGCTGTGATCACGTGGTAAAGAGCCTACATCATAGGCTCTTTACCACGATCAGAGATGCGGTGTGTCAGAGCAACACACAGCACCACCGATCGCTGCGCTGCGAGTCCTCGGGGGCAAGCACAAGCAGCTTATTCTGCTGGATGTCATATGACGTCCATTCAGGATAATGGAGCCACATTGAGGACGTCAATCAACAATAAGGCGGGCACCAAGTGGTTAAAGAGAACATGTCACAAACAGTTTATATCAGAAAGGACTTTTTCCCCCCTTTGTGATATAAATAAAGTTTTAGTGAAAAAAATGTGAAAAAATTTGAGCCTACCAAGCCCACAGGTACATGCACTTATGAACCTAAACACACCCAACAGGTGCACTTATGTACGAAAACATTGCTTGTGCTACATTATAGGGCCAATATTCACAGTTAATTCAATAACAATGTGTCTTTCATGTTCTATCTTAGCTGTCATCATTGCACCCTTACATTTCTTGTTGCATTCTTTATAAAGTCTGAATGCTGAGGATGATCCCTCAATCTTGTATTTTTTGAAGTCCTTCTTCTTTGCTTTTATATGCATTTTTACATTGGAGTTAAGCCATCCAGGACTTTTGTTTGCTCTTTTAAATTTATTACCCAATGGGATTCATTGGCTAATGCACTTGCCGACCGGCGCACGAAGATATACGTCGACAGAATGGCACGGACAGGCAGGAGGGCGTATATATACGTCCCTCCTTTAGCCTGTCCGTGCCATCGGGAGCGCGCCGGTCGGGACCCCCGTGAGTCTGGCCGCGGTCCCCGCGGACTCGATCGCCGCGGGGACTCCCGCGATCGTCTCACGGAGCGGCTGAACGGGGAGATGCCGAGATAAACAGCATCTCCCTGTTCTGCCTAGCAACTAGTGACGCCGATCTCTGCTCCCTGTGATTGGAGCAGAGATCAGCATTCACTAGCTGACAGCCACGCCCCCCACAGTAAAAAAACACACCCCTAGGCCTACTTAACCCCTACACTGCCACCTTGTGGTTAACCCCTAAACTGCCAGTGTCATTTATACAGAAATCAATGCATTTAAATGCATTAATTGCTGTAAAAATGACAATGGTCCCAAAAATGTGTCAAAAATGTCCGATGTGTCCGCCATAATGTCGCAGTCACAAAAAAAATCGCAGATCTCCGCCATTAATAATAAAAAAAAATTATTAATAAAAATGCTATAAAACTATCCCCTATCTTGTAAACGCTATAACTTCTGCGCAAACTGATCAATAATCGCTTATTGCGATTTTTTTTACCAAAAATATGTAGAAGAATACGTATCGGCCTAAACTGAGGAAAAAAAATGTTTTTTTATATATTTTTTGGGGGATATTTATTATAGCAAAAAATAAAAAATAATGCATTTTTTTCAAAATTGTCGCTCTATTTTTGTTTATAGCGCAAAAAATAAAAACCGCAGGGGCGATCAAATACCACCAAAAGAAAGCTCTATTTGTGGGAAAAAAGGAAGTCAATTTTGTTTGGGAGCCACGTCGCACGACCGCGCAATTGTCAGTTAAAGCGACGCAGTGCCGAATCGCAAAAAGGGGCCTGGTCCTTTGGCTGCAAATTGGTCCGGTCTGAAAGTGGTTAATATGCTCTTAAAGCAAGCCCATCTCTCCTTCGTTTTCTTTGTTCCTAAGATATTATCCCAATTAATGCCTTATAGCAAGGTTCATAGTTTAGGGAAGATGGCTCTTTTGAAATTCAGTGTCTTTGTATTCCCCTTATGTTTCCTATTTGTGTGATTTATACTGAAGCCAAATGACCTGTGATCGCTGTTACCTAAATTGCCCCGTATATCCACATCTGTGATCAGGTCTGTATTTTTGGTAATCAGTAGATCCAGTAACGCTTTATTTCTAGTTGGTGCATCTACCATCTGACCCATAAAATTGTCCTGCAAGACATTTAGGAACTGGCGAGCCTTAGATGAATGCGTGGTTCCCTCCACCCAGTCTATGTCTGGATAATTAAAATCCCCCATTATGATAACACTTCCCATCCTTGCTGCTAATCCAATTTGTGATAGGAGATCTATCTCCTCTTCCTCCCTCCGGTTAGGGAGGGAGGAAGAGGAGACAGATATATATAGCATACTGCCAGTATTATTGTCCCCGTAGCTTCATCCCTTTGGAGCTCTATTCATAAGGATTCTACCTCCTCCCTAGCTCCCTTAGTGATGTCATCTCTCACATTCACTTGTACATTATTCTTGATATATAGGCATACCCCTCCCCATTTTTACCCTCTCTATCATTGCGATAAAGGGTATACCCATGAATGGTTGCCAGCCAATCATGAGAGCTGTTGAACCATGTCTTTGAAATTACCTCAAAATCCAAATCCTCCTTGTACAACAGTATCTCTAGTTCACCCATCTTGTCCGCCAGGCTCCTGGCATTGGTGAACATGCCACGTAGTTTAGACCTTAGACCGGAGCATGTTATCCTCTTATTGGGTGTTCCGATTGCAACTAGGACTTGCTTCTATACTTACCTTCGGTTTATGTGCTTTGGTCAACCTATCACTAATGCCCCCAATACTACCCTCTGGAATATGTTCCACGCTGACTATCTCTACCTCTGGACCCCCCCCATCGCCTAGTTTAAAAAACCCTTTAACTTTTTGGCCATCTTCATTCCCAGCTGATCTGCACCCTCCTCATTTAGGTGCAGTCCATCCCTTCTTTAGTGCTGGTTATCGAGAAGTCGGCCCATTCCTCCAGGAATCCAAACCCCTCCTTGCTTTTCATCAACCAGGAGAGAACCTCAGCATGGAGCCAGTTTAAAAGAAGGGTTGTGCCTCTGTAACCAAGGATAACCAATAACCAGTGGAAACTTAGGTGAGGAAATAATTTGGAATGTGATTATCTCATGGTGAAAAGCCCCTACGGCCATGGAAAATGGAACAGTCTCATGAGTCACATGGGCAGGCTGTAGAGGTCTCCCGTCAAGAGCCTCAATAGCAAGTGGAGTGTCATGCAGCTGCAGCAAAATCGAGTGTTACGAAACAAAGGCAGCATCAATGAACAGGCCTGCAGCCCCAGAGTCGATTAGAGCCTGTATCTCGACGGACGACTCACCCCAAGAAAGGATAACCAACACCAAGGGTTTATCCGTTACCTTATTACTGAAACAGCGCCACCTAAGGTCTGTCCGTGACAGGAACCCAATGTTCGGGCGTTCCCTGGACGAGTAGGACAAGACTTCAAAAAGTGACCTGCCTGGCCACAGTAAAGGCACAATCTCTCTCCCTCCTCCTAAGGGTTCCCTCATCCGCAGAGAGACACGCGAAGCCCAAGTGCATTGGTTCATCTTCACAGCCTTACTCAGTACCAGGACAGACCCCCCTCTGGGACTGCAAAGTTTGGAGACAAATGTACAGGAGGCTTTCGCAAGCACTCCTTACAAGGGAGTCTTTCTCTGAGTCTGGAGTCAATGAGGATTGCAAATGTGATAAACTTCTCCAGCTCAGTGGGTATATCTTGGGCTGCTATCTCATCCTTGATGGTATTCGAGAGACCATGAGAAAAAGCAGCCACGAGGGACTCATTGTTCCAATCAACCTCTACTGCCAGAGTACAGAACTCAATGGCGTAATCGGCAACAGTTCTCGTACTCTGATGAGCATGAGGCACTTGGCAGCAGAAGCAGAGAATGCGGGAACGTCAAATACCCTTTTAAAAGAAGCCGCAAACTCAGGATAACTCAAGACAACAGGTTTTTGCGTCTCCCATAGAGGGTTTGCCCAGGCCAAGGCTCTCTTAGAAAGCAAAGATATCACAAAACCTACTTTGCGTCTGTCCGTGGGAAACGCCTGGGGCAGCATCTCAAAGTATATCTCAAGCTGGTTGGGACAACCTCTGCATTGGACTGGATTGCCCCCAAATCACTGGGGAAGCAGAGCGGAACCAGACATGCCTTGTATAAAGTTAATACTCGAAGCGGGTGCCTGCACAGAGACTGGAGAAGCAGCAGGGATGGCCTGCAACACAGGTTGAACCAGAGCGGCCACAGTGTGAGATTCCAGGTTAGTCGTGCGACTCAGGAGCATTTGTAACTCCATGGAAAACTGATCCATGCGGTGATCCTGCTCATTCAATCTGGAAAAAATATTACCAACAAGTGGATTGACTGCATCTTCTGAATTCATGGCCTTTGCCTATTGTCAGAAACCATGAATCAGACTGAGACAGATGTACAGTTAAATCACACTTGTTTAATATTAATAAAAAAATGTAAACGTAGTTAAAACATAGCCAGAGTTCAGGAACCGAACACCCCCGGGTTCGGTTCGAACCAGAACCTTCGAACGGACCGGAAGTTTGCGCGAATTTTCGAACCCTATACGTTATAATGGACGCGAACGTTCGAAATCAAAAGTGCTAATTACAACGGCCAATATGCATGTTAATGTCATAACAACAGGTTTGGGGACCCGGGTCCTGCCCCAGGGGACATATATCAATGCAAAAAAAAAGTTTTACAAAACTAACGTTTTTTCGGGAGCAGTCATTTTAATGATGCATAAAGTGAAAAAAAAAAAGTGAAATTTTCCTTTAAATATGGTACCTGGGGGGTGTCTAAAGTATGCCTGTGAAGTGGCATGTGTTTCCCGTGTTTAGAACTGTCCTTGCACAAAATGACATTTGTAAAGGAAAAAAAGAAGCCATTTAAAAACACTTGCGGCTTTAATGGCATGTCTTGTCCTGGCCGCCATATGGCTGAAAATCCTTGAGAAAAATGGCATGGCTACCCCATCACCCCCCCCCCCCCCCCACCCCAGCCCCTTTGGGTCTTGTATGGATATTAAGGGGGACCCCGCACCCAAAATAAAACCCTATACCTACAACCCTATATACTCTGAACAGCAGTATATAGGTGGTGCAAACAAGACACGGACTGTAGGTTTGTTCTTAAGTAGAATCTGAACAGGTACATTATGAAGTGTAGCTCCATCCCAAAAAAATCTATTTTTAAGCTTTTTGGAGAACATAGGGAGGGGTTATCACCCCTGTAACATTTGCTGTCTTTGCACATCTGTTCAGAACATGTCACCTCACTTTCCGTCCCAATGACAAATGTTTTTGGAAAAGTGGGGTTTGAATTGAAACAAGGATTGGTGATAAAGCATCAGTAGAGAGGAGATACCTTTTTCCCAAATTAAATCTAACAGCATAGAATTTCCCTTCCTAGGGGTAGATTTCCTCTCACTTCCTGTTTTCTCTTTCCGTTTGCAAGTAGGAGTCGTTTGTAAGTTGGATGTTTGAAAGTAGGGGCCTGGCGTATATACTCTGCAGAAATTTGCCCTATTAGATGTTGGTGTAGCCACAAGACTGGTGGGCACAGGAATGGGCCCTGCTGTGAGTTAATAGATCAAGATTTGTACTTGCATGCACCTGTTGAACCGGGCAGAAAAATTGGGCCTTTGGTGGTGGTGGTGGTGGTGGTGGACGGTGTTGCCACAAGACTGTAAGCTCTCACAGTTACTCTTGGTGGGCGCAGGAATGGGCCCTGCTGTGAGTTATTAGATCAAGATTTGTAATTGCATGCACCTGTTGAACAGGGCAGAAAAATTGGGCCTTTGGTGGTGGTGGTGGTGTGGACGGTGTTGCCACAAGACTGTAAGCCCTCACAGTTACTCTTGGTGGGCGCAGGAATGGGCCCTGCTGTGAGTTATTAGATCAAGATTTGTAATTGCATGCACCTGTTGAACAGGGCAGAAAAATTGGGCCTTTGGTGGTGGTGGTGGTGGTGGTGGTGGACGGTGTTGCCACAAGACTGTAAGCCCTCACAGTTACTCTTGGTGGGCGCAGGAATGGGCCCTGCTGTGAGTTATTAGATCAAGATTTGTAATTGCATGCACCTGTTGAACAGGGCAGAAAAATTGGGCCTTTGGCGGTGGTGGTGGACGGTGTTGCCACAAGACTGTAGGCCCTCATAGTTACTCTTGGTGGGCGCAGGAATGGGCCCTGCTGTGAACTATTAGATCAAGATTTGTAATTACACGCCCCTGTTAAACAGGGGCTGAAAAATTGTGCCTTAGACATTGGTGCTGGTGCCACAACACTGCAACCCCTCACAGATACTGTACTCTTAGCACAGCAATGAGACCTGTTGCAAAGCATTGCCTAAAAATTGTAATTACACGCCCCAACAGGGGCTGAAAAATTGTGCCTTAGGCACTGGTGCCACAACACTGCAACCCTTCACAGATACTGTACTTGGAGCACAGCAGTCACACGTGTTGCGAAGCATTTTTTTAAAAAAATTGTAATTACACGCCCCTGTTAAACAGGGGCTGAAAAATTGTGCCTTAGGCACTGGTGCTGGTGCCACAACACTGCAACCCCTCACAGATACTGTACTTGGAGCACAGCAGTCACACGTGTTGCGAAGCATTTTTTTAAAAAATTGTAATTACACGCCCCTGTTAAACAGGGGCTGAAAAATTGTGCCTTAGGCACTGGTGCTGGTGCCACAACACTGCAACCCCTCACAGATACTGTACTTGGAGCACAGCAGTCACACGTGTTGCGAAGCATTTTTTTAAAAAATTGTAATTTTTTTTTAAAAAATTGTAATTACACGCCCCTGTTAAACAGGGGCTGAAAAATTGTGCCTTAGGCACTGGTGCTGGTGCCACAACACTGCAACCCCTCACAGATACTGTACTTGGAGCACAGCAGTCACACGTGTTGCGAAGCATTTTTTTAAAAAATTGTAAGTACACGCCCCTGTTATACAGGGGCTGAAAAATTGTGCCTTAGGCACTGGTGTGGTGGCATGGATCATTGAGGAGGAGGAAGAGGATAGTCAGTGAACATAACAGGACAGTCACTCAGCATCAGCATAGGCAGTCTTGAAGGGATGTGACATTATAAATTATTCCGTTATATCCGCTTCAGGTGCCTGGTAGCTGGTGGTGATCCAAGACTGATTCATTTTGATGAAGGTCAGTCGATCAACCGAGTCGGTGGACAGGCGCACCCTTTGATCGGTGACAAATCCTCCAGCAGCACTGAATGTGCGTTCGGAAAGAACGCTGGAGGCAGGACAGGCCAGTAGCTCAATTGCATACTGTGCAAGCTCTGGCCAGTGATCCATCCTCAGGACCCAGTAAGCCAGAGGATTTTCGGTGGGAAAGGTGTCCAAGTCTGACCTTGCCCCAAGGTATTCCTGCACCATGTATATCAGACGCTGGCGATGGTTGCTGGAACCGATCATACCTTGGGGCTGCGGACTAAAAAATTGTCTGAACGCATCGGTCAGACGTCCACCTTCCCCACCGCTCCTTCTGCTACTGACCGAAGCCTCAGCAACTCGTCGCCCAGGACCAGGAGTTTGTAACCTCCCAGTTTCTGGGAACGCGTTGCACAGACCTTTCTGCAAGGCCTCCCTGAGATGTCTCATCCTCTGCTCCCTCTGCGACGGCAAGATAAGGTCCGCAACCTTACCCTTGTACCGTGGATCAAGGAGAGTGGCCAGCCAGTAATGGTCCCTCTCCTTGATCCGAAGAACACGAGGATCCTTCCGCAGGCTTTGCAGGATCAGGGAGGCCATGCAGCGTAGGTTAGCTGAGGCATTCGGTCCGGAGTCTTCTGGGTCACTGAGGATGACATGATCGCCAGCCACCTCCTCCCAGCCACGTACAAGTCCACTGGTTTGTTGGGACTGTACATCATCCCTAAAAGACTGCTGCTGCTGATGCTGAGTGCCAGGCTCCACCTCCATGCTCACACAATCCTCCTCCTCCTCCTCCTCCTCATCCTCCTCATCCTCTTCCTGTGTGATGGGTGGGACAGAAGGAACACTGTCCGGATAAAGGGGGCCTTGAGAGGCAAGGAAGTCCTCCTCTTCCTGCCTCTGTTCTGCCTCAAGTGCCCTGTCCATGCTCCCATTATCCCATGCAGCGTATGCTCCAACAGGTGGACAAGAGGTACAGTGTCACTGATGCATGCACTGTCCAAGCTCCCCTGACCCTGTCCTGGTGCCGTAGTCGCAAAGGTACTCATTGATGGCCCTCTGCTGCGTGTGCAGTCGCTGCAGCATGGCCAACGTTGAGTTCCACCTGGTGAGAGGACAAGAGGTACAGTGTCACTGATGCATCACTGTCACTGCTCACCATCCTCGTGGCCTCCTCAAATGGTGAGAGGACAGTGCATGCATCCCTGATCATGCTCCACTGACGTGGGGAAAAAACCAAGCTCCCCTGACCCTGTCCTGGTGCCGTAGTCGCAAAGGTACTCATTGATGGCCCTCTGCTGCGTGTGCAGTCGCTGCAGCATGGCCAACGTTGAGTTCCACCTGGTGGGCATGTCACATATTAGGCGGTTCTTGGGCAGGTTCAGCTCCTTTTGCAGCTCAGTCAGCCGAGCACTGGCATTATAAGATCGGCGGAAATGCACACAGACTTTCCTGGCCTGCCTCAGGACATCCTGTAAGCCTGGGAACCTGCCCAAGAACCGCTGCACCACCAGGTTGAGGACGTGAGCCATACAGGGCACATGGGTGAGCTGCCCCTGTCGCAGGGCGGAGAGGAGGTTGGTGCCATTGTCAGAAACGACCATTCCTGGCTTAAGCTGGCGTGGCGTCAACCACCTCTCGGCCTGCCCCTGCAGAGCTGCCAGAACCTCTGGCCCAGTGTGGCTCCTGTCCCCCAAAAACACCAGCGCAAGCACGGCATGGCATCATTTGCCTGCGTACTTGCGTAGCCCCTTGTACGCCTACGGAGCACCGCTGGTTCCGAGGACAGAGCACTGGAGGAAGAAGAAGAGGAGGGGGTGGAGGAGAGAGGTGTGTCACAACCAGTAGCAGTAGTAGCGTTTTGGAGGCGTGGTGGCGGAACAACCTCCAACACTACTGCACCTTGTCCTGCATCCCTCCCAGCTGCCAATAGAGTGACCCAATGGGCCGTGAAAGAAAGGTAACGTCCCTGTCCATGCCTGCTGGACCATGAGTCAGCGGTAATATGCACCTTACCGCTGACCGCCCTGTCCAGCGAGGCATGGACGTTGCCTTCCACATGCCGGTAGAGAGACGGAATCGCCTTCCGTGAGAAAAAGTGGCGTTTGGGAACCTGCCACTGAGGAACCGCACATTGAACAAACTCACGGAAGGGGGCCGAGTCTACCAACTGAAAAGGCAGCAGTTGAAGTGCTAGCAATTTAGCCAAGCTAGCATTCAACCGCTGGGCATGTGGATGGCTGGGAGTGTACTTCTTTCGACGGTCCAGCAGCTGGGGCAGGGAAATTTGCCTGCTACTATCGGACGTCAGTGTACTGCAAGTACTTGGTTGTGACACACCTAATTCTACACCTTCAGTCCTCTCACAGCAGCTTTCAGAGAGGACTGAAGATGTAGTGGGGATGGAGATCCCAGCTGATGAGGAGCAAGGAGAGGTCCGCTTAGTTCTTTGGTGTGGGTCTTTTATGTGTGCCTGCCAACGAGCTGCATGGCAGGTCGACATATGTCTGGTCATGCTTGTGGTGCCCAAGCGGCTGATGTTTTGGCCACGCGAGATACGCTTGAGACAAATATTGCAAATAGCAGTGGTGCGATCTGATGCACTCGTCTCAAAAAAGGCCCACACCAAAGAACTTTTCTGATAACGTGCAGAGGCAGCGCCCTGCACAGGCGGAGCTCTGCGGTGTTGTACAGTTGCTGTGCTGGCCTCTAGCTGGCCTCCAGGGGGCATCCTGCCTCGTTGGACATGTGACGCCGCATCCTCCTCCTCCTCGTCCTCCTCCTCATCCTCTCTCCCTCCAGGCACCCACGTGGCGTCAGTGACCTCATCATCCCCTCCCTCTTCACCACTAGAGCAAACCTGGCAGTAAGCTGCAGCAGGTGGAACAGTACTGCCAGATTGCTGTCCTTCAGCATCCCCTCTCTCTGCGCGCACACTACTGACTTCCTCAAGCTGGGTATCATCATCCGAGCCTTCGAATCGTTGGGCATCCTCCTGGAGCATGTACCCAACACTGTGCTCAAAGAGTTCGGGGGACTCCTCAGGAGGACATGGTGGGTCTAGGGAAGGGGTGGCTGATGATGCCATTGAGTACGCGTTGGCAGCTGCTCTGCCAGTACCCTGAGCCTGGGTGAGAGAGGATGAGGAGGATGAGGAGGGCTTGGTCATCCATTCTACCAAGCCTTCAGCATGATGCGGCTCCACATGTCCAGCTGCCGAAAACAAAGACGCGCGTGTCCCATGGTCACGTGCTGATGACGATGCACGACCACGGCCACGGCCACGTCCACTAGAAACAGAGCCTGCCTGCCCTGTGTTCTTGGCTCTGCACGCTCTGCCTCCCCTTGGCGGTCTTCCAGCCATTGTAGTCGGTAGTCCTGTGGGTGCTGCTGAGAAGAAAATATAGGAGCTCTGTGTGATGCCACTAACACACTAGAAGTCCTATGGGTGCTTCTGCAAAGAAAATATAGGAGCTCTGTGTGATGCCACTAACACACTAGAAGTCCTGTGGGTGCTGCTGGGAAGAAAATATAGGAACTCTGTGTGATGCCACTAACACACTAGAGAAGTCCTATGGGTGCTTCTGCAAAGAAAAAAATATAGGAGCTCTGTGTGATGCCACTAACACACTAGAAGTCCTGTGGGTGCTTCTGAGAAGAAAATATAGGAGCTCTGTGTGATGCCACTAACACACTAGAAGTCCTATGGGTGCTTCTGCAAAGAAAATATAGGAGCTCTGTGTGATGCCACTAACACACTAGAAGTCCTGTGGTTGCTGCTGCGAAGAAAATATAGGAGCTCTGTGTGATGCCACTAACACACTAAAAGTCCTATGGGTGCTTCTGAGAAGAAAATATAGGAGCTCTGTGTGATGCCACTAACACACTAGAAGTCCTGTGGGTGCTGCTGAGAAGAAAATATAGGAGCTCTGTGTGATGCCACTAACACACTAGAAGTCCTATGGGTGCTTCTGCAAAGAAAATATAGGAGCTCTGTGTGATGCCACTAACACACTAGAAGTCCTATGGGTGCTTCTGGGAAGAAAATATAGGAGCTCTGTGTGATGCCACTAACACACTAGAAGTCCTATGGGTGCTTCTGGGAAGAAAATATAGGAACTCTGGGTGATGGGACTAACACACTACAAGTCCTATGGGCGCTTCTGGGAAGAAAATATAGGAGCTCTGTGTGATGCCACTAACACACTAGAAGTCCTATGGGTGCTTCTGGGAAGAAAATATAGGAGCTCTGTGTGATGGGACTAACACACTACAAGTCCTATGGGTGCTTCTGGGAAGAAAATATAGGAACTCTGTGTGATGGCACTAACACAGTACAAGTCCTATGGGTGCTTCTGGGAAGAAAATATAGGAACTCTGTGTGATGGGACTAACACACACTACAAGTCCTATGGGTGCTTCTGGGAAGAAAATATAGGAGCTCTGTGTGATGGGACTAACACACTACAAGTCCTATGGGTGCTTCTGGGAAGAAAATATAGGAGCTCTGTGTGATGCCACTAACACACTACAAGTCCTATGGGTGCTTCTGGGAAGAAAATATAGGAGCTCTGTGTGATGGGACTAACACACTACAAGTCCTATGGGTGCTTCTGGGAAGAAAATATAGGAGCTCTGTGTGATGGGGACTAACACACTACAAGTCCTATGGGTGCTTCAGGGAAGAAAATATAGGAGCTCTGTGTGATGGGACTAACACACTACAAGTCCTATGGGTGCTTCTGGGAAGAAAATATAGGAACTCTGTGTGATGCCACTAACACAGTACAAGTCCTATGGGTGCTTCTGGGAAGAAAATATAGGAACTCTGTGTGATGCCACTAACACAGTACAAGTCCTATGGGTGCTTCTGGGAAGAAAATATAGGAACTCTGTGTGATGCCACTAACACAGTACAAGTCCTATGGGTGCTTCTGGGAAGAAAATATAGGAACTCTGTGTGATGCCACTAACACAGTACAAGTCCTATGGGTGCTTCTGGGAAGAAAATATAGGAACTCTGTGTGATGCCACTAACACAGTACAAGTCCTATGGGTGCTTCTGGGAAGAAAATATAGGAACTCTGTGTGATGCCACTAACACAGTACAAGTCCTATGGGTGCTTCTGGGAAGAAAATATAGGAACTCTGTGTGATGCCACTAACACAGTACAAGTCCTATGGGTGCTTCTGGGAAGAAAATATAGGAACTCTGTGTGATGCCACTAACACAGTACAAGTCCTATGGGTGCTTCTGGGAAGAAAATATAGGAACTCTGTGTGATGCCACTAACACAGTACAAGTCCTATGGGTGCTTCTGGGAAGAAAATATAGGAACTCTGTGTGATGCCACTAACACAGTACAAGTCCTATGGGTGCTTCTGGGAAGAAAATATAGGAACTCTGTGTGATGCCACTAACACAGTACAAGTCCTATGGGTGCTTCTGGGAAGAAAATATAGGAACTCTGTGTGATGCCACTAACACAGTACAAGTCCTATGGGTGCTTCTGGGAAGAAAATATAGGAACTCTGTGTGATGGGACTAACACACTACAAGTCCTATGGGTGCTTCTGGGAAGAAAATATAGGAACTCGGTGTGATGCCACTAACACAGTACAAGTCCTATGGGTGCTTCTGGGAAGAAAATATAGGAGCTCTGTGTGATGGGACTAACACACTACAAGTCCTATTGGTGCTTCTGGGAAGAAAATATAGGAACTCTGTGTGATGCCACTAACACAGTACAAGTCCTATGGGTGCTTCTGGGAAGAAAATATAGGAACTCTGTGTGATGCCACTAACACACTACAAGTCCTATGGGTGCTTCTGGGAAGAAAATATAGGAACTCTGTGTGATGCCACTAACACAATACAAGTCCTATGGGTGCTTCTGGGAAGAAAATATAGGAACTCTGTGTGATGCCACTAACACAGTACAAGTCCTATGGGTGCTTCTGGGAAGAAAATATAGGAACTCTGTGTGATGCCACTAACACAGTACAAGTCCTATGGGTGCTTCTGGGAAGAAAATATAGGAACTCTGTGTGATGCCACTAACACAGTACAAGTCCTATGGGTGCTTCTGGGAAGACAATATAGGAACTCTGTGTGATGCCACTAACACAGTACAAGTCCTATGGGTGCTTCTGGGAAGAAAATATAGGAGCTCTGTTTGCTGCCACTAACACAGTACAAGTCCTATGGGTGCTTTTGGGGTGCAGTGCTGTACTAACAGCACTGCGGTTGGTACTACTGAAATACTGTACTAACAGTAAGACACGTACCAGACTAACCCCCAGCAGCAGCTAAAAACACACTAACCAGCAGCAGCAATGGACGATCAATGACAGGTAGCAATGGTTTAGCAAATAAATAGCCAATGGTTTAGCAAAGTAGAGCAAATCTTTCTATATGAATCTAGCAAAGAGTGACACAGAATCAGCCTGATCTCTCCTAAAGCCGGAACTCATGTGACCGGCGCCGACGGCGTGGCGGCCTTTTAAATGAGGGGGCGTGTACTAAAGCCCCTGAGCTGTAATTGGCTACAGGCGTCCTGCCTGTAGCCAATTATGGCTCTCCGAGTTTCCGGCGCTGTGATTGGCCAAGCATGCGGGGTCACAGTGCATGCTTGGCCAATCATCAGCCAGCAATGCACTGCGCCGGCCGCGCCGGCCGCAATGCATTGCGGGGCCGCTCGCATCACACGAATGTGATGCGAGCGGCCAAAATAGTTCTGGGCTCGCCGAGCGAGCGAACACCCGGTGCTCGATGCGAACATGGGTTCGCATCGAGCACCGGGCCCATCCCTATTTAGGGTGATGTGCAGTGTTAGTTTAATGCCACACATAGCGTTTTGCTTTTAGGCCAAAAAGTTCAATTTTGGCCTCATCTGACTAGAGCACCTTCTTCCACATGTTTGCTGTGTCCTTCACCTGGCTTTTTGAAAACTGGGACTTCTTTTGGCTTTCATTCAACAATGGCATTCTTCTTGCCACTCTTCCATAAAGGCTAGAATTGTGGAGTGCACGACTAATAGTGGTCCTCTGGAGAGATTCTCCCACCTGAGCTGTGGATCTCTGCAGCTCCTCCACGTGGGCCTCTTGGCTGCTTTTCTGATTAATGCTCTCCTTGTCCGACCTGTCAGTTTAGGTGGATGGCCATGTCTTGGTAGGTTTGCATTAGGGGCCCGGTGTTCGATTCAAACCCATGTGCGAATCGAACATTGTCCGTTCGACGAAACCAGAACTTTGTGGGCCGTTCGCATCAAATTCGTGTGATATGAACGGCCCACAATGCACTGCGCCAGTTGCAGTTCATTGCTGGCTGATGATTGGCCAAGCATGCACTGTGACCCCGCATGCTTGGCCAATCACAGCGCCGGCAGCGAGGAGAGCCATAATTGCCAAAAGGCAGGATGCCTGTGGCCAATTATAGCTCAGGGGGTTTAGTACACGCCCCACACTATATAAGGCCACCAGCACAGCGGCCTTGTGTAGTGTGTTCCGGCGTGCAGGGAAAGAGCTAGATAGGCAGGGACAGTGTGTTCTTTTCTCAGGCATCTGCAGGAGTTAGTGTGTGTTGTGTGCCTCCAGCACAGCACAGTGTACACCTGTATCTACCCTTATTTGCTGGTGTTCTCTAATACAGCAATCTGCAGGAGTTATTGTGTGTTGTTTGCCTCCAGCACAGCACAGTATACACCTGTATCTACCCTTATTTGCTGGTGTTCTCTAATACAGCCATCTGCAGGAGTTAGTGTGTGTTGTGTGCCTCCAGCACAGCACACTATACACCGTATCTACCCTTATTTGCTGGGTTTATAGGGTTTTAGGTATAGGGTTTTATTTTGGGTGCAGGGTTCCCCTTAATATCCATACAAGATCCAAAGGGGCCCGTAATGGGCTGGGGTACGGTGGGGGGGGGGGGGTGATGGGGTAGCCATGCCATTTTTCTCAAAGATTTTCATCCATATTGCCAGGACAAGACATGACATTAAAGTTTCATTTGGAGTGCGGCTGTCCAGAATTTTCTACTCACCTTGATTTCCTCCTCGTCCTTGACGGAACACTGATTCAGTTTCCCAGCAGTGAGTCAGTGTTCGGCCTATCATGGACGAGGACGAGGAGAAGGCAGGGCTTTGTAACACTGGATGGCCGCCGACTAGACTGCATGCTGGGAGATCAGGCGCATGAGGCTGCGGATGTACACAGTAACTCGAGTATAAGCCGAGGGGGCTTTTTTAGCACAAATAAATGTGCTGAAAAACTCGGCTTATACTCGAGTATATACAGTATTTAGAAGTCCAGCAAATGACCTCTGGCCTCTTTCCAACAGACCATATCTGTTATCTCAAGTCCCTCTATCCCATCTGCTTCACAGTCTGTGGCTTTAACAGATTAGCTGTTGAAACCCAGGTCCTAAAGGATCAAGAGATGTATGTGATTCACACCTTGCTGAAAGCAATAAATGCTACCTTCAGGAGGATTTATTATCATACCTGAAAATCTTACTTTGTCTGTGGAAACATGGTCAATTAAATCCCAGAAACTCCATTGTACCTTGGATTCTGGGCTTCCTACAAACAGGTCTTAGGGCCAGTTCACACTAACAGTAGGTTATATGGTTTCCAATGGCATAGTTCACACCAGTGCAGTCAATTCCAGGGCTATCCAATTCCAGAAAAAAAAAAGTAGAGCATCCTGCATTTTTCCTGCACAGGGATCCTGAAAACACAGGGACCAAAGGGATTAAAATCTAAACTATATTTACACCTATTACAAAGTAAAATATGTGGTGAACCTGAGGGAGCAAGGGATACATGGCAGGTAGCCATTCCAGATATGACTGATTAGGAGTGGGATGAAATCTGCTCCTCTCATTTTAAAGTATCCCCAGCAATGAATAATAGGATAATTAAGTTAACCACTTCAGCCCCGGACCAATTGGCAGCCAAAGGACCAGGCCCCTTTTTGCGATTTGGCACTGCGTCGCTTTAACTGACAATTGCGCGGTCGTACGACGTGGCTCCCAAACAAAATTGGCGTCCTTTTTTTCCCACAAATAGAGCTTTCTTTTGGTGTATTTGATCGCCCCTGCGGTTTTTATTTTTTGCGCTATAAACAAAAATAGAGCGACAATTTTGAAAACAATGCAATATTTTTAGCTTTTTGCTATAATAAATATCCCCAAAAAATATATAAAAAAACATTTTTTTTTTCCTCAGTTTAGGCCGATACGTATTCTTCTACATATTTTTGGTAAAAAAAATCGCAATTAGCGATTATTGATTGGTTTGCGCAAAAGTTTTAGCGTTTACAAAATAGGGGATAGTTTTATAGCATTTTTATTAATATATTTTTTTTACTAGTAATGGCGGCGATCAGCGATTTTTATTGTGACTGCGACATTATGATGGACACATCGGACATTTTTGACACATTTTTGGGACCATTGTCATTTTATACAGCAATCAATGCTATTTAAATCCATCAATTCCTGTATAAATGACAGTTGTAGTGAAAGAGTTAACCACTAGGGGGAGGGGAGGGGTTATGGGCTGTGACGTGTGTGTGTTTTTTTTACATTAGGGGGCGGGGCTGACGTCTGATGTCATTGATCGGCTTTCCCGATGACCGGGAACAGCCAATCAATGACAGGCAGAGTAGGAAGCGCAGGGAGAGGTTTGTGACCTGATCGCGGGACACCAGCGATCGCGATCCACTGGTCCCGCGGCCGTGGTCAGGGAGCTCCAGACCGGGTCGCGAGCGTGCCGCCGGCGGCGCACGCGCGACCCATGGGCAGGCATTTAAAGGGTCACGTACAGGTACGTGATTTTGCCTGCCCGTGCCATTCTGCTGACGTATATATGCAGTGGGCGGTCGGGAAGCGGTTAAATATATTACATCAGACTTACCTTGGGCCAAATAGGTTGCATAAAATGAAGAGAATATGTGCACCAAACTGTACACAATGTGGGTAGGAGGGTGCAGATTTTCTCCACCTAACGTGGTAATGGGGGAGCATAAGGAGATCCTGGCAACAAGTTTTCAGTAAACTGGGAAACGTTCTAAATAGATCCATTTCGGATACAATTGAAGTATGTTTACTGGGATTATTACAAGAGGAGAGATGGTCCAGATACACCAAGATATTTTTGCAAGAGGTGTTATTTTTGGCACGAAAACAGATAGTGGAAAAATGGATCCAGCCAATACCACGACACTTAGCCATTGGGTGAGAGCAGTAAATAAGGTCCTACTACATGAGAGAATAATGTATGAGCAAAGGGAAAATGTGCAAAAATATGAAAATATATGGGCAAAGTGGAGTAGATCGAAATTAACTATGGATATAGGAGTATATGAAAATACTGTAGAGTGTGAATAATAGGTGGAATAAAAGGGTGACCATAGTATGGATGTGAGGGAATGGTATGAAAATTAAGAATGAGTGAAGATGAAAAAGGAAGTATATGTAGATTTTTAAGATACTAAAGTAAAACAAAATGAAAAATTATGCAAATTAATATGTAAGAAAAACATGTAATAAAGAATATTGAAAAAAAAATAAGCTTCACCCTTGTTGCCGGGCAGTCTGTACACCTGGGCTGCCTTAAGTTATATAACATGTTAATTATATCATTGTCAGCTAATTGGTTGCTAGGAGGGGGAGGGAGTAGCCATGCGTCAGCCTTACCTCGTTATCTAACTCCTTGTGTTAAAAAGTGTAAAAAAAGGCTGTATACTTGTCCAATAAATCATTCCATGTTCAAGCTGTGTAACTGAGCTAGTCTCGCCTCATTATTAGTTACAATATATGGGCTGTAATATCTGATATCTGAAGGTCCAGACTGGAGGAAGCAGTGTACTGACGGAAGCACTCAAGCGGAGTCTGGGAAGGGATCCATCACAATATTCTGCATTTTAATTTATTGGTGAGGTATCAGTCATACTAAAAATTTGGAAGGCTTCCTCACTAGTTTACATTTTTTAAAGATTTTTGGCAGTAGCTGTAATGGTACTTTTTTACACTGGTACTGGTGTTGGGTGGCACTCTGAACACAGTTGCTACCTGAACTGCTCTGGCAACACTGGCACTGGAGTAGCTGCTATTGTGGACACTGTGGCTGGCTGCATTGATTTGGTGATACTCTAACTAGTGTGGCAGCACTCCGGAACACTGTTGCTGGCTTACACTGGTTAGGTGACACCGGCACTGGTGTGGCAGGGATCAGGGACACTGTTGCTGACTTCACTAGCCTAGGGACACTGTGACTGATGTGGTTAGTAATCAGGTACACTGTGGCTGCCAGCACTGTCCTGGTGAAACACTAGTGATTAGGGACACTGTGGCTAGTTATAGTGAGACTTTAAAAATGATGCTGGCATCCACAGTCAGAACACTGTTTTCTCTCACAGCCAGTCAGTGTGTGAGAGGAAACGGAGTCTGGCCTCAAAATACAATCTTTGGTTACATGTGTGATTGCTGCGATTGAGTCTGTACCCTCATTTTGTCATCTAAGTGTCCTAGAGGGTGTTCATGAGCACTGTACAAGAGGGGCCATTTTAAAACGGCCTCTCACCCTCACAAAGCAGCTGTCCAGTCATTTAATGCAACAGTCAGACATTATGAGGCTAAGTGAGTAGTAGTCTTTTTTTGCATGCTATGTTGATTTCCTAGCTTCAGACTTGTAGAGAGGCAGGCTCAGTCTATAGGTGGATTCATACTCAGTGTACTTTGATAAATGCTGTATTGGAAGCTGCATAGCCCAATCTTAAAAATCATACATAAACTGTTATGTTATAAAGACAAAATAAAAATGCAAAGTGTGCCACAGAAGCATGATGGTAACACAAGAGACTTAACAAACTACTCATTGCTTTGCTAGTGTATGTAACCCATGCACAATAGAAAAGATTTCACTGTCCTGTCTTATAACAGATTGGTCTGTAAGCTCATTCTATACATATTTGATAGGCAATTTTGGCATTCAATAATTACTTCCATCTGGAGTAGTGTAATTATGAACATGGATGAAAAATCAGCCTGATAAGGATTAAACTTTGTCAAAATATCTGAAATTGAAAGGGAGGCAAACATAACCTATCCCTGTTTAACCCAATTATATATTAATAAAAAAAAAGAAAATGTCATCCTGCATAAAAGTTACATTGGGAGAGGAAGATGTAGCACTGTGTAGTAATCAGGCTTCACTACATTGGCCAGTAAACAGGAAGCTGGCTAATAAGAGGACCGAGCAAAAGGCTGACCTTATAGTTGTTGTTGTTCCTTCACTATCCAATCATATGCATAGGATGTCCTTGACCAAACTATATTTCTTTACCTAAAAAAATGAGGTTGGAAATTGGCTGCTCTGCCTTATTTAGATGCCTGTCTTAGAAAATCGACTGCACAAAATGACACATTTTGTCAGATTAGGAAGAACTCAGTTACATATTTATTACATATCTGTGTTTTTTTATATATTATATATATCTTCTCCTTCACCTTTCACTGTAAAAAACAAAAAAGTGCCAAAGCATTGATCATCCTCTCCACACTCCAGTACTGCTCTTAGCACCCTCTTTTGTCTTTTTCCACTGTTAAACATCTGAATTCAGTAACTCCCAGTGTCCTTCAACCCACTTCCATTGAGCAAAAGTTGTCATGGACACACCCCTGGGGTGAACTCACAGGAGAACTACAGCACTACTGCAGAATTAAAGATCATATTCTCACGCAGAAGAGGAATAATACTGTCAAGTGATCAGCCAAAAGAATGCTTAAAAATATATATGTATGTATTTATTGTATGTATTGTATACAAAAAAATTGTACAACAATTACCTGGGGTATTTTGCATTATTCCTTTGCTTATGTGCAACAGATTATGATTGAATTGCATCCAGGTATTTTTGGCAAGACAACAAAGTTTTTGTGGAGCAGATTCGAGTGGTGGAAGAATAGACATAATTGATTTAAAATGGAAAGACACTTGGAAATAATAAAGCTAACGCAATATACTTCATATAAATTGCAAAACAACGACAACATATGTTTCATAGCATATTTCGGTGATCTTCTTTACAGCACCACACTGTATTGTGTAAGGTTTAATAAAATGTCAATACAGCATGCTCCAAAACACCTCACCTCATGAAACCTCACTTCATGAAATGACAAGAATCTGTTATTTCCAAGATAACAGCCATAAATATTGTGTAAAATCACTGCATGTTATGTAAACAGTTTTACTGGGCCACTTTGTTAGAAGAAATCATGAGACTGTGCATAATGTAAGCATTTTTAATAGACCACAATGGAAGGAGGAGAGACTAACCCTGTTTTTTTGTGAGATTGAAGACAGAAAAACAGGACAGATCTGCTGGACAGCATGTACTCCTTTTTGCTATGATGCCATTTCAGAGGGAAAGATCAAGCATATTTAATCTGAAATTAAAAAAACTACAGTCTCTCTTCTGAGATTGAAAACAGAAAGATTGTATAGGTTTGCTGCACAGTATATACTTTTTTTTGCTAGAATGTAAATACCAGGCTTTAAGGATCCGCTATAGAACTTGGGGGGCCCCATATCATTTTTTGTGGGGTTCCCCTAAAAATCCATACCAGTCCTGAAGTAGCTGATAGAAAAAAAGATTTTTAGGTGGGTGCTTTTTTCACTTTGTTTACATTAACTTGTCAGCCAGGAACCCTGGTAAAATGAGTCACTGGTTGTTAGGTGACCAGTGGATGCTGACTCATTATCAACCAGGTGTTCACAGTGTAGAGGTCTTCCTCACATTTTCTGTGCTGGTCATATGTTGTTAGCCTATAGTGTTAGGCTATAATTAAAAGCACAATAATGAAATCCAAATATTAATGGGTAATGCAGGACTGACCCTGCAGTACGAATATAAACAATTTACAATTTTTACAACGTATAAACAGCTGCAGAAACATTGGGGTTGATTTACTAAACCTTGAGAGTGTAAAACCTGGTGGTGATGTGCATGGTAGGCAATCAACTTCTAATGCCGCGTACACATGATCGGAAATGCTGCCAGAAAAACTCTGATGAGACTTTTTGTCAGAAAATGCGACCCTGTGAATGCTCCATCGGTCTTTTGCTGGCGGTATTCCAGCCAGCAAAAGATTGAGAGCATGTTCTCTATTTTTTGAAAAGTTCTTATCTGAAAATGTGAACGATTGTATGCAATTCGGACGCGCAAAAAATCACAGAAGCATTGAACTTAATTTTCTCGTCTCGTCGTGGTGTTGTACGTCACCGCGTTCTTGATGGTCGAAAGTTTAGAGAACATTTGTGTGACCATGTATATGCAAGACAAGCTTGAGCGGAATTCCGTCAGAAAAAACATCCAAGATTTTTCGTACGGAAATTCCGCTCGTGTGTACAAAATTACTTCAGCTTGTTCAATTAAGCTTTGCACCAGATTTTGCACTTTTCAGTTTTAGTAAATCAACCCTATTGAGTATTGGCTATTTCAGTGACAAAGCACGTTATTCCAACATAGGTTTTTGCAACTGGCGAACTGCAGGGCAAAATAGTAATCTTGGAAGGTCTAAAGTGGTGGCAGAAGATGGTTATGGTGTCAGGTCAGCTGTTACTGGTGACAGGATGTAGTCATGGTGAAAAGAGATGGTAATGGTAGCAGTACATGGTACTTGTAACAGGCATGCAGCTGTGGAAGGAGATGCTTAGGCTGTACTGTGTAATAATGTTGTTGGGGACAGAATCATGGTACCTGTCATCTACCTGGGTGTCTTTGAACCGGGATGCTCCTGGTTCCACAGCTGCAGTCTTACCTGTTGTGCCACAGAGGAGCTCCGGAGTTCTTGCAATGTTCTCCCAGCTTGATGCATTGCCTGGGACTCACCAGCCCCACCTGCTGCCAGCTGTGGACAAAGTACTATCAATCAGCCCATAAAAAGCACCACTTCCTGTTACTCAGTGCCTATTTGTTTGGACTTCCTCCATGGGTGTATTGATAGCGCTGTGATTTTGGCTACCATGTATTGAACCTCTGCCTGAATTCTTGACCATTATCCAGCCTGCTGATTTGGTACTTCACCGCCAGCTTGTCTATGAACTCCGCCTGCCTGACTATTCTTTGGATTTCAATTTTGTACTGCTTTGCCTGATCTGTTGCCAACATGACCTTACTTACTACATTTTCTTCTGAATCCTCAGCATACAAGCTCCACTTCGGACACTACCTACCACAGGTATCGTACATTATAAATGGGCCACAATGGCAGTGGACCCTCCTGAGATTGTTAAGGTGATTTCATCTTTCATCTCTGGACGCCAAGTTAGATGAACTTTGTACTATGCTTAAATCTTGGTTGCCTGGTTCCTCTGCACCGGTCCAGACTCCAGCTCCTACTCCTGCTCCAATCCAACCTGCCTCTTCGCTGCCACACAAACTTCCCTTGCCTGAAATGTTTGGTGATGATACTGAGGATTGCAGAGGTTTTTTTATATGTTTGCCGTTTGCATTTCCACAACAACCCTGGGACTCTTAGCACTTCGTCTGCCAACATGACTTTTGTAATTTCCTTGTTAAAGGGGAAGGCCCTGGCCTGGGTCTCTCCTTATCTGGAACACAATGATCCTGGGCTGCAAGACGCTGCCAAATTTCTGGCTTCTCTCCAGAATGTATTTGACAAGCCAGATAGAAATTCTGCAAATGAGTACTTACTTTTGGACATACAGCAAGGTACCAGGTCTGTGGCACAGTATGTTATTGAGTTCCGTACCCTGGCTGCTGAGACTAATTGGGACTCAAGGGCATTATGTGCAGCCTTCCGAAAAGGTCTTACAGAATGCATCAAGGACGAATTCATAGAGCTGTGTGTTTGTCTGGATGTCTGGTATCATGAAATGTGCCAAGAGAGACTTAGAACTTGCAATCTTCCTAAACCAGTTTACCGTTTGGCCCCTAACTTCTAAGGACCACCTCAGCCAGAACCTAAAATTTCAGTTGAATCCCAGGCACCCGTAGAACCCATGAAAGTCAGCAGTCTCCACCTAACAGAGTCAGAGAAACAAAGGAGGCGTGCATTGGGCCTATACTTGTACTGTGGACTTAAAGGACATTTGTTATCTGTCTGCCCTTCCCGTCCAGTAAAAGGCAGGGTCTAACCAGTGTTGGAGGAGCTGGGTTAGACCTCACAGGTATTTACTAAAAGACCAAAAATTAATTTTCCATTTAGCCTCTAAACTTGTCACCTGCAAGGCTTTTGTGGATTCTGGAGCCGCTGGCATATTCCTGGACTACACTTTTGCAAAGGAAAATAACATCCCATTTGTTTATAAGTCTAGACCCCTGAGCATCACTTTCCTGAATGGACAACCGTTGGGAGATGGCCTTGTAAAGTTTGAGACTACAACAATCACCCTTCAGGTAGGCACACTCCATAAAAAGGAAATTGTCCTGTTAATTCTCCACTTCTGCCTGTTATCCTTGGTTTCCCATGGTTACAAAAACACAGCCCTTCTTTTGATTGGGAAAATGGAGCACTAACCGTCCTGATATCTAAACTGTTTGTCTTAACCCAAAAGACTTTCTGGTTGTCTGTTGGCTTCCATGGCCATCCCACCTACCTTGCCTCGTGAATACCATGGATTTGCAGATGTATTTTGCAAGCAAAAGGCAGAGGTTTTACCTCCAAATCGTTCTTTTGACTGTGCGACTAATTTGATTCCTGGAGCACCTCTTCCCAAAGGAAGGACCTATCCCCTGTCATTGCCTGAACAAAAATCTATGAAGGATTTTGTAAAAGACAACTTATAAAGAGGTTTTATCCGACCCTCTTCTTCTCCAGTAGGGGCAGGTTTTTTCTTTGTTGAAAAAAAAAAAAAAATGGGAGTCTTCGACCATGCATAGACTATCGAGGGTTAAATCAAATCACCGTAAAAGACTCCTATCCTTTGCCTCTCATGCTAGAACTGTTTGGCGTACTTAAGGGAGCCGTTATCTTCTGTAAGCTGGACCTCTGAGGAGCTTATAATCTGATTTGAATTAGAGAGGGAGATGAGTGGAAGACAGCATTCAACACTCAGTCAGATAGCCCAACAAATATTGATGATGTGAGTAGCTATCAAAAAATGTTCAAGTGAGCATAATAATGACCCAACAGGTGATATGCACTAGATTAATAAATAAAAAACATCAAATGTGATAGACAAATGAATTAAATTATCAAATGCCCAAGTGGGCTGGATATGAACCCAGCAAGTGATAAACAACAAATGATAAACAAAAAATAAATAAATTATTGGAAATGGATAAAATAGTCCAAGTGAACTGAATGGTCAGCACGGCAATGAGTGGCTTCCACGTGTTGAACCCGGTGACTTTGCAGTGATTCAGAATAAAGTGACAAGTGCTTGTGGTAATCCCTCCACCAGAAAGATTGCAGGCTTACCAGACTGAAGAAGGGAACACACATGTGGCTAATACCCAGCCAGGGCCTTGACTTCAGATGTGGCTCGATTCCACCCCTCACGATATCCAGGGAACTGCTCACTTGAGATGTGGGTAAGCGAGAAGCTTGTCGCTGGTGGTGATGGATCTTAGCTTATGGATTATAAGAGCTAATTCAAGGATCTCCAGGAACAGGGGAGGTTAACCCAAATATGTAAAAAGAAAAGGAGACACACCATGGGTGGAATCCGAGGGGTTTATTAAATTAAAAAGTGCCTTTTGGACTTTGCAACGCCCCTGCTGTCTTCCAACATTTCATGATTTCAGCAACAGTTTTGTGACCATCTACTTGGACGACATTTTGATATTTTCCAATTCTCATCTAGAGCACGTCTCACAAGTAAAGCAGATATTACGACTGAGAGAAAACGACCTTTATGCGAAGATTGAGAAATGCAGTTTTTATCAAAGCCTTATAAGTAGGGTTGAGCGAACCCGAACTGTAAAGTTCGGGTCCGTACCGGACTTTTGGGTGTTCGGGTCCCATACCCGAACAATTGACTGAATGTTCGGGTTCGGGTCCGGTGTTCGGCGATTTAATGGTGCTTTTTAAAATGTCTTTTAAAAGCACTCGCGGCTATATGAATTGTCGGCTCCCGTCCCCCTTAATACAGAGAACAGTCATTGAAGTCATTTATTTTTAAAAAGTTAGTCATAAAAAGTGTTTGGGGACCTGGGTCCTGCCCCAGGGGACATGTATCAATCCAAAAAAAACTTTTAAAAACGGCCGTTTTTTCGGGAGCATTGATTTTAATAATGCTTAAAGTGAAACAATAAAAGTGTAATATTCCTTTAAATTTCGTACCTGGGGGGTGTCTATAGTATGCATGTGAAGGGGCGCATGTTTCCAGTGCTTAGAACTGTCTCTGCAAAAAGTGTAATTTTTGCCGGGAAAAAAAGCTATTTAAAATCACTTGCGGCTATATGAATTGTCGGCTCCCGTAATACAGAGAACAGTCATTCATTGAAAGCCATTCATAAAAAAAAAGTCATTGATAAAAAAGAAAAAAAAAGAAAAAAAAAACAATCTGGTCTCAGGTGACCTGACAGTTTGATCAGCCATGGACCCAGCTGATGTGCCGCTACCCGCAGATGATCCATTGCAGGGCTTAGTTCGAAGACTTGAGACCCAAGAATCGCATCAGACCCAGGTGATGCGATTCCTTTAAGATCTGGCTTCCCGCTTCGAGCATCTGCAAGCTTCCTTGGGAGCCCCGCAGCCTCAAGTACAGCCAGCACCTGCACCTATCGCACCAGTCGCATCCACGCATTCATATTTACTGCCAGCTCCATCCCGTTTCTCTGGGGACTCCAAGGCTTGCAGGGGGTTCCTTAGCCAGTGCACAATTCATTTTGAACTTCAGCCCCAAAACTTCCTGTCCGATCGGGCGAAAGTAGCATATATTATATCCCTCCTGTCAGGCGAGGCGCTAGCTTGGGCTGCCCCCCTGTGGGAACTGAATGATCCAGTGGTTTCTAGCCTGTCTGATTTCTTGAAACTTTTTCGGACTATCTTCGAGGAACCGGGTCGTGTCTCCTCAGCGGCTAGCGCTCTTTTACGTCTCCGTCAAGAGTCCGCTTCTGTGGGACAGTATGCTCTTCAGTTCCGTATCCTCAGCTAAATTTAGCTGGAATAATGAGGCCCTAGTTGCAACCTTTTTACATGGCCTCTCTGATAGAGTGAAGGATGAACTAGCAGGAAGATCCCTTCCTGCTGATCTGGACAGTGTCATCACCTTGTGTAACCAGATCGATATTCGATTTCAGGAGAGGGCCCTGGAAAAAAGACTCCAGCACTCCCCGTTCTTTAGTCAGCCTGAGCTCCCAGTCCCCTCTCTTCGATCCGATGAGCACCCCCTGCCTGCTGAGAAACCTATGCAGTTGGGCTGGACCAAGTTATCTCCCGAAGAACGCGCTAGGCTCAGAACTCTGGGCCTATGCCTCTATTGTGGGGCCAAAGGTAATTTCCGTGACACTTGTTCTCTTTGTCTGGAAAAACGCTCAGGGCTAATACATCTGGAAGGTGGAGTATTAGACCCTGAAATATCACCTTCACCTTCTCGTCTTCGCCTTTCTGTGTTGCCTTATGTCGGCACTTCCTCTCGTTCGGTCTCAGCACATCTTGATTCCGGAGCCGCTGCCAATTTCATGGATTGGGAAACTGCATCCTCCATGAGACTTACCCTTTTGCCCCTTACAACGCCATTGGTGGTCTTGGCGATTGATGGCACTGTTCTCCCAGGGGGCCCTATCCGCTTCCAGACCCTTTCTGTCAAGATGTCAGTAGGGACACTCCACCAGGAGTGGATATCCTTCCTTGTCTTACCTAAGGCTTCATCTCCTATCATATTAGGCCTTCCTTGGTTACGGCTCCATTCCCCACACGTTGACTGGACTGCTGGACAGATCCTGGCTTGGGGTTCCTCCTGTTCCTCTTCCTGCCTACTCAAGGTTACCCCAAAAGAGAGACTTCCTGTTGCCATCATCCCAGTAGCTTCCGCTATTCCAGCTGTATATAGTGATCTCTGGGATGTGTCCTGCAATAGTCGGACTGATGCGATTGAGATGGTCACTACATCTGACAATACTATTCAGTCGGCCTCTGCACTAGTTATGCCAGCCCAGCCAATGCCCAGTGAGCTTTCTGCTTCTTGTTCAGGACCTTCTGTAACCTGGCCTCACCCTACAGCTACTATGCCCTTAACCATTCCTTAAAAGCCTTTAGTCCTCAAGTCCTCTCGTCCTCTCCCTACCTCGGTTCCGGTCTCTGAGGATAATCTAAAATACGAGGTTAGTCAAGTTTTGGATTCCCAGCTCCGTAAAGGCATTCTTCAGTACCTCATACATTGGAAAGGGTTTGGTCCTGAGGAGAGGACTTGGATCACTGCATCTGAGGTCCTTGCTCCTCATCTGTTGAGGAGGTTCCATCTGGAGTTTCCCTTTAAGCCTGGACCCATGTGGGGGAGGGGGAGGCCTCATAAGAGGTAGACATGTGTGATTAGTTTCGTACGAATTCGTAATTCGTACAAATTTTTCGAAATTCGAACGAATTTACGAATCCGTAGTACGAATTTTTTCTAATACGAATTCCGTACGGAATACGAAATTTCGTTTACGAATTTCGTCGCCGAAATTATTCGAATCCGATAACCAAATATCGAATTTCAACTAATATGAAAGAAATTATTATAGCGGATATAACGAATGATTCGAATGAATTTGAATGGATTCGAATGATTGGAATGACAAAGTGTCATTTTTGCAGGAAAAATTCCGTTTACGAATTTCAGCTCCAAATTATTCGAATCCAACTACCAATATCGAATTTCAACTAATTTGAAAGAAATTATTATAGCGGATATAACGAATGAATTTGAATGAATTCGAATGACAAAGTGTAATTTTTTGCAGGAAAAAAAGCTATTTTAAATCACTCCCCTTAATATCCATACCAGACCTGAAGGGCCTGGTTATTGAATTTGGGGGGACCCCTACGCTTTTTTTTTAAAATCAATGAATGACTGTTCTCTGTGTTACGGAGCCGACAATTCATTAGCCGCGAGTGATTGTAAATAGCTTTTTTTCCTGCAAAAATGACACTTTGTGCAGGGACAGTTCTCTATATTAGATATACTGAATCTCGAATTCATTCGAATCATTTGAAGCATTCATTATATCCACTATTATAATTTCTTGCATATTAGTTGAAATTCGATATTTGTAGTTGGATTTATTAACGATTCGTAACGATTCGTAACTTGAAATTCGATATTTGTAGTTGGATTTGAATTGTTCTCTGTGTTACGAGCACCGACAATTCATTAGCCGCGTTAACGATTTGTAACGATTCGTAACTTTACTAACGATTCGTAAAAATTTTTACGATTCGTACGAAATTCGTATTTCGTACAATTTTGAACGGAATTTCGTACACGAATTACGCATTACGAATTTTTTTATATACGAATCGGAACGAAACGAAACAAATTTTTTTGACAGTTCCCATGTCTAATAAGAGGGGGGGGTACTGTCATGGTTATGCAGTCATCTTCCTTTGTTTGCTTACCTCTCCTCATGTGTTCAGACTAAGAGGCCAGCCACTCTCACCTGGTGGTTTTTATAACCACTCCTCTAAGCATGGCTCCACCCCAGTATCAGCAAAGAGGTACTCACCGAGGCCAAGATGCAGAGAGCGGTGGCTGTTGCGACTCGGCGCACACCACCCCTGGAGGTGATACAGGGAGTGGGTTGCACCAAGAGGCACAAGCCTCCAGCGGGACACCTGACTTGTGTGAAGGTCTGGAAGATGGCTCATGCAGGGTGGACCGGACCAGAAGGTAAGTGGCAAGCAGGTATGTAAAACAGGTGAGGAAAGTCCAGAAACAGGCCGAGGGTCAAACACAGGTAATCAGTCCAGGAGCCAGCAAGGCTAGGTGCTGAAGGCAGAAGATAATCCAGGAGCAGGCTGAGGGTCAAACACAGGTAATCAGTCCAGGAGCCAGCAAAGCTAAGTGCTGAAGGCAGAAGATAATCCAGGAGCAGGCTGAGGGTCAAACGCAGGAGAGAGCAGGAAGTCCGTAAAGCAAGCCAGGGGTCAGGTCAGGAGAGATTCAGCGTAGTCTTCAAACGATCCGGGTCACAACAGGAAATGGCAAACAGGAACAGGAAATGGCAAACAGGAACAGGAAGCAGAGGAACACAGGTGAGCTGAGACAAACCAGCAACTTGTCTGTCTGCCAAGGCTCCTTTTATAGGCTGGTCAGGGGATTCACATTATGCGTGCACTTGTGTGTACGCGTGCGCGCCGCTGAGTAGGGCCGCAAATGTGCGTCCGCTGGAGTGGCAATCCATGGTGCATTTGTGTGCGCCTGCGCGCAGGGAGATGGTAAGGTTGATCCAAGTTACTTTCCTGATACCCAGGCCCTATCAGGGAAACCTATATTAACCTGTGCACTGCAAGCCAGTGGTGCTGATCAACCATTGTGTATCCATGGTGTGTTCGGCTTCCTGGTTTCTGCTTGCCGCGTGCTCTATGTTTGTCTCTGTTACCGACCTTGGCGTGTTCTCAACAATTCCTGTCTGCTTGTGACCTTGACCCTTTGGCATTTCCCCGACCAACCCTGTCTGCCTGTGACCTTGAACCTTTGGCGTGTACTCTGTTGTTCCTGTCTGCTAGTTGCCCTGACCTCTGCCTTATCCCCTTACTATCCTTGTCGTTCCAGCCTGCTGCTTCCTTCTCCTGTAGTCTACTGTGAGCGTGAGCTGTGAGACCCTAGGGGCCGCGACCTGGAGCCAGACTGCAGCGAAGTCCATCCTCACCACTAGAGGCTCTGGTGAATACCTGCTGACTCCGCGCCCTGGGGAATCTATGCTCTAGCTCCCACTGGGATCTGTGTTAGTGATCCAGTAGACCTGTGTGCTGAATCTCCCTGGGTACAATCCGCAGCAGTCAGTCCTAAGGTCCACTACCTAGCGGTGCACTTCCGATTCCTACAGAGTGCACCTGTCACCTGGTCTCAGGTGACCTGACAGGACCCATTTGACTATAGACTTCATTACAGAGTTACCCAAGTCCGAAGGCATGACTGCTATATGGGTCATAGTGGATCGCTTTTCCAAAATGTCTCATTTTGTACCGTTCCCTGGATTACCTACAGTGGAAGCACTGTCTACCCTCTTCCTTTCCCATATGGTGAAACATCATGGCATACCTACCAATGTCATCTCAGACCACAGATCCCAGATTGTTTCCAGATTTCTGGAAAGCGCTCTGTAAGAAATTGGGAGTAACGCTCTGACTCTTTACCTCACCTCACCCTCAAACAGATGGTCAAACCGAACGCATGAACCAGACCCTGGAAACCTGTCTTTGACATTATGTCAATGTGTTACACTCCAATTGGTCTGAGTATTTGCCTTTGGCTAAATTCTCCATTAACTCCATTAAGTTGGCACAGTGCTCTTCATACCAAACCATTCTAAGCAGCCCTAGGCTAGCACCCTCAGACTTTTTCCCTACTTCAACCTTCTTCTGGTGTACCAGCAGCAGATCAGTGGATGAAAAATATATTTTCTCATTACTACGGAAGTCAGCAGGCAAGCATGCGCTTTTCTCCAACAAACGAAGACGCCATATACCTCCATATGTGGCGGGGCACAGAGTTTGGCTATCAACCAAATATGTGAGACTGAAACAACCTTCTACCAAATTGGCTCCTCGATTCATCGGTCCTTACGGTCCTTACAGTATCTTATCTTATCTCATTGTTGAACATATTTGTATCCAAAAATGGAATGATGATAACTAGACATTATTGTTCAAAAATGTCTGCCTTAACAAAGTGGTTTCCATATCAATAGACAGTAGTGGCCAAAAAGTATTGGGACAAGAAGGAAAAATGCTGGGGTCAGAATGATAGTCTTTTCAATTTCTAATCATTCAATTTGCAACAGTCATGAGCTCAAAATTGTGTGTGATTGATGACCAAAAAATAAATAAAAAATGATGTCCCATTTTCATACACAGGAAAGTGTCAGTCAGGAGGAACCTGTGGCTAGAAGTCACACAGAGTCCCAGATCCCTTCCCTACGCCCTCCTGCTAAAAGGGCCAGGAAGAGAAGGAACTTGGACGAGGCCACAGCTGCCTTCCTCAGCCATGAAACAACTGCAATCAGTGTGGCCCCAGATGCAGCTGAGGCATTCGGCTGTCTGACAGCTAATAAGTTACGAGATAAGGATGGGAGAAAATGAGGATGTGAGAGGAACTAATCCTGCAGCTCCTCAACAAGGCGGGGAGGGGACACATTTCCTCCAAAACCCATATCTCGGATTTGGATGCCCCACCTCCACCCCACCCACCACAGCAGCCCCACCCACCACAGCAGCATGATGGACATTGGCAATTCCAGCCCCAAGACCCCCAACAAGCCCGCTGGGATGAGGATTTTCAGCCATACAATTATTAATTTGCTTTTTTTTTGTTTTAAATTATGATTTTAGTTGTTATACTGTATTTCTTTTTGTATGCAGTCAATAACTTAACCAATGCACTTTTTGGTTAAGTTATTGAATTTTGATTTGGATGGTAGATAACATGTCTAATTTATTTCATTTAATTTTTTGAGTAATGCACAAGAAAAAAACTGGCTTCAGCCGATGGCCTGGGTTCGGTCTAGTCTGTCAAAAAATGCAGGCTGTTATAATACCACAGCCTGGGGACATACTGGTCATTTGCTGCTGCTCCCGATCTCTCGGAGTCCAGGACATTCTTGAGCTCCCTATTAAATGTACTCCTCAGGTTCCCAATTTTGCTCTTCACATAATTGAGGTCTGCCCTGGGGTACAAAGGCTACACCAATTCAAACAGTTTCTCCATCGCTGCCTTCCTCTTGATTTTTATAGGACCTTCTTGTGATCCCTATTAAATAAAAAAAAAATATTTTAAAAATACTTAGCTATGTGTTTTACTTAAAATGACAGTTTGGGAGTAGGCAGGTACATTTAAAAAATACAATGTAAAATTAACAAGGGACACCAACATAGTTGTATCTTTGATCTTAAAAAAATATGGTATAATGGTATTGTGGTAACTTGACCCCAAAAAAAAATATTCTTGATATCACTAGAAAAAAAAGCCTTTTCAAATAAGTTTGGTAGAACTCCATCTGTCACCAGGGAAGCAGATTCATTATTATGCCATTTTAAAGAAGAAGAGAATATGCACTGCATTTCGGGATTTCATAATTTGCCACATCACGAATGTGAATTCTCCATTACGAACGCTAGTTTTACAAGACCGACCACTTCCGGCTCATCCTTTCTTCCGAGCATGCGTTTTTGTACTTTGGACTTTTGTTCGACAGACTTGTGTAAACACGCTCGGAAATTTTAAAGCCTGCCATCCAAAATTTGTCCGCGTAAAATCCGACAACATTTGTCTGATGGAGCATACAAATGGTCAGATTTTCCTACAACAGCCTGCCATCACACAATTCCCATCGAAAAATCCGATCGTTTGTACGAGGCTTTAGTCTGCTGCCCCAGTGTTGTCTCCTTAGCATTATAGCTACAGGTGCTGCAATCCCTCTCAAGGAAGCTCACCCATCTTGTCCATCCCCGGAAACTGACCCTGAATGATGTTTCTACATGTATACTGTATACCTGATATCACTACATTGTCTTGTAAGTTGCCAATTGTCATGTGAATAAATTCGTTTTTTATGCTGTCATACGCAGAAAGCACCCTCTGCTTTCCTTATCTATTACTGTGGAGAATCTTCAGTTGCTTGAGAGGTTCTGCACTACAGTGTTTTTGAATCACTCCACCACCTCAATCAGACCCCCCAAGCCATCTCCTCCAGTGTGTTGGTCACATACACTTCTGCGCCATATCTCTCCACATGAATATAAAACTAAACTTGAACGGTAACTTAACTCTTAAAACCTAACTTCAACCTTAACTCTAGCATTTAATCTTGCCCCTTAACTCTAACATAGTTGCCAAACTTTTGCTGCCTCCTGCAACATAATACATGTATAAATCTGCACAAAAAGATAACAGCATTGTGCTGAAAAATGTCTGAAAGCAGAACTCTTAATTGCCCATTACAACCAGCTGATTCGTTTAATTTTGTGTATTATTATGAGTAAATGACTGGAAAAATCTGAACAGTGGGTTTGCATACAGTTATTGCAAAAATAAAGAGGCAAATATTGCAATTAATGAAAATATTTTGACAAGAACACAGTGATTTAGACCCATACATTTTTGTTAGTACAATTTCTTTACCCTTTAATAAGATATTATAAATTAAATCAATTTGGTTTTATATTTCATTTGAAAAAGTACCTTTTCTGTATATGTAATTTTATAGTTACTGTGTGCTGCTCTGGATAGAATTGTTATTTTATACAGAAGGCAAAAGTTGTAAACAAAAAGTACATTTCCCGTTTTTAGATTTGTTATTTTACTGAGTACAAAGAAAAAAAAACTATAAATTGTTTTTGTGTTTGGCAGTAGTTATTGGTGCTGTTCACGTTATGTAATACATAATGATCTGCATTATCTTTTAGTTGTATTATCAGCTCAAGGAGAAAAAAACACAAACAAAAAAACCCCCACAAAATTCAGCAATAAAAATGACATGTGAAAACGAAAAAAGCATGCACCTGTTTTTTAAATCATTAAGTTTATTGCCAGAAAAGTAATTTCTCAAAAATGTTTTTTATCTCCAACTGTAAGAAATATCTTTCAATGCTTGTTTTGGCAGTGGACACAGCTAGCCGTTTCAGTGTTATTTGTTCACATTAGTGTCTGTTAAAGTGGATGTAAACCTAGTTACACAACTTGTACCTACAGGTAAGCTTATAATAAGGCTTACCTGTAGGTATTTTAAATATTTCCTGAACCTGCACGGTTTAGGAGATATTTACCATATACCCTTGCGCCAATGTCATTGGCACATGCTCACTGAAGAAACGGCCTGCTTGTGCCGTTTTTTTAGGGCCGGCGCCATGACCAGCGGCTTCCACGCGCTTGCTGAGGAGTGACATCATCGTGGCTCCAGCCAATCAGTGCCGGAGCCTGCGAACCTGGAAATAACTCTGGGACACATGTCGCCAGTCACAGCAGTGTGCAAGGACTGCTGCAACAGCTTCGATCTAAGGTAAGTATATTATAATGAGCTAGTATGTGATCATTATGCCTTTGTCTTACAGGGTTTTAGTTTTTTTGGTTTACAACAACTTTTAGACCCCTTTCACACCAAGGGCGTATTGCAGGCGCTATAGCGTTAGAAATAGCGTCTGCAATCGGCCCTCAAACTGCTGCACCATTGTCTGCAGTGTGAAAGCCCGAGGGCTTTCACACTGCAGCGGTGCGCTGGCAGGATGTCAGGAAAAGTCCTGCCAGCAGCTTCTTTGGGGCGGTGAACTCACCGCTCCTCCACCGCTCCCTCCAGTGCTGCTCCCCATTGAAATCAATGGGGCAGCGCTGTAATACCGCCGGCAAAACGCCTCTATTGCAGCATTTTTTGCGGGGGGTTTTAACCCATTCTCGGCCGCCAGCGGGGGTAAAAGCGCCCCGCTAGCAGCCGAAATGCGCCGCAAATCCGACGGTAAAATGCCGCTATTTTTACCTCCGACGCTATGGGCAGTGCGGTGTGAAAGGGGTCTAAGGCACAATCTAACATGCATTTACACATTGCTCCTATTCACCAAATCTCTCAGATGAAATTACATTTACTAAAAATTGTACTTCTCCACTTTGACTGACAATTAACGTGAATAGTATACGCAGTGAGCAGATGTGAATGGAGAATTTTTTGTGGGAAAAATTACAGTTAAAAAATAAAAAATAGATTTTGACATATTATTCTTTACTAACAGGGTTATGCACCTTCTATGGGTGATTGGACACTGGCAAAAATAAGAAGTCCTCTCCCATATAACCCCTCCCATACAGGAAGGTCCTCAGTTTTGTAACAAGCCATATACCCCAACACAGAGGGGAGATTTTACATGCAAGTAAAACATCCAGTTTTCTTTATTGTACATCACAAGACACAGAGCAGTCTTATTATTAATTACTAACAAGAATGTCCCAAAGCACAGCACATAAGGGAAAATGACACAGAAACCCCTGACAGGCTTAAAATAACCACACACAGAAGCCCAAAAAACCCTGACAATGTGGTTCTTTTTTCCTGAGACCAAAGGCCACATCCTTTCAGTGGTTCTAATATCCACCTAGCAGAAACTTGTAAACGAGTCAACCAAAGACCAGGTTGCAGCCTTGCAGACCTGAGCGACTGAAGCTTGATGACAGATAACCCAGGAGGCACCTACAGTACCTCCTGGTAAAATTAGCCCTCACAAGCAAAAGGTGGAGCCTTTCCTTTCAAGCCATAAGCCTGAGAGATAAGTTGATGAATCCAGTGGGAAATAATAGACTTGGTAGTCACCTGGCTCTTCTTTGGCCCTTTAGGAAGGACACATAGAAAGTCTGATATTTTCAGATATATCTTGATAGTCCAAACCACATCTAAAGTGTGGAGAGCCTTATCCCCCAAAGACTGAGGCCTAGGACAAAAAGAGGGCAAAACAATGTCCTGGTTTAGATGGAAGGGCAAAACCACCTTAGCCAAAAAAAACAATAACTGAGGATGAAGAACCACCTTGTCAGGGTGAAGTATCAGAAACAGCTCCTTGCAAAAAAGAGCCACCGCTTTTATACCCTTTGTGCCAACCAGGAAATAAAAACTGTTGTATCAAAAGTGGGAAAGTGAAAGGGAAAGTCTCAAATAGGCTCAAATGGAGGTCTCTGCAGAGCATAACATCTTGAACAAAGGCATGCAACAAGGAATGAGAAGTAATTGGTTACTGAAAGATAACTACTAAGGCTAAAATTTGGCCCCTGGTTGTACTTAAAACCAGATGCATATCAACTCCCATTTAAAGAAAGGTCAAAATTTGTCCCACGACATACTTGTGAGAATGAAATCTCTTACAGTAAAGAACCCTCTACGTCTGGGATATGCAATTAGCGGACCTCCAGCTGTTGCAAAACTACAAATCCCATCATGCCTCTGCCTCTGGGTGTCATGCTTGTCATGCTTGTGGCTGTCAGAGTGGGATTTGTAGTTCTGCAACAGATGGAGGTCCGCTAATTGCATATCCCTGATCTACGTAGTTTAAGGTTAAACCTCTTCTAATTTTAATGAGTGACCACGAGTCTTGTTAAACTCCCTTCCGCAAAAAAGTTTTATCTCTATTGTTGTGTCACCAGTACGGTATTTATAAATTGAAACCATATCCCCTCTCAAGTGTCTCTTCTCCAGAGATAATAGGTTCAGTGCTCGCAACCTTTCCTCATAACTAATATCCTCCAGACCCTTTATTAGTTTTGTTGCCCTTCTTTGTACTCGCTCCATTTCCAGTACATCCTTCCTGAGGACTGGTGCCCAGAACTGGACAGCATACTCTAGGTGCGGTCATACCAGAGTCTTGTAGAGACAGAATTATTGTTTTATCTCTGGAATTAATCCCCTTTTTAATGCATGCCAATATTCTGTTTGCTTTGTTAGCAGCAGCTTGGCATTGCATGCCATTGCTGAACCTATCATCTACTAGGATCCCCAGGTCCTTTTCCATCCTAGATTTCCCCCCAGTGTATAGATTTCATTCATATTTTTGCCACCCAAATGTATTATTTTACATGTTTCTACACCCAGATGCACCACATCTATGAGCCTTCCTTTATCTAGATGGCAACTCACCTCCTCATAGAAGGTTAATAGATTGGTTTAGCAAGAATGATTCTTCATGAATCCATGCTGATTACTGCTAATGATACCGTTATCATTACTAAAATCTTGTATATAGTCCCTTATCATCCCCTCTAAAGCCCCATACACACGATCGGATTTTTGCATGGATTCTGTCCGATCGGACAATGTTGTTGAAAAATCAGACCGTGTGTATGCACCATCGGACAGTGTACGTCGGATTGTCCGATGGACAAAGTCCTATCTCCTGCTGGATAGATTTGCCGACAACACGGTCCGATCACACCAAATCCGATCGAGTGTACGGTTGTCCGACGGACAAAGTGCTACGCATGCTCAGTTCACATTACAAGACCAAAGCTATTGGCTACTAGCCTCTACGTAGTCCCGTCGTACGCAACGAACGTCACCACGTTCAGAATGATCGAATTTTCCGACAACTTTGTCCGACCGTGTGTACGCAAAACCAACATCGGACAAAGTACGACGGACATGATCCGACGGACCTGGTCCTCGGATAATCCGAGCGTGTGTATGGGGCTTAAGAGTTTACATACTATTGATGTTAGGCTAACTGGTCTGTAATTCCCAGGGATGTATTTTGGGCCATTTTTAAATATTGGTGTTACATTGGCTTTTCTCCAATCAGCTGGTACCATTCCAGTCAGTGGACTGTCAGTAAAAATTAGGAACAATGGTCTGGCAATTACTTGACTGAGTTCCCTAAGTACACTCGGGTGCAAACCATCTGGTCCTGGTGATTTCTTAATGTTAAGTTTCCCATCTCTAATTTTAATTCTGTCCTCTGTTAACCATGGAGGTGCTTCCTGTGATGTGTCATGAGTAAGGATGGGCCCGGTGCTCGATGCGAACCCATGTTCGCATCGAGCACCGGGTGTTCGCTCGCTCGGCGAGCCCAGAACTATTTTGGCCGCTCGCATCACATTCGTGTGATGCGAGCGGCCCCGCAATGCATTGCGGCCGGCGCGGCCGGCGCAGTGCATTGCTGGCTGATGATTGGCCAAGCATGCACTGTGACCCCGCATGCTTGGCCAATCACAGCGCCGGAAACTCGGAGAGCCATAATTGGCTACAGGCAGGACGCCTGTAGCCAATTACAGCTCAGGGGCTTTAGTACACGCCCCCTCTTATAAAAGGCCGCCACGCCGTCGGCGCCGGTCACATGCGTTCCGGCGTTAGAGAGAGCAGGCTCATTCTGTGTCACTCTGCTAGATTCATTTAGAAAGATTTATTTAGAAAGATTCATTTAGAAAGATTCATTTAGAAAGATTCATTTAGAAAGAGGGGCTTGTAGTGTGTTCGTGGCAGGCACTGGCAGCAAACAGAGCTCCTATATTTTGTTCCCAGAAGCACCTATAGGACTTGTAGTGTGTTCGTGGCAGGCACTGGCAGCAAACAGAGCTCCTGTATTTTGTTCCCAGAAGCACCTATAGGACTTGTAGTGTGTTCGTGGCAGGCACTGGCAGCAAACAGAGCTCCTATATTTTGTTCCCAGAAGCACCTATAGGACTTGTAGTGTGTTCGTGGCAGGCACTGGCAGCAAACAGAGCTCCTATATTTTGTTCCCAGAAGCACCTATAGGACTTGAAGTGTGTTAGTCCCATCACACAGAGATCCTATATTTTGTTCCCAGAAGCACCTATAGGACTTGAAGTGTGTTAGTCCCATCACACAAACCTATATTTTCTTCCCAGAAGCACCCATAGGACTTGTAGTGTGTTAGTCCCATCACACAGAGATCCTATATTTTGTTCCCAGAAGCACCTATAGGACTTGAAGTGTGTTAGTCCCATCACACAGAGATCCTATATTTTGTTCCCAGAAGCACCTATAGGACTTGAAGTGTGTTAGTCCCATCACACAGACCTATATTTTCTTCCCAGAAGCACCCATAGGACTTGTAGTGTGTTAGTCCCATCACACAGAGATCCTATATTTTGTTCCCAGAAGCACCTATAGGACTTGAAGTGTGTTAGTCCCATCACACAGACCTATATTTTCTTCCCAGAAGCACCCATAGGACTTGTAGTGTGTTAGTCCCATCACACAGAGATCATATATTTTTGTTCCCAGAAGCACCTATAGGACTTGAAGTGTGTTAGTCCCATCACACAGAGATCCTATATTTTGTTCCCAGAAGCACCTATAGGACTTGAAGTGTGTTAGTCCCATCACACAGAGATCCTATATTTTGTTCCCAGAAGCACCTATAGGACTTGAAGTGTGTTAGTCCCATCACACAGACCTATATTTTCTTCCCAGAAGCACCCATAGGACTTGTAGTGTGTTAGTCCCATCACACAGAGATCCTATATTTTGTTCCCAGAAGCACCTATAGGACTTGAAGTGTGTTAGTCCCATCACACAGACCTATATTTTCTTCCCAAAAGCACCCATAGGACTTGTAGTGTGTTAGTCCCATCACACAGAGATCCTATATTTTGTTCCCAGAAGCACCTATAGGACTTGAAGTGTGTTAGTCCCATCACACAGAGATCCTATATTTTGTTCCCAGAAGCACCTATAGGACTTGAAGTGTGTTAGTCCCATCACACAGACCTATATTTTCTTCCCAGAAGCACCTATAGGACTTGAAGTGTGTTAGTCTCATCACACAGAGATCCTATATTTTGTTCCCAGAAGCACCCATAGGACTTGTAGTGTGTTAGTCCCATCACACAGAGATCCTATATTTTGTTCCCAGAAGCACCCATAGGACTTGAAGTGTGTTAGTTCCATCACACAGAGATCCTATATTTTGTTCCCAGAAACACCTATAGGACTTGAAGTGTGTTAGTCCCATCACACAGACCTATATTTTCTTCCCAGAAGCACCTATAGGACTTGAAGTGTGTTAGTCCCATCACACAGAGATCCTATATTTTGTTCCCAGAAGCACCTATAGGACTTGAAGTGTGTTAGTCCCATCACACAGAGCTATATTTTCTTCCCAGAAGCACCCATAGGACTTGTAGTGTGTTAGTCCCATCACACAGAGATCCTATATTTTGTTCCCAGAAGCACCTATAGGACTTGAAGTGTGTTAGTCCCATCACACAGACCTATATTTTCTTCCCAGAAGCACCCATAGGACTTGTAGTGTGTTAGTCCCATCACACAGAGATCCTATATTTTGTTCACAGAAGCACCCATAGGACTTGAAGTGTGTTAGTCCCATCACACAGAGATCCTATATTTTGTTCCCAGAAGCACCTATAGGACTTGAAGTGTGTTAGTCCCATCACACAGACCTATATTTTCTTCCCAGAAGCACCCATAGGACTTGTAGTGTGTTAGTCCCATCACACAGAGATCCTATATTTTGTTCCCAGAAGCACCCATAGGACTTGAAGTGTGTTAGTCCCATCACACAGAGATCCTATATTTTGTTCCCAGAAGCACCTATAGGACTTGAAGTGTGTTAGTCCCATCACACAGACCTATATTTTCTTCCCAGAAGCACCCATAGGACTTGTAGTGTGTTAGTCCCATCACACAGAGATCCTATATTTTGTTCACAGAAGCACCCATAGGACTTGAAGTGTGTTAGTCCCATCACACAGAGATCCTATATTTTGTTCCCAGGAGCACCTATAGGACTTGAAGTGTGTTAGTCCCATCACACAGAGATCCTCTATTTTCTTTGCAGAAGCACCCATAGGACTTCTAGCGTGTTAGTGGCATCACACAGAGCTCCTATATTTTCTTTGCAGAAGCACCCATAGGACTTCTAGTGTGTTAGTGGCATCACACAGAGCTCCTATATTTTCTTCTCAGCAGCACCCACAGGACTTCTAGTGTGTTAGTGGCATCACACAGAGCTCCTATATTTTCTTTGCAGAAGCACCCATAGGACTTCTAGTGTGTTAGTGGCATCACACAGAGCTCCTATATATTCTTCTCAGCAGCACCCACAGGACTACCGACTACAATGGCTGGAAGACCGCCAAGGGGAGGCAGAGCGTGCAGAGCCAAGAACACAGGGCAGGCAGGCTCTGTTTCTAGTGGACGTGGCCGTGGACGTGGTCGTGCATCGTCATCAGCACGTGGCCATGGGACACGCGCGTCTTTGTTTTCGGCAGCTGGACATGTGGAGCCGCATCATGCTGAAGGCTTGGTAGAATGGATGACCAAGCCCTCCTCATCCTCCTCATCCTCTCTCACCCAGGCTTAGGGTACTGGCAGAGCAGCTGCCAACGCATACTCAATGGCATCATCAGCCACCCCTTCCCTAGACCCACCATGTCCTCCTGAGGAGTCCCCCGAACTCTTTGAGCACAGTGTTGGGTACATGCTCCAGGAGGATGCCCAACGATTCGAAGGCTCGGATGATGATACCCAGCTTGAGGAATCTGGCAGTACTGTTCCACCAGCTGCAGCTTACTGCCAGGTTTGCTCTAGTGGTGAAGAGGGAGGGGATGATGAGGTCACTGACTCCACGTGGGTGCCTGAAGGGAGAGAGGATGAGGAGGAGGACGAGGAGGAGGAGGAGGATGCGGCGTCACATGTCCAACGAGGCAGGATGCCCCCTGGAGGCCAGGTAGAGGCCAGCACAGCAACTGTACAACACCGCAGAGCTCCGCCTGTGCAGGGCGCTGCCTCTGCACGTTATCAGAAAAGTTCTTTGGTGTGGGCCTTTTTTGAGACGAGTGCATCAGATCGCACCACTGCTATTTGCAATATTTGTCTCAAGCGTATCTCGCGTGGCCAAAACATCAGCCGCTTGGGCACCACAAGCATGAGCAGACATATGTCGACCTGCCATGCAGCTCGTTGGCAGGCACACATAAAAGACCCACACCAAAGAACTAAGCGGACCTCTCCTTGCTCCTCATCAGCTGGGATCTCCATCCCCAGTACACCTTCAGTCCTCTCTGAAAGCTGCTGTGAGAGGACTGAAGGTGTAGAATTAGGTGTGTCACAACCAAGTACTTGCAGTACACCGACGTCCGATTCTACCAGGCAAATTTCCCTGCCCCAGCTGCTGGACCGTCGAAAGAAGTACACTCCCAGCCATCCACATGCCCAGCGGTTGAATGCTAGCTTGGCTAAATTGCTAGCACTTCAACTGCTGCCTTTTAAGTTGGTAGACTCGGCCCCCTTCCGTGAGTTTGTTCAATGTGCGGTTCCTCAGTGGCAGGTTCCCAAACGCCACTTTTTCTCACGGAAGGCGATTCCGTCTCTCTACCGGCATGTGGAAGGCAATGTCCATGCATCGCTGGACAGGGCGGTCAGCGGTAAGGTGCATATTACCGCTGACTCATGGTCCAGCAGGCATGGACAGGGACGTTACCTTTCTTTCACGGCCCATTGGGTCACTCTATTGGCAGCTGGGAGGGATGCAGGACAAGGTGCAGTAGTGTTGGAGGTTGTTCCGCCACCACGCCTCCAAAACGCTACTACTGCTACTGGTTGTGACACACCTCTCTCCTCCACCCCCTCCTCTTCTTCCTCCAGTGCTCTGTCCTCTGAACCAGCGGTGCTCCGTAGGCGTACAAGGGGCTACGCAAGTACGCAGGAAAAAAGATGCCATGCCGTGCTTGCGCTGGTGTGTTTGGGGGACAGGAGCCACACTGGGCCAGAGGTTCTGGCAGCTCTGCAGGGGCAGGCCGAGAGGTGGTTGACGCCACGTCAGCTTAAGCCAGGAATGGTCGTTTCTGACAATGGCACCAACCTCCTCTCCGCCCTGCGACAGGGGCAGCTCACCCATGTGCCCTGTATGGCTCACGTCCTCAACCTGGTGGTGCAGCGGTTCTTGGGCAGGTTCCCAGGCTTACAGGATGTCCTGAGGCAGGCCAGGAAAGTCTGTGTGCATTTCCACCGATCTTATAATGCCAGTGCTCGGCTGACTGAGCTGCAAAAGGAGCTGAACCTGCCCAAGAACCGCCTAATATGTGACATGCCCACCAGGTGGAACTCAACGTTGGCCATGCTGCAGCGACTGCACACGCAGCAGAGGGCCATCAATGAGTACCTTTGCGACTACGGCACCAGGACAGGGTCAGGGGAGCTTGTTTTTTTTTTCCCCACGTCAGTGGAGCATGATCAGGGATGCATGCACTGTCCTCTCACCATTTGAGGAGGCCACGAGGATGGTGAGCAGTGACAGTGCATGCATCAGTGACACTGTACCTCTTGTCCACCTGTTGGAGCATACGCTGCGTGGGATAATGGACAGGGCACTTGAGGCAGAACAGAGGCAGGAAGAGGAGGACTTCCTTGCCTCTCAAGGCCCCCTTTATCCGGACAGTGTTCCTTCTGTCCCACCCATCACACAGGAAGAGGATGAGGATGAGGAGGAGGAGGAGGAGGATTGTGTGTGAGCATGGAGGTGGAGCCTGGCACTCAGCATCAGCAGCAGCAGTCTTTTAGGGATGATGTACAGTCCCAACAAACCAGTGGACTTGTACGTGGCTGGGAGGAGGTGGCTGGCGATCATGTCATCCTCAGTGACCCAGAAGACTCCGGACCGAATGCCTCAGCTAACCTACGCTGCATGGCCTCCCTGATCCTGCAAAGCCTGCGGAAGGATCCTCGTGTTCTTCGGTTCAAGGAGAGGGACCATTACTGGCTGGCCACTCTCCTTGATCCACGGTACAAGGGTAAGGTTGCGGACCTTATCTTGCCATCGCAGAGGGAGCAGAGGATGAGACATCTCAGGGAGGCCTTGCAGAAAGGTCTGTGCAACGCGCTCCCAGAAACTGGGAGGTTACAAACTCCTGGTCCTGGGCGACGAGTTGCTGAGGCTTCGGTCAGTAGCAGAAGGAGCGGTGGGGAAGGTGGACGTCTGACCGATGCGTTCAGACAATTTTTTAGTCCGCAGCCCCAAGGTATGATCGGTTCCAGCAACCATCGCCAGCGTCTGATATACATGGTGCAGGAATACCTTGGGGCAAGGTCAGACTTGGACACCTTTCCCACCGAAAATCCTCTGGCTTACTGGGTCCTGAGTAGGGATGAGCCGAACACCCCCGGGTTCGGTTCGAACCAGAACCTTCGAACGGACCGAAAGTTCGCGCGAATTTTCGAACCCTATACGTTATAATGGACGCGAACGTTCGAAATCAAAAGTGCTAATTACAACGGCCAATATGCATGTTAATGTCATAAAACAGGTTTGGGGACCCGGGTCCTGCCCCAGGGGACATATATCAATGCAAAAAGAACTTTTAAAAACTAACGTTTTTTCGGGAGCAGTCATTTTAATGATGCATAAAGTGAAAAAAAAAAAGTGACATTTTCCTTTAAATATGGTACCTGGGGGGTGTCCAAAGTATGCCTGTGAAGTGGCATGTGTTTCCCGTGTTTAGAACTGTCCTTGCACAAAATGACATTTGTAAAGGAAAAAAAGAAGCCATTTAAAACCACTTGCGGCTTTAGGTTTGATCTTAAGTAGAATCTGAACAGGTACATTATGAAGTGTAGCTCCATCCCAAAAAAATCTATTTTTAAGCTTTTTGGAGAACATAGGGAGGGGTTATCACCCCTGTAACATTTGCTGTCTTTGCACATCTGTTCAGAACATGTCACCTCACTTTCCGTCCCAATGACAAATGTTTTTGGAAAAAGTGGGGTTTTAATTGAAACAAGGATTGGTGATAAAGTATCAGTAGAGAGGAGATACCTTTTTCCCAAATTAAATCTAACAGGATAGAATTTCCCTTCCTAGGGGTAGATTTCCTCTCACTTCCTGTTTTCTCTTTCCATTTTCAAGTAGGAGTCGTTTGTAAGTTGGATGTTTGAAAGTAGGGGCCTGGCGTATATACTCTGCAGAAATTTGCCCTATTAGATGTTGGTGTAGCCACAAGACTGGTGGGCACAGGAATGGGCCCTGCTGTGAGTTAATAGATCAAGATTTGTAATTGCATGCACCTGATGAACAGGGCAGAAAAATTGGGCCTTTGGCGGTGGTGGTGGACGGTGTTGCCACAAGACTGTAGGCCCTCATAGTTACTCTTGGTGGGCGCAGGAATGGGCCCTGCTGTGAGTTATTAGATCAAGATTTGTAATTGCAAGCACCTGATGAACAGGGCAGAAAAATTGGGCCTTTGGCGGTGGTGGTGGACGGTGTTGCCACAAGACTGCAGGCCCTCATAGTTACTCTTGGTGGGCGCAGGAATGGGCCCTGCTGTGAACTATTAGATCAAGATTTGTAATTACCCGCCCCTGTTAAACAGGGGCTGAAAAATTGTGCCTTAGGCACTGGTGCTGGTGCCACAACACTGCAACCCGGCCCTCACAGATACTGTACTACTGTACTTGGAGCACAGCAGTCACACGTGTTGCGAAGCATTTTTTTAAAAAAATTGTAAGTACACGCCCCTGTTAAACAGGGGCTGAAAAATTGTGCCTTAGGCACTGGTGCTGGTGCCACAACACTGCAACACGGCCCTCACAGAGACTGTACTTGGAGCACAGCAGTCACACGTGTTGCGAAGCATTTTTTTTAAAAATTGTAAGTACACGCCCCTGTTAAACAGGGGCTGAAAAATTGTGCCTTAGGCACTGGTGTGGTGGCATGGATCATTGAGGAGGAGGAAGAGGATAGTCAGTGAACATAAGAGGACAGTCACTCAGCATCAGCATAGGCAGTCTTGAAGGGATGTGACATTAAAAATTATTCGGTTATATCCGCCTCAGGTGCCTGGTAGCTGGTGGTGATCCAAGACTGATTCATTTTGATGAAGGTCAGTCGATCAACCGAGGCGGTGGACAGGCGCACCCTATGATCAGTCACAAATCCTCCAGCAGCACTGAATGTGCGTTCGGAAAGAACGCTGGAGGCAGGACAGGCCAGTAGCTCAATTGCATACTGTGCAAGCTCTGGCCAGTGATCCATCCTCAGGACCCAGTAAGCCAGAGGATTTTCGGTGGGAAAGGTGTCCAAGTCTGACCTTGCCCCAAGGTATTCCTGCACCATGTATATCAGACGCTGGCGATGGTTGCTGGAACCGATCATACCTTGGGGCTGCGGACTAAAAAATTGTCTGAACGCATCGGTCAGACGTCCACCTTCCCCACCGCTCCTTCTGCCACTGACCGAAGCCTCAGCAACTCGTCGCCCAGGACCAGGAGTTTGTAGCCTCCCAGTTTCTGGGAACGCGTTGCACAGACCTTTCTGCAAGGCCTCCCTGAGATGTCTCATCCTCTGCTCCCTCTGCGACGGCAAGATAAGGTCCGCAACCTTACCCTTGTACCGCGGATCAAGGAGAGTGGCCAGCCAGTAATGGTCCCTCTCCTTGATCCGAAGAACACGAGGATCCTTCCGCAGGCTTTGCAGGATCAGGGAGGCCATGCAGCGTAGGTTAGCTGAGGCATTCGGTCCGGAGTCTTCTGGGTCACTGAGGATGACATGATCGCCAGCCACCTCCTCCCAGCCACGTACAAGTCCACTGGCTTGTTGGGACTGTACATCATCCCTAAAAGACTGCTGCTGCTGATGCTGAGTGCCAGGCTCCACCTCCATGCTCACACAATCCTCCTCCTCCTCCTCCTCCTCCCTCCTCCTCCTCATCCTCTTCCTGTGTGATGGGTGGGACAGAAGGAACACTGTCCGGATAAAGGGGGCCTTGAGAGGCAAGGAAGTCCTCCTCTTCCTGCCTCTGTTCTGCCTCAAGTGCCCTGTCCATGATCCCACGCAGCGTATGCTCCAACAGGTGGACAAGAGGGACAGTGTCACTGATGCATGCACTGTCACTGCTCACCATCCTCGTGGCCTCCTCAAATGGTGAGAGGACAGTGCATGCATCCCTGATCATGCTCCACTGACGTGGGGAAAAAAAACCAAGCTCCCCTGACCCTGTCCTGGTGCCGTAGTCGCAAAGGTACTCATTGATGGCCCTCTGCTGCGTGTGCAGTCGCTGCAGCATGGCCAACGTTGAGTTCCACCTGGTGGGCATGTCAGATATTAGGCGGTTCTTGGGCAGGTTCAGCTCCTTTTGCAGCTCAGTCAGCCGAGCACTGGCATTATAAGATCGGCGGAAATGCACACAGACTTTCCTGGCCTGCCTCAGGACATCCTGTAAGCCTGGGAACCTGCCCAAGAACCGCTGCACCACCAGGTTGAGGACGTGAGCCATGCAGGGCACATGGGTGAGCTGCCCCTGTCGCAGGGCGGAGAGGAGGTTGGTGCCATTGTCAGAAACGACCATTCCTGGCTTAAGCTGACGTGGCGTCAACCACCTCTCGGCCTGCCCCTGCAGAGCTGCCAGAACCTCTGGCCCAGTGTGGCTCCTGTCCCCCAAACACACCAGCGCAAGCACGGCATGGCATCTTTTTGCCTGCGTACTTGCGTAGCCCCTTGTACGCCTACGGAGCACCGCTGGTTCCAAGGACAGAGCACTGGAGGAAGAAGAAGAGGAGGGGGTGGAGGAGAGAGGTGTGTCACAACCAGTAGCAGTAGTCGCGTTTTGGAGGCGTGGTGGCGGAACAACCTCCAACACTACTGCACCTTGTCCTGCATCCCTCCCAGCTGCCAATAGAGTGACCCAATGGGCCGTGAAAGAAAGGTACCGTCCCTGTCCATGCCTGCTGGACCATGAGTCAGCGGTAATATGCACCTTACCGCTGACCGCCCTGTCCAGCGAGGCATGGACATTGCCCTCCACATGCCGGTAGAGAGACGGAATCGCCTTCCGCGAGAAAAAGTGGCGTTTGGGAACCTGCCACTGAGGAACCGCACATTGAACAAACTCACGGAAGGGGGCCGAGTCTACCAACTGAAAAGGCAGCAGTTGAAGTGCTAGCAATTTAGCAAGGCTAGCATTCAACCGCTGGGCATGTGGATGGCTGGGAGTGTACTTCTTTCTACGGTCCAGCAGCTGGGGCAGGGAAATTTGCCTGCTGCATTCGGACGTCGGTGTACTGCAAGTACTTGGTTGTGACACACCGAATTCTACACCTTCAGTCCTCTCAGAGCAGCTTTCAGAGAGGACTGAAGGTGTAGTGGGGATGGAGATCCCAGCTGAGGAGGAGCAAGGAGAGGTCCGCTTAGTTCTTTGGTGTGGGTCTTTTATGTGTGCCTGCCAACGAGCTGCATGGCAGGTCGCCATATGTCTGGTCATGCTTGTGGTGCCCAAGCGGCTGATGTTTTGGCCACGCGAGATACGCTTGAGACAAATATTGCAAATAGCAGTGGTGCGATCTGCTGCACTCGTCTCAAAAAAGGCCCACACCAAAGAACTTTTCTGATAACGTGCAGAGGCAGCGCCCTGCACAGGCGGAGCTCTGCGGTGTTGTACAGTTGCTGTGCTGGCCTCTACCTGGCCTCCAGGGGGCATCCTGCCTCGTTGGACATGTGACGCCGCATCCTCCTCCTCCTCGTCCTCCTCCTCATCCTCTCTCCCTTGAGGCACCCACGTGGAGTCAGTGACCTCATCATCCCCTCCCTCTTCACCACTAGAGCAAACCTGGCAGTAAGCTGCAGCTGGTGGAACTGTACTGCCAGATTCCTCAAGCTGGGTATCGTCATCCGAGCCTTCGAATCGTTGGGCATCCTCCTGGAGCATGTACCCAACACTGTGCTCAAAGAGTTCGGGGGACTCCTCAGGAGGACATGGTGGGTCTAGGGAAGGGGTGGCTGATGATGCTCTGTCAGTACCCTGAGCCTGGGTGAGAGAGGATGAGGAGGATGAGGAGGGCTTGGTCATCCATTCTACCAAGCCTTCAGCATGATGCGGCTCCACATGTCCAGCTGCCGAAAACAAAGACGCGCGTGTCCCATGGCCACGTGCTGATGACGATGCACGACCACGTCCACGTCCACGGCCACGTCCACTAGAAACAGAGCCTGCCTGCCCTGTGTTCTTGGCTCTGCACGCTCTGCCTCCCCTTGGCGGTCTTCCAGCCATTGTAGTCGGTAGTCCTGTGGGTGCTGCTGAGAAGAAAATATAGGAGCTCTGTGTGATGCCACTAACACACTAGAAGTCCTATGGGTGCTTCTGCAAAGAAAATAGAGGAGCTCTGTGTGATGCCACTAACACACTAGAAGTCCTGTGGGTGCTTATGCAAAGAAAATAGAGGAGCTCTGTGTGATGCCACTAACACACTAGAAGTCCTGTGGGTGCTTCTGCAAAGAAAATAGAGGAGCTCTGTGTGATGCCACTAACACACTAGAAGTCCTATGGGTGCTTCTGCAAAGAAAATAGAGGAGCTCTGTGTGATGCCACTAACACACTAGAAGTCCTGTGGGTGCTTCTGCAAAGAAAATAGAGGAGCTCTGTGTGGTGCCACTAACACACTAGAAGTCCTGTGGGTGCTTATGCAAAGAATATATAGGAGCTCTGTGTGATGCCACTAACACACTAGAAGTCCTATGGGTGCTTCTGCAAAGAAAATAGAGGAGCTCTGTGTGATGCCACTAACACACTAGAAGTCCTGTGGGTGCTTATGCAAAGAATATATAGGAGCTCTGTGTGATGCCACTAACACACTAGAAGTCCTATGGGTGCTTCTGCAAAGAAAATAGAGGAGCTCTGTGTGATGCCACTAACACACTAGAAGTCCTGTGGGTGCTTCTGCAAAGAAAATAGAGGAGCTCTGTGTGGTGCCACTAACACACTAGAAGTCCTGTGGGTGCTTATGCAAAGAATATATAGGAGCTCTGTGTGATGCCACTAACACACTAGAAGTCCTATGGGTGCTTCTGCAAAGAAAATAGAGGCGCTCTGTGTGATGCCACTAACACACTAGAAGTCCTGTGGGTGCTTCTGCAAAGAAAATAGAGGAGCTCTGTGTGGTGCCACTAACACACTAGAAGTCCTGTGGGTGCTTATGCAAAGAATATATAGGAGCTCTGTGTGATGCCACTAACACACTAGAAGTCCTATGGGTGCTTCTGCAAAGAAAATAGAGGAGCTCTGTGTGATGCCACTAACACACTAGACGTCCTGTGGGTGCTGCTGAGAAGAATATATAGGAGCTCTGTGTGATGCCACTAACACACTAGAAGTCCTATGGGTGCCTCTGCAAAGAAAATAGAGGAGCTCTGTGTGATGCCACTAACACACTAGAAGTCCTGTGGGTGCTTCTGCAAAGAAAATAGAGGAGCTCTGTGTGGTGCCACTAACACACTAGAAGTCCTGTGGGTGCTTATGCAAAGAAAATAGAGGAGCTCTGTGTGATGGGACTAACACACTTCAAGTCCTATAGGTGCTTCTGGGAACAAAATATAGCTCTGTGTGTGTAATGGGACTAACACACTTCAAGTCCTATAGGTGCTTCTGGGAACAAAATATAGCTCTGTGTGTGTAATGGGACTAACACACTTCAAGTCCTATAGGTGCTTCTGGGAACAAAATATAGCTCTTTGTGTGTAATGGGACTAACACACTTCAAGTCCTATAGGTGCTTCTGGGAACAAAATATAGCTCTGTGTGTGTAATGGGACTAACACACTTCAAGTCCTATAGGTGCTTCTGGGAACAAAGTATAGCTCTTTGTGTGTAATGGGACTAACACACTTCAAGTCCTATAGGTGCTTCTGGGAACAAAATATAGCTCTGTGTGTGTAATGGGACTAACACACTTCAAGTCCTATAGGTGCTTCTGGGAACAAAATATAGCTCTGTGTGTGTAATGGGACTAACACACTTCAAGTCCTATAGGTGCTTCTGGGAACAAAATATAGCTCTGTGTGTGTAATGGGACTAACACACTTCAAGTCCTATAGGTGCTTCTGGGAACAAAATATAGCTCTTTGTGTGTAATGGGACTAACACACTTCAAGTCCTATAGGTGCTTCTGGGAACAAAATATAGCTCTGTGTGTGTAATGGGACTAACACACTTCAAGTCCTATAGGTGCTTCTGGGAACAAAATATAGCTCTTTGTGTGTAATGGGACTAACACACTTCAAGTCCTATAGGTGCTTCTGGGAACAAAATATAGCTCTGTGTGTGTAATGGGACTAACACACTTCAAGTCCTATAGGTGCTTCTGGGAACAAAGTATAGCTCTTTGTGTGTAATGGGACTAACACACTTCAAGTCCTATAGGTGCTTCTGGGAAGAAAATATAGCTCTGTGTGTGTAATGGGACTAACACACTTCAAGTCCTATAGGTGCTTCTGGGAACAAAGTATAGCTCTTTGTGTGTAATGGGACTAACACACTTCAAGTCCTATAGGTGCTTCTGGGAACAAAATATAGCTCTGTGTGTGTAATGGGACTAACACACTTCAAGTCCTATAGGTGCTTCTGGGAACAAAATATAGCTCTGTGTGTGTAATGGGACTAACACACTTCAAGTCCTATAGGTGCTTCTGGGAACAAAATATAGCTCTGTGTGTGTAATGGGACTAACACACTTCAAGTCCTATAGGTGCTTCTGGGAACAAAATATAGCTCTGTGTGTGTAATGGGACTAACACACTTCAAGTCCTATAGGTGCTTCTGGGAACAAAATATAGCTCTGTGTGTGTAATGGGACTAACACACTTCAAGTCCTATAGGTGCTTCTGGGAACAAAATATAGCTCTTTGTGTGTAATGGGACTAACACACTTCAAGTCCTATAGGTGCTTCTGGGAACAAAATATAGCTCTGTGTGTGTAATGGGACTAACACACTTCAAGTCCTATAGGTGCTTCTGGGAACAAAATATAGCTCTTTGTGTGTAATGGGACTAACACACTTCAAGTCCTATAGGTGCTTCTGGGAACAAAATATAGCTCTGTGTGTGTAATGGGACTAACACACTTCAAGTCCTATAGGTGCTTCTGGGAACAAAGTATAGCTCTTTGTGTGTAATGGGACTAACACACTTCAAGTCCTATAGGTGCTTCTGGGAACAAAATATAGCTCTGTGTGTGTAATGGGACTAACACACTTCAAGTCCTATAGGTGCTTCTGGGAACAAAGTATAGCTCTTTGTGTGTAATGGGACTAACACACTTCAAGTCCTATAGGTGCTTCTGGGAACAAAATATAGCTCTTTGTGTGTAATGGGACTAACACACTTCAAGTCCTATAGGTGCTTCTGGGAACAAAATATAGCTCTGTGTGTGTAATGGGACTAACACACTTCAAGTCCTATAGGTGCTTCTGGGAACAAAATATAGCTCTGTGTGTGTAATGGGACTAACACACTTCAAGTCCTATAGGTGCTTCTGGGAACAAAATATAGCTCTGTGTGTGTAATGGGACTAACACACTTCAAGTCCTATAGGTGCTTCTGGGAAGAAAATATAGCTCTGTGTGTGTAATGGGACTAACACACTTCAAGTCCTATAGGTGCTTCTGGGAACAAAATATAGCTCTGTGTGTGTAATGGGACTAACACACTTCAAGTCCTATAGGTGCTTCTGGGAAGAAAATATAGCTCTGTGTGTGTAATGGGACTAACACACTTCAAGTCCTATAGGTGCTTCTGGGAAGAAAATATAGCTCTGTGTGTGTAATGGGACTAACACACTTCAAGTCCTATAGGTGCTTCTGGGAACAAAATATAGGAGCTCTGCCTGCCTGCCACGAACACACTACAAGTCCTATAGGTGCTTCTGGTAACAAAATATAGGAGCTCTGCCTGCCTGCCACTAACACACTACAAGTCCTATAGGTGCTTCTGGTAACAAAATATAGGAGCTCTGCCTGCCTGCCACTAACACACTACAAGTCCTATAGGTGCTTCTGGTAACAAAATATAGGAGCTCTGCCTGCCTGCCACTAACACACTACAAGTCCTATAGGTGCTTCTGGTAACAAAATATAGGAGCTCTGCCTGCCTGCCACGAACACACTACAAGTCCTATAGGTGCTTCTGGTAACAAAATATAGGAGCTCTGCCTGCCTGCCACTAACACACTACAAGTCCTATAGGTGCTTCTGGTAACAAAATATAGGAGCTCTGCCTGCCTGCCACGAACACACTACAAGTCCTATAGGTGCTTCTGGTAACAAAATATAGGAGCTCTGCCTGCCTGCCACTAACACACTACAAGTCCTATAGGTGCTTCTGGTAACAAAATATAGGAGCTCTGCCTGCCTGCCACGAACACACTACAAGTCCTATAGGTGCTTCTGGTAACAAAATATAGGAGCTCTGCCTGCCTGCCACGAGCACACTACAAGCCCCTCTTTGTCAATCAATCTTTGTAACTGAATCTATCTAACTCAATCTCTGTAAGTGAATCTATCTAACTATCTCAATGCAGCAGAGTGTCACAGAATCTGCCTGCTCAATCTGCGCCGGAACAGCATGTGACCGGCGCAGACGGCGTGGCGGCGTTTTATAGGGGGGGGGCGTGTACTACAGCCCCTGAGCTGTAATTGGCTACAGGCGTCCTGCCTGTAGCCAATTATGGCTCTTCGATTTTCCGGGGCTGTGATTGGCCAAGCATGCGGGGTCACAGTGCATGCTTGGCCAATCATCAGCCAGCAATGCACTGCGTCGGCCGCGCCGGCCGCAATGCATTGCGGGGCCGCTCGCATCACACGAACGTGATGCGAGCGGCCAAAATAGTTCTGGGCTCGCAGAGCGAGCGAACGCCCGGTGCTCGATGCGAACGTGGGTTCGCATCGAGCACCGGGCCCATCCTTAGTCCTGAGGATGGATCACTGGCCAGTTGCACAGTATGCAATTGAGCTACCAGCACCAGTGCCTAAGGCACAATTTTTCAGCCCCTGTTTAACAGGGGCGTGTACTTACAATATTTTTTTAAAAAATGCTTCGCAACACGTGTGACTGCTGTGCTCCAAGTACAGTATCTGTGAGGGGTTGCAGTGTTGTGGCACCAGCACCAGTGCCTAAGGCACAATTTTTCAGCCCCTGTTTAACAGGGGCGGGTAATTACAAATCTTGATCTAATAGTTCACAGCAGGGCCCATTCCTGCGCCCACCAAGAGTAACTATGAGGGCCTACAGTCTTGTGGCAACACCGTCCACCACCACCGCCAAAGGCCCAATTTTTCTGCCCTGTTCATCAGGTGCTTGCAATTACAAATCTTGATCTAATAACTCACAGCAGGGCCCATTCCTGCGCCCACCAAGAGTAACTGTGAGAGCTTACAGTCTTGTGGCAACACCGTCCACCACCACCACCACCACCACCACCACCACCGCCAAAGGCCCAATTTTTCTGCCCTGTTCAACAGGTGCATGCAATTACAAATCTTGATCTAATAACTCACAGCAGGGCCCATTCCTGCGCCCACCAAAAGTAACTGTGAGAGCTTACAGTCTTGTGGCAACACCGTCCACCACCACCGCCAATTTTTCTGCCCGGTTCAACAGGTGCATGCAAGTACAAATCTTGATCTATTAACTCACAGCAGGGCCCATTCCTGTGCCCACCAGTCTTGTGGCTACACCAACATCTAATAGGGCAAATTTCTGCAGAGTATATACGCCAGGCCCCTACTTTCAAACATCCAACTTACAAACGACAGAAAACAGGAAGTGAGAGGAAATCTACCCCTAGGAAGGGAAATTCTATCCTGTTAGATTTAATTTGGGAAAAAGGTATCTCCTCTCTACTGATTCTTTATCACCAATCCTTGTTTCAATTAAAACCCCACTTTTCCAAAAACATTTGTCATTGGGACGGAAAGTGAGGTGACATGTTCTGAACACATGTGCAAAGACAGCAAATGTTACAGGGGTGATAACCCCTCCCTATGTTCTCCAAAAAGCTTAAAAATAGATTTTTTTGGGATGGAGCTACACTTCATAATGTACCTGTTCAGATTCTACTTAAGAACAAACCTACAGTCCGTGTCTTGTTTGCACCACCTATATACTGCTGTTCAGAGTATATAGGGTTGTAGGTATAGGGTTTTATTTTGGGTGCGGGGTCCCCCTTAATATCCATACAAGACCCAAAGGGGCTGGGGTGGGGGGGGGGGGGGTGATGGGGTAGCCATGCCATTTTTCTCAAGGATTTTCAGCCATATGGCGGCCAGGACAAGACATGACATTAAAGCCGCAAGTGGTTTTAAATGGCTTCTTTTTTTCCTTTACAAATGTCATTTTGTGCAAGGACAGTTCTAAACACGGGAAACACATGCCACTTCACAGGCATACTTTAGACACCCCCCAGGTACCATATTTAAAGGAAAATTTCACTTTTTTTTTTCACTTTATGCATCATTAAAATGACTGCTCCCGAAAAAACGTTAGTTTTTAAAAGTTCTTTTTGCATTGATATATGTCCCCTGGGGCAGGACCCGGGTCCCCAAACCTGTTTTATGACATTAACATGCATATTGGCCGTTGTAATTAGCACTTTTGATTTCGAACGTTCGCGTCCATTATAACGTATAGGGTTCGAAAATTCGCGCAAACTTTCGGTCGGTTCGAAGGTTCTGGTGCGAACCGAACCCGGGGGTGTTCGGCTCATCCCTAGTCATGAGGATAAACACTGCAGTTTTGGTTACTGAAGCCCCCCGATTCCCTTGTGAAGACTGAGGAGAAGAATAAATGCAATACCTTTGCCATCTCCCTATCCTTTGTAACCAGATGTCCTTCCTCATTCTTTATGGGGCCAATATGGTCTGTCCTCCCTTTTTTTACTGTTTATCTACTTAAAGAATTTCTTGGTATTTTTATTTTTTTTTGCTCTCCTCCGCTATGTGTCTTTCATGTTCTATCTTAGCCGTCCTTATTGCACCCTTACATTTATTGTTGCATTCTTTATAAAGTCTTAATGCTGATGATGATCCCTCAACCTTGTATTTGAAGGCCTTCTCCTTTGCTTTTATATGCATTTTTACATTGGAGTTCAGCCATCCAGGACTTTTGTTCGCTCTTTTAGCCACTAGCTGACCGCCCACTTTCAAATGACGGCGGAGCGGTCCAGCTATTGTGGCGGGCCGCCGTCATATGACGGCGCTCGCTTTTTGGCCACTAGAGGGCGCGTGCCCGCCGCGTAGCTGGGGACCCGATGAGAGTGCCCGGCAGTCGCGATGACCGCCAGGCACCCGCGATTGCCCGGTAAGTGAGCAGGACGTGGATCGGTGTGTGTAAACACACCGATCCACGTCCTGTCAGAGGAGAGGAGACCGATGGTGTGTCCCTTGTACATAGGGACACCGATCGGTCCCCTCCCCCAGTCAGTCCCCTCCCCCTACAGTTAGAATCACTCATATAGGGTACATTTTAACCCCTGCAGCGCCCCCTAGTGTTAACCCCTTCCCTGCCAGTCACATTTATACAGTAATCAATGCATTTTTATAGCACGGATCGCTGTATAAATGTGAATGGTCCCAAAAATGTGTCAAAAGTGTCCGATATGTCCACCGCAATGTCGCAGTCATGATAAAAAATTGCAGATCACCGCCATTACTAGTAAAAAAAATAATAATAATAAAAATGCTATAAATCTATCCCCTATTTTGAAGACGCTATAACTTTTGCGCAAACCAATCAATATACGCTTATTGCGATTTTTTTTTTACCAAAAATATGTAGAAGAATACGTATCGGCCTAAACTGAGGAAAAAATTTGTTTAAAAAAAAAAAAAAATTGGATATTAAATTATAATAAAAAATAAAAAATATTATGTTTTTTCAAACTTGTCGCTCTTCTTTTGTTTATAACGCAAGAAATAAAAACCGCAGAGGTGATCAAATACCACCAAAATAAAGCTCTATCTGTGGGGGAAAAAATGATAAAAATTTTATTTGGGTACAGCGTTGCATGACCGCGCAATTGTCATTCAAATTGCGACAGCGCTGAAAGCTGAAAAATGGCCTGGTCAGGAAGGAGGTGTTTGTGCCTGGTAGGCAGGTAGTTAAATGTATTACCCAATGCTCTTAAAGCGAACCCATCTCTCCTCCATGTTCTTTGTTCCTAAGATTTTATCCCAATTAATGCCTTATAGCAAGGTACATAGTTTAGGGAAGTTGGCTCTTTTGAAATCCAGTGTCTTTGTATTCCCCTTATGTTTCCTATTTGTGTGATTTATACTGAAGCCAATTGACCTGTGATCGATGTTACCTAAATTGCCCCGTATTTCCACACCTGTGATCAGGTCTGCATTGTTGGTAATCAGTAGATCTAGTTATGCTTTATTTCTAGTTGGTGTGTCTACCATCTGACTCATGAAATTGTCCTGCAAGACATTTAGGAACTGAAGAGCCTTAGACGAATGCATGGTTCCCCCCGCCCAGTCTATGTCTGGATAATTAAAATCCCCATTATGATAACACTTCCCATCCTTGCTGCTAATCCAATTTGTGATAGGAGATCTGTCTTCCCTTCCTCCTTCAGGTTAGGGGGCGTATAGCATACTCCCAGTATTATTTTCCCTTTAGCTTCATACCTTTGGAGCTCTACCCATAAGGATTCCACCTCCTCCCTAGCTCCCTTAGTGATGTCATCTCTCACATTCACTTGTACATTATTCTTGATATAAACAAGTTGGAACAACTTTCAGCCACAGAACTCCACGCTTTTCCTATTATCCATAACATAACTGAGTGTGGTTCTGTAGTCCTTAAAACTTATTAAGAACAATGTTATTGATAATAGTCACAAGCCAAGAAAGTTATAAGCTCACAAGATTTCTGCAAGGTCAACAGATATCAAACAGATATAACAAAACACTTTCAATGGTAAATTTAACACAACAAAAGGGACCCAACTGTAGTTGATTGATAGGATTTAGGATATGGATCTCCTCTATAGAGCTTAGTTGTGGCAAATTGCATGGTCCACTTTGACAATTTTCTCAGCTAAGCAAACAATTTTTATGACCAAGAATATTTTAACTATTTCTTGTTTTCTTACACACACATACAAAGTTAAGTATAATTAAATATCATTGTGTTATTATTACTGTATGGTAATTACATTAATAAAGAGATCAGATCACTGTGCTTTCTTTTTCCACACAAGTAGAAAATTAATATCCGCTATTTAAAAAAAAAGACCAAAAAATGTCCTTCTTTAAAAAGGAGCCTGGTATTAGAGTCAGCTCAATCAATGATATCTAAGACAACTTTATTAAATTTATAACAGCCGTTTACATTTAGAATATATAACAGCAATGGAACAGTTTCTTTTTAGCATTATGAAAGTTTCTGCTTCCCGTTAGTGGACTGAACTACCTGCTAGTTTGGAACAATGGGAACATTGAATGATGATTTTTGTTTGGTTGTTATGGGTTTTTGCACCTTCCATATTTCCTTTTTGCATTATTAACCACTTCAATACCCACCTATAGACATATGACGTCCACAAGGTGGATCTCCCATCCTGGGTGGACGTCATATGACGTCCTCCTATTCCCAGCCGTCTAGGGGGTGCGCGTGCGCCACCCGCGGCGTGCGTGCGCACCCGCTGCGTCGCTCGGGAACCGGTGCTCGTGTCCGGCGGCCGCGATGTCAGCCGGGAACCCGCGATTGCCCGTGAAAACAGCAGTACCATGGAGCTGTGTGTGTAAACACACAGCTCCATGTCCTGTCACTGGAGAGGAGACCGATGGTGTGTTCCCAATACAGAGGAACACCGATTGGTCTCCTCCCCTTGTGAGTCCCCCTCCCCCCACAGTTAGAATCACTTGCAGGGAACATATATTAACCCCTGCAGCGCCCCCTAGTGTTAACCCCTTCCCTGCCAGTCACATTTACACAGTAATCAGTGCAATTTTATAGCAACGATCGCTGTGTAAATGTGAATGGTCCAAAAAATGTGTCAAAAGTGTCCGAAGTGTCCCCCGCAAAGTCGCAGTCACGAAAAAAAATCACAGATCACCGCCATTACTAGTAAAAAATAAATAAAAATGCAATAAATCTATCTCCTATTTTGTAAACGCTATAACTTTTGCGCAAACCAATCAATAAATGCTTATTGCGATATTTTTACCAAAAATATGTAGAAGAATACATATCGGCCTAAACTGAGTAAAAAATTTTGTTTTTTTTTCAAAAAAATTGGATATTTATTATAGCAAAAAGTAAAAAATATTGTGTTTTTTTCAAAATTGTCCCTCTTTTTTTGTTTATGGCGCAAAAAATAAAAACCGCAGAGGTGATCAAATACCACCAAAAGAAAGCTCTATTTGTGGGAAAAAAAGGACGTCAATTTTGTTTGGGTGCAATGTCGCACGACCGCGCAATTGTCAGTTAAAGCGGCGCAGTGCCGAATCGCAAAAAGTGCTCTGGTAAGGAAGGGGGGTAAAATCGCCCGGTGCTGAATCGGTTAAATAAGAAAATGCACTTGTATAATAAGGTCTTAACCATAAATCTTAGGAATCAATTATATTTCTTTCATCGATTTTACACCTTCCACATTAGCTCTTTTGTCTTAATAAATAAAAGAACGTGCTCACATATCAATGTCAAAACCCTAAACACTGCAATCAGTCCAGATTTATTATCAGTTTAACACCCTAATCAGACAAGTAAAGATCATTTATGATTGGTTATTCTGAGTTACTTTGCATTTTCAATCACTCTCTAACATTAAATACGTCAATGACCACAAGAAAATGCAATTAAAAATCCCCTTATTGTACTTCTTATTTAAAACTAAACTCCAGGATATTGCCAAAGTACAAGAAGTACATGCATTCTTACTTTAACCACCTCACTACAGTGCATTTTCACCCCCTTCCTGACCAAGCCATTTTTCAGCTTTCAGCGCTGACGCACTTTGAATGACAATTGCGCGGTCATACGACACTGTACCCAAATGAAATTGTTATCATTTTTTCCCCACAAATAGAGCTTTCTTTTGGTGGTATTTGATCACCTCTGCGTTTTTTTATTTTTTTGCGCAATAAACAAAAGAAGAGCGACAAATTTAAAAAAAAAAACAATATTTTTTACTTTTTGCTATACTAAATATCCCCAAAAAATATATAAAAAAACATTTTTTTTCCTCAGTTTCGGCCGATACGTATTCTTCTACATATTTTTGGTAAAAAAAAATCGCAATTAGCGATCATTGATTAGTTTGCGCAAAAGTTATAGCGTTTACAAAATAGGGGATAGTTTTATAGCATTTTTATTAATATTTTTTTTTTTTACTAGTAATGGCGGTGATCAGCGATTTTTATTGTGACTGCGACATTATGGCGGACACATCGGACATTTTTGACACATTTTTGGCACCATTGTCATTTATACAGCAATCAATGCTATTTAAATGCATTGATTCATGTATAAATGACACTGGCAGTGAAGGGGTTAACCACTAGGGGCGGGGAGGGGTTAATTATGTTCCCTAAGAGTGTTTCTTACTGTGGGGGGAGGGGGCTCACAAGGGGAGGAGACCGATCGGTGTGTCTCTGTACAGAGAACACACCATCGGCTCCTCTCCTCTGACAGGACCGTTGATCTGTGTGTTTACACACACAGATCAACGGTCCCGCTGTGTTACCGGGCAATCGCGGGTGCCCAGCGGACATCGCGGCCGCTGGGCACGCGCATCGGGTGCCCAGTGACACGGCGAGAGCGCGCGCGCGCTCCCGGTGGCGCGCGCGCGCTCCCTGCAGTGCACAGAAGGGGAGGACGTCATATGACGCCCTCCCGGAACGAGAGATGCGCCGCCTGGCCGTCATTTGACGGCCGGCGGTCGCAAAGTGGTTAATATTTGTGTATTTCTTCCAGATCTGTGCAGAAACTCATTATGAAACTATACCTTTGTACAGGAGCTTTCTGTAAAACAGACCAGTCACTGCTGCAGTGTATGTTGTATACATTCCTAGTTTTCTGCAGGCAGCCTGCACTGGGTGGGCCTGCTGGGTCCCTCCCACAGTTCTGCTCTCTGCATAGGTTATGTACAGCAGAATGAGTTTGACAACAATACTTTTAAAGGAAATAACTGGGTTTGCAAAGGCATTTTGTATCTGAATTTCCTCTATAATTACTAGGACTAGGACTAGTGACACTAATACAGTGATCAGTGCTAAATAATATGCACGGTCACTGGAAAGGGGGTTAACAGGGGTGATCAAAGGGTTAACTGGGTGCCTAGCTAGTGATTTTGTGTACTGTGGGAGGTGCTTTTACTAAGGGGATGCATGGATCCATGTTCCTGCTTTGCAGGAACACAGGATAAATGCCTTCCCTACTGACAGTACAGCGCATTGCTGTACTGCGGTACCCACTGATCAGCTCCCACTGTGTATAATCACAACGGGAGCGGCTTCCAGCGGCCCACATGCATGTTCCCTACCCTTACTAGGTACATGATCCTGTGCAGCATTGCCACTTTGAAGCTGTATATGTAAGTTATACGATCCGCAAGTAGTTAATATATTACCTGCATTAAGGCAAAAAAAAACTTTGACTAGTTGTTCCCCCCACCCCCTTCCCCAAATACTTACCTGAGTCCTGTATCAATCTAAGCACTCTGCCTGCCTGCAGCAACACTGGTTGTCTCTCTCCCCTCTCACAGACACAGTCATTGGCTCCTGCTGCTGTCAATCAAATTATGTGATTAACCTGTCTCAAAAAATACATTACTGTGTCATTTTATTGGTAAAGCTGTATTGGCAATACTGGCTATTATAAAATAGATAATTAAGCGCCTGCTTCTAAATTACTACAAACCATGAAGCTGCCCTCACAGTGGAAAAGAAAAAAAATCACTTTGTGCAGAAACAAAAAGGATAAATAAGGCGCTAACACATTCAAACCACAACAAAAATCAACAATTAAATTGTCATGAATCGCCAGTAATACCTTCATGCCCTGTCTGTCTACCTGGTCTGTGTGTCAGCCTTGGGCCTGCACTCTAACACCTGCACAGTTAAGTAATTTTCCGTCAGCATGGTTCCACCCTAGCCTCTACAGGATACACTAATTAACACTGTGCTGTCCAAGCCTGCCTTGCCCGAGCAATATTGTGTGTTTGGTTTCCGGTCTCCTGCTTGCCGTGTGTTCTACGTCTGTTTCTGTTACCGATCTTGGCTTGTTCTTTGACTATCCCTGCCTGCTTGTCACCCTGACCTTTGGCATGTTCTGTTTATCCTTGTCTGCTAGTTGCCCCGACCTTTGGCTTATCTCCTGACTATCCCTTGTTGTGCTGGGTTGCTTCTTCCTCTCTATCCTCCTGTAGCCTATTGTGAGTGTGAGCTGGGAGGCCCTGGGGGCTGTAACCTGGAGCCATTTGCAGTGCATTCCATCCTTCCCACTAGAGGCTCTGGTGAACACCTGCTGGCTCTTAGGCTCCGCACCCTGGGGAATCTTATGCTCTAGCTCCCGGTGGAATCCATGTTGGTGCTCCAGTGGACCTGCTTTTCTGAACCACCCAGAGTTCCATCTGCTGCAGTCAGCCATAGGGTCCATTACCTTAGCGGTGCACTCCTGACCCCCAACAGTGTGCATCTATCATCTGGCCTCAGGTGACCTTACAGTTTGCTCAGGCCATGGACAAGGCTGATGTGCCATTACCTGCCGTTGAGCAGCTGCAGGGCATAGTCCGCAGACTCGAGACACAGGAGTCTAATCAGACCCATTGATGCAATTCCTGCAAGGTTTGGCCTCCCACTTTGAACAGCTTCAAGCCTCCTTTGGTTCCCAGGTTCAACAACCTTAATCACAGCCAGCAGTTGTACCTACTCTGCTTAGGTCTCTAGCACAAATGTGTGCATCTACCAGCTCATTATCATTTTTCTGGTGACTCCAAGGCCGGCAGGGGGTTCCTTAGTTAGTGCACCATACATTTTGAGCTCCAGCCTCAAAACTTTTCCTCTGGGCAAGAGTAGCCTATATGATCTCCCTCCTGACCAATGAGGCTTTAGCCTGGGCTGCCCCTCTGTGGGAGAGGAATGATCCAGTGGTCTCCAGCTTGTCTAGCTTCCTGAAACTCTTTTCGGAATATTTTCAAGGGACCAGGCCATGTCTGTTCCGCGGCCAGTGCCCTTTTATGTCTCCATCAAGAGTCTTCTTCGGTGGGACAGTATGCCCTTCACTTTCGCATTTTAACTGCTGAGCTGCAATAATGAGACCTTGTTACAACCTTTAACCGAGTCAAGGATGAGTTGGCAGGAAGAACCATTCCCTCAGGTCTGGATGATGTCCTCTCCCTCTGCAATCAGATCGATATTCGCTTCCAGGAGAGGACCCTAGAGAAAAGGCGTCAGTAATCCATGGTTCTTAGCCAGCCCGAGCTCCCCTCTCCTCGATGAGTGGGGCATCCCTCACCAGCTGTGGAACCTACGCAGCTGGACTGAACTAGGTAACCTCCTGAAGAGCGTGTTAGGCACAGAACTCTGGGCTTGTGTTTCTACTGTGGGAGCAAGGGTAATTTTCAGGACACCTGCTCTCTCTGTCTAAGAAATCTGGGTCTAATTCATCTGGAAGGTGGCAAATTGGACCCAGGGAAATCACCTTCATCATCTCGTCTCCTTCTTTTTGATCTCTATGTCAATGCTTCCCCTGATGCAGTCGCGGCCTACCTGGATTCCGGAGCTGCTGGAAATTTCATGGACTGGGGAACTTTCCATGAAAATTCCTCTTTCACCTCTCACCACTCAGGTGGTGGTCTCAGCGATTGATGGTACAGTTCTTCTTGGGGGACCCATCCCCTTCCAGACCCTCCCTGTCAAGATGTCTATAGGGGTACTCAACCAGGAGTAGATATCCTTTCTCGTGCTACCTAAAGCCTCAACCCCCATTGTATTGGGCCTTCCTTGGTTACAGCTCCATTCTCCAGACATTGATTGGACTATTGGGCAGATCCTGGCTTGGGGTCCCTCTTGTTTCTCTTCCTGCCTACTCAAGGTTGCCCCAAAAGAGAGAATTCCTGTGGCCAACACATCAGTATCTCCTGCTCTTCCTGCTGCATATAGTGAGTTCTGGGATGTATTCTGTAAAAAATTGGCTGAGGTACTTCCTCCTCACAGGCCATTTGATTGTGCCATTGACCTTTTTCTGGGGCCTTCCCAACCCTGCCCAGGGGCCGGACCTTTCCCTTGTCCATTGTGGAGACCCAGGCCATGTCTGAGTATGTTGCGGAGGATCTAAAGAGAGGGTTCATTCGGGAATCCCCATCCCCTGCGGGAGCAGGGTTCTATTTTGTAGCCAAGAAGGATGGGACCTTAACACCCTGCATTAACTTTCGAAGCTTAAATGCTCTGACAATCAAAAAACAATACCCCTTACCCTTAATACCAGAACTGTTCGACAGATTGAAAGGCGCCTCCATTTTCCCTAAGTTGGATCTCAGGGGTGTGTACAATCTGATCAGGAGGGGTGAATGGAAAACAGCATTTAACACTAGAGATGGGCATTATGAATACTTGGTTATGCCCTTTGGTCTGTGTAATGCCCCAGCTGTGTTCCAAAACTTTGCCAATGAGATCTTCATTGATCTGCTTTATCAGTTTGTTGTCATCTATCTGCATGACATTCTCATCTTTTCGGAAAATCTGCTTGTTCACAGAAACCATATCCGGATTGTACTTCTGCCCCTTAAATAAAAAAATCTGTGGGGCGTGGCTTGCACGCGGTCGTGATGGCCGCTTAGACCGAAAGCTCTGACTAGAGACCGGGGACAGAGTGACTTTGCCAGTGAGACATGGCACATCAGAAGTCACCACAGAGCGCCACTTCACTGGAGGAGACCGTCCGATGCAATCCCGCAAAAGAAAGGAAGACCGATACCCTAATGCCATGTACCCACGACCGGACTTTGACAGCAAAGGTCCGATGGAACAAATCTGTCAGACAATTCGATTGTGAGTGGACTTCATCGGACCTTTGCTGTCGAAAAATCAGACGGACTTTAGAAATAGAACATGTTTTATTTTTTTCCTGCCGGAACCAGTTCCTATAGAAAAATCTGTTCGTCTGTATGCTAGTCCGACGGACGGAAACCGACATTAGGGCAGCTATTGGCTACTGGCTATAAACTTCCTTATTCTAGTCTGGTCGTACGTCATCACGTATGAATCCGTCGGACTTTGTTGTGATTGTGTGTGTCCAAGTCTGTTCGTTCGAAAAGTCCAACGGAAGTCTGCCGAAAGTCCGTCGGAAAAACCGCCGGACCTAGACTGTCGGAAAGTCCGGTCGTGTGTACGTGGCATAACAAACTCACTGACTTCTTCACAATGCAAGCGATGGAGGGGAAGCAGTGTCAAGGTGGCGCCAGCGGAAAACATCCACAGGCCTCAGTACCCCCTTACCATTTCACACAGGGGTCCCTGTGTTTAAGGGGGCTTTCAGATTCCGATAAGCCCCCCGCCCGTAGACCCCCACAAACACCGGCCAGGGTTGTGGGGATGAGGCCCTGGTCCTCATCAACATGGGGACAAGGTGCTTTGGGGGCTACCCCCAAAGCACCCTCCCAATGTTGAGGGCATATGGCCTGGTACGGTTCAGGAAGGGGGGGGCGCTCTCTCGTCCCCCCCTCTTTTCCTGCGGCCTCCTGCCAGGTTGCATGCTCGGATAAAGGGTCTGGTATGGATTTTTGGGGGAATTTGGCGTGGAGTTCCCCTTAAAATTCATACCAGACCCGAAGGGTCTGGTATGAATTTTTTTTTCATTTTTTTTTAAATTTGACCCGGGGTTCCCTTTAATATCCATACCAGACCTGAAAGGCCTGGTAATTGAATTTGGGGGGACCCCCACGCTTTTTTTTTATCAATGACTTCAATGACTGTTCTCTGTATTACGGGGAGCCGACAATTCATTATAGCCGCGAGTGCTTTTAAATGCCTTTTTTTCCTGCAGAAATTACACTTTGTGCAGGGACAGTTCTAAGCACGTGAAACATGCGCCCCTTTACAGGCATACTATACACACCCACCAGGTACGAAATTTAAAGGAATATTACACTTTTATTGTTTCACTTTAAGCATTATTAAAATCACTGCTCCCGAAAAAACGTCCGTTTCTAAAACTTTTTTTTGCATTGATACATGTCCCCTGGGGCAGGACCCAGGTCCCCAAGTACGAAATACAAAATTTTGTTTACGAATTTCGGATACAAATTAACAGAAACGTTTAAAAAAAAAACAGGAAGTTTATGAATCTAACGAAAATTTGTATTTCGTACGAATCGGAATTGAATTTCGTACACAAATTACAAAATAGGTATTTATATTCGAAAAACAATCTGGTTTTATGGAATCATACTTTGAGGCCTATCCTTTCTATTTGTATGCGAATGCTCATTGTTGAGGATTTCTAAATCGCCTTCGAGAGGAGGACAGTACCCTGAGGTCTGCAGCCATCCGGAGCAGAGGGATATCCTGTTAAGGGGGACATATTTTTATATTTTAATAATATTTTTATTATTATTACGCCTGTTACCCCTGCAGGGGTGAGGCGCTCTGGTGAGTGAAGCCATAAGAGGAGGAAGTGTTTGAAGGAGGGGAGCACTGAAGAGTCACTTTTACCTTTATTTTGGTTTTGAACGGATCATCACTCATAGACTGTTTTCTTCAATGTTCTATATAATTAATTTTTTTAAGACTTTGTGGGTAAACACAAATTCTCCTGGTGGGGCAGACTAGCTGCGTTCAAAATCAAAACTTCCACAAATCCTCTATCTTTTCAGGAATCTCCCTATCCCTACCAGCTTATTTAAATGTCTCCAAGACTTACTATCGAGATATGTTTGGAATGGGAAAAAATCCAGATGCTCAAAATCGAAATTAATGAAACACAGAATGTATGGCGGAGTGGGCTATGTAGATTTCCAAGATTACTTTTCGGCCTCCATACTGACCCATACTGACCCAGTTAAAATAATGGTTTCACCCTAAACCGATAACAACATGGAAAAAAATATAGAATCCACTAACAGCACCTACAGCCCAAACAATTTATGGTTATTCTGTGCCCAAATAGGCGTGCAGACTCCATTCTACTTCCCACCTACAATGATAGTATCCATCAAAACATGGCTCAGGCAACGGACTTCCAAAAATACAAACGACCCCAAGATTACTATGAATATTCCCATTACAGTACTGAACTTTAAAATAGACCAAGTGTCACTTAACCACTTAAGCCCCGGACCAATTTGCAGCCAAAGGACCAGGCCCCTTTTTGCGATTCGGCACTGCGTCGCTTTAACTGACAATTGCGCGGTCATGCAACGTGGCTCCCAAACAAAATTGGCGTCCTTTTTTTCCCACAAATAGAGCTTTCTTTTGGTGGTATTTGATCACCTCTGCAGTTTTTATTTTTTTGCGCTATAAACAAAAATAGAGCGACAATTTTGAAAAAAAAGCAATATTTTTTACTTTTTGCTATAATAAATATCCCCAAAAAATATATAAAAAAAACATTTTTTTCCTGAGTTTAGGCCGATGCATATTATTCTACATATTTTTGGTAAAAAAAAAAATCGCAATTAGCGATTATTGATTGGTTTGCACAAAAGTTATAGCGTTTACAAAATAGGGGATAGTTTTATAGCATTTTTATTAATATTTTTTTTTTTACTAGTAATGGCGGCGATCAGCGATTTTTATTGTGACTGGGACATTATGGCGGACACATCAGACATTTTTGACACATTTTTGGGACCATTGTCATTTATACAGAAATCAGTGCTATTTAAATGCACTTATTCCTGTGTAAATGACACTGGCAGTGAAGGGGTTAACCACTAGGGGGCAAGTAGGGGTTAAGTGAGCCCTGTGTGTGTTTTCTTACTGTAGGGGGCGTGGCTTGGCATGTGATTTCACTGATCGTCTTTCCCTATGACAGGGAACAGACAATCAGTGACAGTGTCACTAGGAAGCACGGGGAGAGGTTTGTTTACACATACCTCTCCCCGTTCTTCAGCTCTGTGACCCGATCGCGGGACACCAGCGGCGATCGGGTCTGCTGGTCCAGCGGCCACTGTCCCGGAGCTCAGGACTGGGTCGCGAGCGCGACCCACGGTTGGGCTCTTAAAGGACAACGTACCTGTACGTTAATGTGCCCAGCCGTGCCATTTTGCCGACTTATATGTGCAGGAGGCGGTCTTTAAGGGGTTAAGGCTAACCTTTACGCTAATGGCTCTTTTAAAACCTTTCCCACTGTCCAGAAGGAATTTAATATACCTCAAACATGCTTCTACCAATACCTTCAAATAAGACATCGTCTACACACCATACCCAACCCTTTGCAAAATATTCATGCATCAGCTTGGTCCTTCCTGACATCTCACACCCCACAGAAAAAGGGAATCACTCTGTTCTACAACATATTCCAACTAGACATGTGCAATTCGTTTAGTTTTTTTTTCATTTTTCGTTTTTTTTCGTTATTTTCGTTCGTTCGTTTTCGTACGAATAAACAAATCGTTTGAATCGTACGAATCCGAATAACGAATCGTTCGAATCGTACAAATCTGATTAACGAATCATTTGAATCGAACAAATCCGAAAAACAATGAAAATCCGAAAAAAACAAATTAGAAACAACGAATGTACTAATGAAAAAAATCTGAAAAAATGAAAACGAACGAAAAAATTCGTACATTCGTAACTTTTTTTTTGTTGAATTGGTAATTTTCCGTGTCCCTTACAATGGTGCTGCTTAACGTGCTTCGAATGGATTGAACAAAAAAATTCGTACAATCGGAACTTTTTTTTTCGATTCGTAACTTATTTTTTTTTTTGATTCGGAATGAATGGATTGAACAAAAGAATTAGTACATTCGTAACTTTTTTTTTCGATTCGTAACTTTTTTTTTCGATTCGTAACTTTTTTTTTTCGATTCGTAAATTATTAAAATGTAATAATAGCATACACATTACATAAAATTATGAATTATGCTCCGATTACAAATCTATGAATGTTACGAATGTTAAGAATGTACGAATAAATACGAATGCGTCCGAAAATTAAACTAACGAAAAACGAATCAACGATAAAATGACTCTTACGAATGTACGAATCATTACGAATACGAACACCGACGACTTACGAATGTACGAATCGTTACGAATATGAACACCGACGACTTACGAATGTACGAATCATTACGAATCAACGGAAACGAAAAAAACTAAACGAAAATAAACGAATTTTTTTCGGAAACGAAAAAAATGAAACGAAAATAAACTAATTTTTTTGTTGTGCACATGTCTAATTCCAACAAAAACTCACATTTGTTAAGTCTCCTTCCCACATACAATGGGAAACAGATCTACAGCAGTCCTTCACACCACTTCAGTGGCAAAAAGCATGTAAAATCACTCAAAAGGCATCCAATAGCTCCACACTGTGGGAACTATCGGTTAAAATAACCCTACGTTGGTACTACACACCCGCCACAGTATCCAGATTCAATTCTCAAATCTCTGATAATTGTTGGAGCCAATGTGGTGCCAGAGGAGACCTGCTACACACATTATGGAAATGCCCTAAACTTCTATTGTACTGGACAAAAGTTTTCAACATAATTTCAGGCATAGCCCAACTACAAGTTCCACTAAACCCAGCACTGGAACTTCTTTCTCTGGGGATAGACCAATTCTCTGTCTATCTACAACTCATCTACTTCTAGCAGCCAGATTAACAATTACCAGAAAATGGAAAGATCACATCCCTCCCACAATTGTTGAAGTGATAGACCTAACTAACCTCCACTGTACCTACGAGCGCTTGTTGGCGTCCTTTTCGGGATGACTTCACATCTCACAAGACCAATGGTCATCCTGGATTTCCTGGTACTCGAATACCGAAACACTTCCTACCCCTTAAGTATGTACAGTGCCTTGCAAAAGTATTCACCCCCCTTGGCCTTTTACCTATTTTGTTACATTAGTTCAATGTTTTTTAATCTGAATTATATGTGATGGATCAGAACTCAATAGTCTAAGTTGGTGAAGGAAAATTAGAAAAATATATACATAAAACTATTTTTCAGAAATAGAAAAATGATAATTGGCATGTGCGTATGTATTCGCTCCTTTGTTATGAAGCCCATAAAAAGCTCTAGTGCAACCAATTACCTTCAGAAGTCACATAATTAGTGAAATGATGGCCACCTGTGTGCAATCTAAGTGTCGTGGAGGGGAATGACGCCATGTGCCGTCTTAGGCGTCCTTATGTAGGTGTGCTTGGATCCGTCCCGCCCCATGGGAGTGTTATCCGATGACGCTGGACGCAAATAGCGTCCGACGTCATCGGAAAGTCTCCCGCCCATTGGGCTGCATCATGTCCTGGATAGATTGCCAGGACCATCATGTAGCAAGGAAGCCGTAAGTGCGTCTGCGCGGCAACCCAAAAGAGCGCCATCGCGCATCTCCCAATGCGCATGCGCGACATGCGCGCTATGCGTTTATGTGCTTGATGTGCTTACGCCCGGGTGACCCATCGCGCATGCGCACTTTTGCGATGCGCGATGACGTGGCTGGCCACGTCGCGCATGCGCATTGGGCGATGCGCGATGGCGCTCTTTTGGGTTGCCGCGCAGACGCACTTAAGGCGCCCTTGCTACATGATGGTCCTGGCAATCTATCCAGGACATGATGCAGCCCAATGGGCGGGAGACTTTCCGATGATGTCGGACGCTATTTGCGTCCAGCGTCATCGGATAACACTCCCATGGGGCGGGACGGATCCAAGCACACCTACATAAGGACGCCTAAGACGGCACATGGCGCCATTCCCCTCCACAGCACGGTGCTGTAGGAGATGCTCTCCACCTTCTGGACGGTTTCATTTTGGAGTTTTCCATCTGGGATTTCTTCTCCAACTGGGATTTTTTCAATAGAACTATTTGGGTGAGTTTCAATTAGTCTGGTGGTTGGGTGGGGATTCCTACTCTGCCTATTTAATTTTGTATCCAGGCTTTTTCTTATGACTCCCCATTTGTGCTTTGTTTTTCCAGTGGTGGTTATAGGTTTCTACCCCATTTGGTTTATAGAGATATCCTTTCTACGCCGTCTTGTAGGGAGTTCGGGAATGTTGCTTTTCCCTTTGCTGTTTTGGACATCCACCTGGGTTCTTTCCTGAAAAAGTGAATGGGAAGCAATGCCATATATATGATGTTCTGTATGATGATGTAAGTGTGTTATGTATATGGCACCTTTATCAATTTATTGTCAATTGTAAAAATTCCATTCTATGTTTAGTCTGGCATTTGAATCTATACATGATAACTGTGTAATCAGTATGTTTTGATATCCTGTAGATGGTGATTATAATTCCCTGAGGAAGATAGGCATATTACTAGCCGATTGGAAACGCGTCGGAATTTTCACCTACCTCCATGCATATCATCTCGAAACATCGGTTTTGTTTTTATCTGGAAATTTATATATGTGTTTTCAAATATTCTATGTCTTTTGTACAATAAATTTATAAAAATGTATATAATTTTATGTATATTTTTTCTATTATGGTTGCCTTTAAAGTCCCAGTTCTAGAGGTTCACTATTTACCAGAGACCTAAGGTAACCCTGGAGGAGCTGCAGAGTTACACAGCAGAGACTGGAGTATCTGTACATAGGATGACAAGAAGCCATACGCTCCATAGAGTTGGGCTTTATGGCAGAGTGGCCAGAAGAAAACAAAAAACAAACTGACACGTTTTGAGTTTGCGAAAAGGCATGTGGAAGACTCCCAAAATGTATGGAGGAAGGTGCTCTGGTCTGATGAGACTAAAATTTTACTTTTTGGCCATCAAAAAAAATGCTATGTCTGGCGCAAGTCCAACACATCACATCACTCAAAAAAAAACATCCCCACAGTGAAATATGGTGGTGGCAGCATCATGCTGTGGGGATGTTTTTGAGCAGTCGGGACTGGGAAACTGGTCATAGTTGAGGGAAAGATGGATGGTGCTAAATACACGGATATTCTTGAGCAAAACCTGTACCACTCTGTGTGTGATTTGAAGCTAGGACGGAGGTTCACCTTCCAGCAGGACAATGACCCCAAACACACTGCCAAAGCAACATTTGAGTGGTTTATGGGGAAACATGTAAATGTGTTGGAATGGCCTAGTCAAACCCAGACCTCAATCCAATAGAAAATCTGTGGTCAGACTTAAAGATTGCTGTTCACAAGTGCAAACCATCCAACTTGAAGGAGCTGGAGCAGTTTTGAAAAGAGAAATGGGCAAAAATCCCAGTGGTAAGATGTGGCAAGCTCATAGAGACTTTTCCAAATCGACTTGGAGCTGTGATAGCCTCAAAAGGTGGCTCTACAAAGTATTGAATTTAGGGGGGTGAATAGTTATGCACATTGACTTTTTCTGTTATTTTGTCCTATTTGTTGTTTGCTTCACAATAAAAAAAAAAAAAAAAAAAAAATCTTCAAAGTTGTGTGCATGTTCTGTAAATTAAATGATGCAAATCCGCAAACAATCCATGTTAATTCCAGGTTGTGAGGCAACAAAACGCAAAAAATGCCAAGGGGGTGAATACTTTTGCAAGGCACTGTAAATCCATTCCCTACCCCACAATGGTGAGATCGGGCCCCCTTTCGGACACAGTTTGAGCCCATAGGGCTGTCCAAAAAGGGCTCGATCTTATGATCTACTTTTACTAGTAGGCCATCAGGAGAGAAGATATCTTGATTTATACTCAACATATATCAACCTCCAAACTTACATAATGACTGTGTGCATTGTTACCCTGTACTGTTTGACTTGTTACCTTTTAACGCATATTGTTTATTTCACTGTGTTTCTATTTCTGCAATGTTCATCATCTTTATTTCTGTAAAAAAAAATAAAAAAATAAAACATCAATAAAAATTATTGAAGTAAAAAAAAAAAAGAAAACAATCTGTATGCCAAACTTGAGAAATGCTCTTTCAAATGTTCAGAGGTTCTGTTTTTGGGATGCTTTATCTCTAGCTTGGGTCTTTGTATGGATCCTGGAAAGGTCTCGGCCATTACCAACTGGCCTCTTCCTGCAAGCCTCAAGGCCACACAGCGCCACTAATTCACTAATTCAATGGGTTCACTAATTATTACAAGCAGTTCTTTAGGAATTACTCTTCCATTGCTGTGCCTAATATCGCCTTGACCAAGAAGGGTGCGAAGGAGTGGCCCCCTGAAATTGTCTCTGTGTTTCATGACTTGAAACAGGCCTTTGTATCTGGACCTTTGTTGAGGCGACCTAGCTGTTCTTTTCTTGCTACACGTTTGCTCCTGGGGTGTATGTAGCTCAACATACAGCTTAAATCTTGAATCCTAAAATAACCAGACTGTAACTTTGGATCTTTATTACAATGAACAGGGGGTGGCCATATAAGAATAGGATGTACACGCGGTGAAACTAGAAATAAACAGATAAAATGAACATATAATAATTAAATGAACATAAACAAATGTCCACTGGGTATACAGTTAAACAATCTTTTAGCATACCAGCGATGCTGCCTTAGAAGGATCAGGATTTTCCTCGGAAACACGTGGTGCAGACTTAGCTGGCTCTCATGTGGTCTGTCCCAATGGAGAAGAAATAGACTTGTAGTAGGAAGTGGAGCTAGTTCCCGGTGATATAACATGAAATGTGTAATGACCATAGGACACTGCCCATCAGTAGTGTTTTGTTAGAGTGGCATCTAGTGGACAATGCTGGTATTGCAAGTCCAGAAGATATTATTTTTCCTTATAGGCCTGGCATGACACTAACCCTGGGGATCCATTTTTTTATTGAAGTGGACGCTTCCTCAACTGGGGTGGGAGCTGTGCTTCTTCAAGCCATTGAGCGCAAACGTCAACCATGTGTGTTCTTTCTCCAAAAAAATTCTCAGGCGGAGAAAACTTACGCGATTGATCGGGAACTTCTTGCGATTAAATTGGCATTGGAGGAGTGGCATCATTTTGTGGAGGGTTCCCCGCACTCCATAACAATTTTCACTGACCATAAAAATCTGCAGTACTTAAAGAATTTTAAACGACTGAATCCCAGACAGGCCAGGTGGAGTCTTTTCCCGTTTCCATTTTTCTTTTACGTACAAACCTGGTTCCTGCAACAGTCGGGCTGATGCACTCTCTAGGTCTTTTGGCATTCAGGATGGGAAGCCCACCTCCAAACCTGAGTCGACCATTCCTACCTCATGTGTTCTTGCCCATTCTACCCTGGACTTAAAAATTCCTCCTGGCAAGACCTTTGTTCCAACAAAGTTAAGAACTAAGATCCTTCATTGGGGTCATGATTCCAAGGTGACAGGTCATGCCGGGCCCTCAGATCTTTCTTCCTCATCAGCCACCACTACTGGTGGCCTACTCTTCGTTCTGATGTTAAAGATTACGCTAAGGCTTGTCATGTCTGTGTCCAGTCTAAGTCCTCCACACAAGCTCCTGCTGGTCTTCTCATGCCTTTGCCCATTCCTAAGGAGCTTTGGTCTCACATTGCCATGGCTCCTGCTGGTCACCGTTCTAGAAGAATACGATCATTTGTGTGGTAATTGATCGATTCTCCAAGATGGCCCATTGTGTTTCTCTTCCTGGTCTCCCTTCTGCTCCTGCCTTAGTTCCCATTTTTGTTTGAGAACTTTTCCCCCTTCATGGAGTCCCTTCCTATGTTTCGGACAGGGGTGTTCAGTTTACTTTTCGCTTTTTCTCGCAGGCGTAAGCCGCCTCTTCTACAGCCAGGAGACAAAGTCCGGCTTTTCACCAGAAACATCAGACTCTGTGTTCCTTCTCTGAAATTTGCCTAGAGATTTATTGATCCTTACAATATAATTTCAAAGTTGAATCCTGTTTGTTTTAAACTCCAAATCCCTAAAAGCCTCAGGATCTCAAACTTCTTTCATGTATCCCTTCTGAAACATTTAGTTCTCAATAAGTTCTCCCGTCCTCTCCCTACCTTGGCTCCAGTCTCTGAGGATGATCAGGAGTACGAGGTTAGTCAAATTTTGGATTCTCTGTTCTGTAAAGGTGTTCTTCAATATCTCGTGGATTGGAAAGGTTTTGGTCCTGAGGAGAGGTCTTGGATTCCTGCATCTGAAATCTTCGTGCCTTGTCTTCTCAGGAAAGTGCATTTGAAATTCCCCTCCAAGCCTGGTCCCAAGCATGGGTAGAGGAGGACTCGTAAGAAGGGAGGTACTGTCATGAATCGCCAGTAATACCTTCATGCACTGTCTGTCTGCTTACCTGGTCTGTGTGTCAGCCTTGGGCCTGCACTCTCACACCTGCATGGTTAAATAATTTTCCCTCAGCGTGGCTCCACCCTAGCCTCTACAGGATACACCTTTTAAATAGGCCACGGGGGGAGGCTCCAGAGGTAGAGATAGTCAGCCCGAGACATATTCCAGAGGGTAGCATTACGGTGGCAAGAAAAATAGATCAAGTCTGACAAATTTAAATACATTTGAATTTTATTGAAAAAATTTGTATTTCTCTCTTTAAAATAGGAAAGGAATCCAACTTAATGGATATCGTATCCCGTATTCACAAAAACGAACTGAACAAAAACAAGACAATACGACCATAAAACAACATATAATGCACCACAGTGACCCGACAGTTTAGGTAGTCAATTGGGACAATACATTTTCAATATTAATGAATTATTTGAGAGTCAAAGTCTCATATTCAATAGCTAATTGGTCCTCCAATGGACTAGCGTTAGTGAGAAAAGATGGCAGTTTATCAGGGATTATTCTAGTAATTAATGATTAGATCATCACACAACCTAAATGTTATAACATTAGCAGAGAACTAGCTCAGAAAAATTCCGTAAAAAAATATGAGGTGGTATCCAATGTGACCATTTGGTAACTTAGTAGGTGGCTGAGAGATGTAATAAGTTCAATCTGTTTTAGATAGGGTAAGTAGACACAACCATAATGTCATTGAGGATCTACAGTCATAGAGAAAAAAATAACCCCAGGGTATTCTCACAGGTCCAATTTCCTCTTATAATAAGAGAACACTAAAGGTTGGCAAGCTCTAAGGGATAATGTATATCCTCCTAATCGGTCACTGCACTCTTCAGTAGATCTTCCACAATCCCCCTAGGTCTTCAATCATCACTCAAAAGACAGCACAACATTGAACTAGAAAAGTGCTATAGTGTAGCCTTTTTTTTTTTATAAAAGATGGGCAAAAATAACAAAGTATAGCACTCAGTAGTAATTTTGCCCAGACTCGGCATAAATACAAACAGCCTTTTGAGTTTTCGCACCACCTCAACCCCAAGGGATTGGCACGTGTTTCACCAACAGGAAGTTCAGACCAGATGGGATGTCAAACCGGAAAACAGGAAGTGACGGCACCTGTGGGGCCTCAACTAGTTTCGCTGACCGCGTTTTCAGGAAGCCACCCCGGCCCCCTACACGTCAAAGATATGCTGGTAGATTAATGGACTTCTGTCTAAATTGGCCCTAGTATGTGTATGCATGAATGTGAGTTAGGGGCCTTAGATTGTAAACTCATTGAAGGCAGGGACTGGTAAGAATGTACAATATACAGTATATGTAAATCACTGTGTACATTGTTAGCACTATAGAAGTACTTGTAATTTTTCAGATTTCTGACTGAAAGAAGCCAACTCTTTTCCTCAATGTGCCTCCTATTAAAAAGGATGAGATTCTGTTCTGGAAATATGTGCAATTTTCCAGTGCGTGCTAAAAAAAATGTTGAATGAAAATAATAGTTTTTTTTAGCAATCTACAGCCTACTTGCTCTCTCCATCAGAATAAGTGGCCTGCTTTAAAGGGATTACAAGCTGTAATGCTGCGTACACACGAGAGGAAAAATCTTGGATGGTTTTTCTGACGGAATTCCGCTCAAGCTTGGCTTGCATTCACACGGTTACACAAAAGTTCACTGAACTTTCGACCGTCAAGAACGCAGTGATGTACAACACTACGACAAGCCGAGAAAATTAAATTCAATGCTTCTGAGCATGCGTCAAATTGTTTCCGAGCATGCGTAGGAATTTTGCACGTCGGAATTGGTACAGATGATCGGAATTTCCGATCGAATACTTTTTATGATCGAAAAATTGAGAACCTGCTCTCAATCTTTTGCTGGCTGGAATTCCGCCAGCAAAAGTCAGATGGAGCATACACAAGGTCGCATTTTCCGGCCAAAAGCTCTCATCTGACTTTTGCAGGCGGAATTTCCGATCATAAGAGATTAAATCTGTCACTTTTTTCTTTATTCGGTATGTGAAAAAGGAAGAACATTTTTTGCTTACAGAGGCAATCTGCTTACTCTCTCTTATAAATTGTGGCTTATTCCAGTGAAGGTAATTCTCTTCAATGTTTATATTTTCAATTGTACACAAAATGAATCTACCTTTTTGTTCCAGATGCAATATGCACACTCAAACACTTCTAATATGTGTAGTACAAATCTATAGCTTTAGCCCATCTTCAGTCTCCAAAACAAAACAGACACACATTTTTTTAATGAAAAAATAAAATAATAAAACCTGTGCTCAGTGTATGGGACTGCAGCACTCACAAATGTTTAAAAATAGGACATAAAAAATTAAGTTAAACTCAAATAGGTGCACATAACCTCTTTAAATACAATCACAAAGTGAAACAAAACCAAAACACTTAAACGTGAATATGAGCAAAGCATAAATACATATGTGCCAAAAAGTCCAAAAATTCTCAAAAGTGCTTTAAGTGACGTTCAAATTATCAAAAGTGCTTCAAGTGTTCAGGTGTTGTTTCCCCATAAGCCTCTTGAGAAAAGATCACAGAGCACTTTGAATAATACTGAGGGTCCTATCAATCAGCTTCAATATGATAACAGCAGAGGATATCTGTCTCCAATAGACCTCCTTAGGCCATTTGAAAAGATCTTTTTCCCGTTGAATGATAAATTTAAGCTCCTTGCGCCGACCATCTCTCTGAGTTCTAAAAGCAGAGAGGCGGAGGTTGGCTATTGCATCATGTGACCACTATGATTGGCTGTCACAGCAGTCACATGATCATAATCAATGTAGAAGGGTTGGTTTGATTTTTAATATTATATCTAGTTAGAATAGATGCATTTGAGACTGGATCTAGTATGCGGAGGTCACATTAATACATTGGCATCTATGTGTTGACCTATTGGATAATCGGTTGTTAGTTTAGCTAATTTGTGGTTGCGCTGTCTAGCAACCACTCATTGGTATCTTTTTGAATAGTGGAATTAGCTATTGAACATTCATTTGTTTTTAGAGGTGTGGGTTTTTGCCCTTTTTCAAAATGGAGTATTGTTTGGAGTGACTACCTTTTAAGCTCAGAACGAGGTGTGGTTGCTTCCTTTATTGTATATATTGTGGTGAGTCAGTACGTTGCCTGTGTCATCTGTGACAAAACGCACAGGGAGGAGCGAAGTGCTGACGTCACTGCATTTGTGCAAGTCCTGGAAGGACGGGCTGTTAAATTAAGCCAGCCGGCTCATCCTTTTATGTCTATTTACATTCCTTAGATGTAAGTGCAATCTATCTTTTAAACATTTACCGCCTTAAGATTTTACACTATGGAGGCCTTATCTCTTTTTGAGGTTCATGTGTGATTGGGTCCTTCTGGGCGGTGGAGGCTTGACAGTGTGATTTCCTTGGATAACCAAATTCCCTGGCTGGGTATATAGCCACAAACGGGAAAGACCTCCTGTAATAGGAGGTCACAAGGAGCTGGTAAGCGGGCATTCTCATGAGGTGAAAGCTTTCTTTGAAATTCACATACTACTTTGGTGAAAGTATTGAGCACTGAGGAATTCATTGGACATCATGTCAACATATGAACTTTCTTTCAATGTGTTTATCACTGTCTTTAGATTTTTATCAATTTATTTTTGGATTAATTTGATGCGTGCTGTGCGTGTCTCTAAAATGATAATATCCATTTTTTCATCACAAAGCTCCCAATCACAGGTATGCATCGGGAGCTTACCGATCCCCTCTGGCTACCATGCTGGGAGTGCACTCTCAGTGTGGTAAGTTGTAAATACAGGTCCTCTTATATGTGTCTGCCCGGCGTCATGGCCCAAAAAAATGTCAACGCTATATTTCCCTAAGGTTACTTTTCAGCTCCTCATGACATTTGTTTTGCAATGTCTTGCCTATTGGTATAGAGGGGCCAAACACCCCCCTGTTCCGTTCGCAGCAGAATTCCCGAGCAGGAGAAAAGTTCTGACCCCAACGGCAAACCCCATTGAAGCCTATTGGAGCCAAACAGGAAAAATCAAAAGGTGGCAGTGTCCCCCAATGTATATCTATCGTTAATCACTCTGCCCATTGCATCTGAAAATAAAAAACAAAAGCTCTGTGCTCATTGACAGCCAACCGCCGAATGCCTCCTCTGCTGTTTGCCAGTTCTTATATAGGTAAGGGTGGGGCCACCTTGCGACATCACCTGGTTGCACCACCTCTTGTGACCTCATGGACCAGTGCAGTGCCACCAGGTGATGTCACCAGGTGGCCCGCCCTCACCTTTTATAAGAGCTGTCAAACGGTAGAGGAGACATAGAGCAGCCAGACCCAGGTGCTTTGGGGTGAAGAGGGCAGAGCTTGTTTTGGTATGGGCGGGAGGGACCCCACACTTTTTTTTTTTACTGTGTGTTTTTTTTTTATTCAGCTGTCAGTGAGGAAGCCTATTCACAACTAATGACTCAGCAGTTGTGGCAGGCTTCCCAGCCCTGCTCCTTATCAACCAGCTTTTACTGAGCATTGGCGCCACACATCCTGCCTTGCGTGTGACGTCATAATTGGCGCTAACACGCAGCGCACGTGATTTCCATCCTAGCTGCTTTGGCAGGGAATATAGGCTTCTGCGGAGGGCGGTGATTACCACCTCCGCCGGAGCCCTTCCCAGCCTACGCCACGCTAGCATGACGATGGTATAAGCCAGCGTGCACATGTGCGGGGCCCTTATAAACAGCCTCCCCTGACACAAACTTGCTGTCACACATTCCAGATATCACATTGCAGTTCAGCACTCCACTTCGTTTTCAAGCTGGGTCCCAACATGTGAGTTATTCACTAGGTCTACATATATGTATTATGTCATCCCCATTTTTTATTTTGTTATTGTTTTTTTCACTCTTGGTTTGCATCTTTTGCTTCACCATCCATCATTTTTTTCACTCTTCACATGTCACTTCAGCCATGACCACTTAGCTCACATATTGATTCAATATATACCCATTTAATATATATTTTTTATGAATTGTTTTTCCATTTATTTTCATTCACTCACAATCCCAAATACATTTTTTTCAGATCACCCCAGTTCGCCATCACGGGTTATCATGGTTTTCTCACTCATGCACCAGCAACTTGTGTCTTAGGTCATCGGGAGGTTTTCTTGTATGCGCCCTGCTGCACGTGGCTGTAATTACTTCAGCTCCCGGGATAGACTATTTAGGGACCTTGATTGCACGGCCGCAACATTTTACCGTATTGGACCCTTTTGTGAGTATTTAGGATGGGCCAATTTGCCTTTCCTTCATATTACTATTTAAAACTAGACTAATGTTATTATTTCTTTACACTCTGTAGACATATTTGAGCATCCGCCCCTGAAGAGTGTCTCTACATGAAACGCGTCGGGCACACGTGATGCTGACCTGTGTCTGTAATGGACATATTGATCCCGGTCTACAGCAGACTATCAATTTTGATATTCATGTATTTATTTATTACGGTCTTAATTTAATTATACTCTTGCTGTTAGTGCTGTGTATATGACATATGTATATATATGAACTTATTCAATATAATATAACAACTAATTGTTTCAGAAGTACTATACCTATGTACATTTTCTTATCCATACCACACATGTATGATATGTGTGGGTGGAGTTAATATGAATCAGCATACTTACTGAACATGTGGTTTTTAACATTGCCATATTTCATATGATGTTTTTTATTAATACAATTTGTAATTCTTTCAATTTGCCTCCACAAAGTCATCTATCTCATCTAAAGTCACACTTCTCCTTCTCTTGTCTATATATATTAGGGATGGAGGCACACCGCATATGTGCCTCATTTAAGTCCCAAAACTCCCCCCTATTTGATACCAGCTTTTACTGCACCCTTCACCAATCAGGGCTCACAGAATGCAATGTGCATTCGGGTGTTCCTTGAATGGGGCGACCAGTCAATGTTTGGCCCAAACTCGTGCTTGGGCCGAACCGTTCGCCCAACTTTATCTATTGGCCCAGAAAATGATGATTACTGATTTCTCATATTCAGCTCCCATTGGCTTCAATGTGGGTTTTGATTCAGGTCATTTACGTTGATCCAGCATTGACCGAACCTAGGTATATTCGGCTCATCCCTAGTTGGAAGTATATAATTTTATAAAGTGATATATAATGATGATGACTTATTCTAATAGTTAGATAGTTATTATTCTGGAGCAATAAATGAATGGAAAACATGGAAAGCTACATTATTAATAGTTTATGAAAATACAGGTTCATTTGAAAAATTATGCAGAATAATAATTACTTGGTACACGAACGTTTGAATTTTTTCTCTGAAAAGTCAAGCCAAACAAGTTATACTTCCAGGTTTTTTTTTTTATCAGCCTACTGTACTCCAAGTCATGGTTCCCAGCATGAACTTTCCCAGTCCAATCATTTTGCAAAGGTGATCAGGACTGAGCTGGTGCAGAATGGCTTTGATTATCTACAAAGCCATTGATCATCGTATCAGCTGCACTGAGAATGTAATCACTTGGCTTTGTTAAGAAACAAAGTATACAGTTAGCAACAGGGTCATCACTAACATTATGATTACCCAATCATGGGTTTATTAGCAAACAAAGCCAGCTGACATTTTTCTAAGCAGCCCACATGATTTAATTTTAGGTTTACATTATGATATAATGTTAGTAATGGTAAAATTATTTGTTCAAATCCTAGAGCTCAAATCACTGTCAGCACTTGAAAAACGACAGCAGCAGTATCAGAGTAGTATTAGGGATCATTGCCACATATCAGACTTGTGTTAGATAATGTGTTTATGTGAAATCTCCATAAACGAATGTAAAAAATATTATAATTAGAAATATATTTTAGTTACCGTATATACTCGAATATAAGCTGAGATTTTCAGACTTTTTTTTAGGGCTGAAAGTCCACCCCTCGGCTTATATTCGAGTCACCGCCGTCTGCCTACATGAACAGCGTGTCATGCAGACAGACGGCAGTTTTCAAAAGCCGCGCCTCCTCCTCCTTCTCGTCCGTGATAGGAGGAACACTAATTTTCCCAGCAGTAAGTCAGTGCAGTGTTCCGCCTATCACGGACGTCCTGTCATTCTCATCTCATGGACGAGGATGAGAGGACGTCCATGATAGGCGGAACACTGCACACTGACTGCTGGGAAAAAAGTGTTCCTCCTATCACGGACGAGAAGGAGGAGGAGGCGCGGTTTTTGTAATAGTGGAATGGCGCCTTACACGCTGTGGGGGGACAGAGCGGGACCTCATCGGCTGCACAGTTGGAAGCGACACAGGACACAGGACACCGGACCTACAGATCGGCGGATCGGCTGAGATCGGCACAGGTAGGCTGCAATGGGGACACGGGTGCAATGGGGACACGGGGGTCTGTACAAGGGGCATGCAGCTGCAGATGGGCATTGCTGACCCTCTTTTCCACTTACAGTAGCTGCTGCATTTTTCACCCTCGGCTTATACACGGGTCAATACGTTTTCCCCATTTTTTGTGGTGATTTAGGGGCCTCGGCTTATACTCGGGACGGCCTATACTCGAGTATATACGGGTAGATGGAAATATATTTAAACTATTGAGTGTCATGTTGGTGTTACTGTGAATTTGTTTTCTACTTCAAAGGTCCAACCCTTTGTTTTCCCTTATCACATGGGTGGTAAACAGAAGCCTTCTTTGAATTCTCCAATCAGGCTGTGCCCAAAATGCATTTGCTAGGTACAGTGACCAACTAGGGAGCAATCTCTTAGCCACAGTACACAAAGGAGGGGGGAATATAATGCTCTTTGACCAAGCTGTGCACTCTCTTTGTGTTAGGACACACAGCAGTCAGCATTGAAGTCGAGAGGTAAACTACCTCCATACTTGCACGTTGTATTGTAAATATGGTTTTGTATATAATTTGTAAAATATCATACAAGTGAGGGGACTTACACTATACATTGTGTTGTAAAAACTGTTTATATATAGTATTTGACCCTATCAATAAGTGTGTATTGCGGATGGAGCTACCTCTTTTGTGTAAGAACTCTCAGATCTAGCTGTGTATATGTAAATACTCATAAAATGATTGAAGTGTATGTACCTATACACATAATCCAGTTACCACTTGACAGCAAAAAAATCAAGTTGTAGTGGCACACTGAGGTAACAGGAACCCATAAACAATATCAGTGGTTCAAATGAGTCCATAATATCATCCAAGGCCACAATTTCTTAGGCTCTTGTGTCCTCTGTAACTACTTAGAAAACAAAGCTAGTGGCAACTGGCATTTTTCAGTCTCTTTTCCCCAGTACATTATCTATCTATCTATATATATATATATATATATATATATATATATATATATATATATATATATATATTTATAAATCTGAATAATAATACCCAATCATATAAAGTGATTGTGCCTCCTTCCCAACACATTTCACCACCTATGTAACTTCATCAGGGTTAAGTCCGCTATTCTGCTGCTGTGCATTAGGTAAAACACTAGAGCAAAAAAACAATGCTTTGAGAATCCCTTGTTTATTACTATTTGTGAAAAAAATAAATAAAAAATATATATATATATATATATATATATATATATATATATATATATATATATATATATATATATATATATATATTGTGTGTGTGTTTATCTCCTTTAAATGCCTGGCAATGTATTAACCCAGCCGTTACTGATGTGCTATTTTTTGTTTTTCTGTGACATCGAGAACTTTTGAAAAAACTGTCACTCTGCTAAAACATTAGCCTTTTTTCACACAGAATTCCATGTACACTGACCTGTCATTCAACCCTTCTAGATGTTTTCCCTTGCAGCTCACTGAGGTCATCTGTGAGGCAGTATAAAAAAGCTAATGGGTGTAGAAGGGCAGTCAGCATGAGCTATTTCAAATAAGCTGAACATTCCAATGTAATGTTAAAACATAAAAAATAAAAAGATATCTCTGCATTGTTCTTATTGTATTTTTACAATGATAGTTATACAAATTATATATATATATATATATATATATATATATATATATATATATATATATATATATAAAGAGAGAGAGAGATAGATAGATATTTTTTTGTGCAATATGCACAGCTTCTGTTATCTGTTATATATAAATAATGAACTAAACAATGAAATCTTTCACAATTTTGGCAAAAGAAGAGACAAATGCTTTTCAGTGGGAGCAGAGGAGGTGGATAACATCCCCAGTTTAAGGAATTTTGTAAGGTAGAGAAAAAAAAACAATAGACACTGAATCCTATTTAATTGTAAAGCAAATAATTACACAATAATGCCTTTTCCACTAGGTTGGAATCACAAAGTTTTATAAAATGATGACGATGTATTCTAATGGAAGAGAACTTCCTACAAGCTACATGCTTGCCATTTTGTGGAAAGGCAGACTAATCAACGTGTTGTGAAATTTTTTATTGATGTATGTTGTCAGATGTCCCCCAGTGTCAGTTTTGCTGTAATACGCTCATGCGAGCGTGTTTGCACATACAGAAGTTGGTGGAAGACCATTGGCTGCGGAAACTTTCTCGTGGACAAGGCAGATCTGTTTGCTCTTTAAGTTCGTTCATGCCTCACCAAGAGACTAGCCACTTCATGGTGACTGCATTAACACTCCTAGTAAGCAGATCTGCGTACATGGGAACCATAGCATAACCATACAAAATTATGGCCCACTGAGCCATGATAGAGTATGGCTTGTACCATTGGTAGCAGTGGGGATCTGCACACGGTCATGTTCAGAGCCATGTAAGTAGTGTTAAAATTGTGAGCCACTTTGTGTCTCACTGTCAGGGCTGGGCTCAGCCCTTCCTTTTCAGAGCTGGCTGCTCAGCTGTCAGCTAATTGCCAGCTCCTATCTCTCCACAGTTACTCAGCTGTTGATGATTTCCTGCTCGTCAGTCCTGCCTACTTAAGCCGTCCAGTCCAGTGGATCTCTGGCTTCGCCTTGGTCAACATCACAGAGACATTCTCCTGCATTCCTGTTTAAAGACTTGCTTTGCTGACATTCCTTCTGGCTCCAGATCTTGCTTGCCGTTCCACTACATTGATCCCTAACTTCTGGTTTGGCTGACTATCCGTTCTGGTTACTGAACTTTGGCAATGTTTTGACTACGTTTGTTCTTTTTACTTTTATTATTAAACAAGTGTGATTTAACTGTACTTCTGTCTTGGTTTTATTTCATGGTTTCTGACACTCACAAGACACTTGTCGCATGGCTCTGCACATGACCATCTGCACCCATCACTACTGGAATTCTATTTGAATATATACATGTGTGTGATTGGTTCTTTGGAAAGAATAAAAGTGTCTGGCTAACTCTGAAGCCACCACCTTCCTTTGTTATTCATGTTTACAGTAACAATTAACAGAGTTGGCTATCCTAGAGAGGATTCTGCTAAGCTCAACGTGATACCAGCATCTGTGTCTGTGTTACTTGGAGATATACAAGTGCGCTTTTCCCAGCATTATAAAAGACTGCTGTACTTGTGCTTTTAAGCGCAAAGAAATGATTTGCTTATAGGAGTAGCTTAAAATTTCCAGGACAAACAAAATTATCCAGTGGAATAATGCACAAACTTTTGTACTTTCTTACGTTTTTTTTATTTAGTGGGAATGCTTCAGCAGTCCCACTATTGTTATTCGTTTTTATTTATTTTTAATTTTATTCTGTATGTTTTTTGGCTTTTCGTAACTTCTGCATACTTTCAGCTATTAAAACCATTCAACTTTTAAAATGTTTAGCTCTTTCAGCTAATGATGGGACTTCTTCAACTTTTTTTCTACTATTTATACTTTTTAAAATATTAAGCTTTTTAACACTTTTGTTAACATTGAAGTGAATGAGAGCATGCTTCAAATCCTTAAAATCTTCTTCCGCTCCAAAAATTTCAGCTCCTTCATAGTTTTACCTACAGATGCCAAACAAACTTTAAAATGTTCACAAATCCCTTCGCCTCTGTCCTTTATGTATAAATTGTTGTTTAATGGCTAACCTCGGGGTACAGCGAGCTCCTTAATCTATTGGTATGTCACCCAATTTATAAGAACATTTATAAGAACATAGATTTGCTTAGTGTGGTTTTGGGAGCTCTTGTTCTGGCTACCACCAGTTGTACCATGTTGATAATCTGAAATGGTTGTGATGAACCTTCAGTACAAACAATACTGCTGTGCTTCCTGTACCATCGTATGTTTGTTTTTGTATCTTTATTCTTTTTCAAATAAAGAATTTATTTAAAAAAAATTTTCACAAAATATTCAGCTATCTGGCTATATCTTTTCAGTTTGATATCTTTTACAGTTTTCGTGAAAAAGCTGTTTAAGTTTAGTGATCATTTCAGGAAATTTTATTGATTAAACAGAGTGTGTATTGGGCTGCTTAGAGTGGATGATGTCATAGCTAGAGCACAGAGCCTTAGGGTGCTTTCACACTGGGGCGTTTTTCAGGAGCTACAGCGCTAAAAATAGCACCTGTGTAGCTCCTGAAAAAAGCGGGTCCTTTCAGGATGGCTTTCACACTGGAGCGGTGCGCTAGCAGGACGGTAAAAAAAGTCCTGCTAGTAGCATATTTGGAGCGGTGAAGGATCGGTGTATTCACCACTCCTAAACCGCTCCTACCCATTGAAATCAATGGGACACAGCGGGGATAGCGCCGGTAAAGCGCCGCTTCAGCGGCGCTTTGCGGGGGATTTTAACCCTTTTTCGGCCGCTAGCCGGGTTAAAACCACTCCGCTAGTGTCCGCATACCGTGGGTAAAACGACGGTAAAGCAGCGCTAAATATAGCGCTGCTTTACCGTCGCCACCCGCACCACCCCAGTGTGAAGCCGGCCTTACAAAAATGATCTTAGGTCCTTCTCTATAAATTGCTCTCACGCCCACACGATCTACTTGTCATACACAATTTATACATCAACGTAGGTATTTTTGTCTAGTTTGAGGCAATGTGCTCAGTTTAGTGATACGCCTTTTACTTTTAGCTGGTTGAGCTTCCAAATGACTTCTTTTATTGACTGTCCTGTATAAAATTCTTCGCATTTCCCAGCGAAACGCACAGCTAACTTCTTTTTTAAATTACTGACATGCCCACATTTTTTAGGTTATCCACAAAAATGTTATACCGATACTTTCACAAAGGCTGTGTGTCTCTAACGGTGAAGTCGCTGTTTCCATAGCATGTACTGTTGTGGATTTATTAAGGCTTGTTTGAAGGGTTGTCTCACACTGTCTCTCACTCTTTAGGTGTGGGGATTAATAATCAAAAAGGTTTTCAAAAAAACTTTAAATATTCCACATCTTTCATACATTAGTGGTGTTGTTAAACTTTTTTAATGAAATTCATGTTTATTTTAAAACCATTCCTACTTTTCCAACTATTCTCACTTCTTCAACTTTTTCTTACGGATTTAAGCTACCGTATTCATCCAGTTAGCTTTAGCAATTCAGCTATTCAGCATTCCCACTCATTTTCTCCAGGAAATGCATTTTCTAGTATACTTTAATCTATACTGTACCTTTTATTTACACTCTCTTAAAACAACTATTCCCGCTGCCACAAAAACCCATGGGATTTTTCTGCTACTACCTGTAGGTGTAAACCATCCTGGTACTTTTCAAATGAAACTCGAATTGGGCCTCCATGAGCATTGAAAGTACACGGGCAATGCTTGACTATTATTTAAAATTATTTCTTATGACGAAATGCCTAACAATATTTTTTTTGTACCTTCTTCTCTCTTCAACCTCTTCTTGCTCCCCCTCTCTCTCCTTCTTCTTCAGGTCCATTCGAACAGGTCAAGACATCCCAAATCTCATTATCACTGGTAAGTCTGATTTCCTAGATCGACTACCATGGCACCTCTAAACATTTTTTCCCTGAATGTTCAGGGTATCAACATTCCTCAGAAGAGAACTAAAGCGTTCCGTTTCTTTCAGACCCGCAAAGCACACATAGTGTGCTTACAGGAAACACATTTTACAGTAAACTATACACCTAAATGTATGAGCTCTTCATACCCACAAATATTCACAGCCTCTTATAGCGTTTCACCGCTCCACCCCATTCACACTCCAATCTGAAATTAAAGACCCTCAGGGGCGTTCTCTAATACTTATAGGACAAATTATGGACGCAGCAGTTACTATAGTATCTTACTACACAGCCAACAAACAACCCACTCCTTTCCTCACACATCTGATGCAAGTAATTACCACCCAAAGGTTGGTACAATCATCATATGTGGTGATACCAATCTAGTATTACACCCTTTTTTGGATAAATCAACATATCACCTAAACCAAACTTCAAACAAAATATCTTTCTCTCAGCTTCTTTCTAAACACAAATTGTTTGATACTTGGAGAGAAATTAATCCAACTAAAAAAGGATTTACATACTACTTGCACCCTCACCAAACGTTTTCACGTATTGATCATATCTTCTTAACCACAGGGATAACACCTGAAATACTTACTTCGGATATAATTCCCATTGCTTGGTCTGACCACAATGGAGTCTTAACCTCAATAGCTTCCATTATCCCTAAAGCTCAAGACCCCACCTGGTACCTTCCTGATAAACTACTTAATCACCCATCACATCACCTTACTATTGAACATGCCCTAACAGAATATTTATCTCATAATAAAAAACATGATATCTCACCAATGACCCTCTGGGAAGCATACAAACCAGTAATGTGTGGAAATCATTCAAAGGCAATCTGCTGCATTTAAATGTAACGTAGAAACCTTGCCCATAAGCTAGAGTCTGAATTCAATTATTTTGTGTCTTTTCAAGATAATCCTACCCAAGCTAATAAAACCTGATTGGAGAAAGCACACTTGGAATATGATTTATTCCTTACAGAATCAGCAGAAAATCTCTTAACAGATCTAAACACACCTTCTATATAAGAATCTAATAAAACAGGCACCCTATTAGCTAAAGCCCTAAAATCATTTAATAAATCAACCAAACCAATTAGGATCAAATTATCTACAAATACCTACACTTGTAACCCTGTCAAAATTGTATGCCATTTTCGCTCTCACTTAGCCTCCTTATACACGGCAACTAACAACTTCTGCTCTAAAACAGCTGACACCCTCTTTTCCAAAATACATCTACCCGAGTTATCTAATGACCAAAAAAACAACTGGATAAACCCATATTAGTTGACGACATGGTCAAAACAATTAAAGAATTAAAAAAGAACAAGAGACCTGGGCCTGATGGATACTCGTCCTTATATTATCAAACCTTTTCAGAAACATTATCCCCTATGTTGGCAGACACCTTAAATATTCTATTAGAGAGCCAATCCTTCAGACAGGAATCTTTAACGGCAACCATCTGCATGATCCCGAAACCCCATTCTGATGAATCCTTCTGTTTAAACTATTGTCCTATTTCCCTTTTAAACCTCAATGTTACAATGTTAGCAAAAATATTAGCTAATCGTCTCAATAAAATCATCGGTAACCTCATACACCGTGACCAAGTAGGATTTATATCTACACGTCAAGCCAATGACAACATCCATCAAGCACTTTTATTAGCTGGCTACAAATCAGATTCCTTTAAAATAGGAAGAGGTACATGTTAAGGGTGCCTTCTTTCCCCTCTTTTGTTTGCCCTATCAATAGAACCCCTTGCTCAACTAATTAGATCTAATCCAACAATTACTGTTATAGAAATAGGAGGACACCAACATAAACTCTGTCTTTTTGCAGATATTCTGTTATTCCTTTTGTCCCCACACATTTCAGGACCCACTCTTTTACCTATTCTTGTCAAGTTTGCTGCCCTCTCAGGTCTCATTATTAATCACAAGAAAAGCCTGGTTTTAAATATTTCTCTCACTAATAAGGAAATGGATCCTGCTAAATTAGCACTTCCTTTTACCTGGGCTGAGAAGTCGATCCCATATTTAGGAATCAATCTTACAGCCTCCATATCTGACCTCTTCTCAGCTAATTATCCTCAAACCTTAAGAAGGACAACAAACTTGTTAAAACAATGGACTTTCATGGTTGGAAATAATTAGAGCAATACAAATGACACTTTTGCCAAAACTTTTGTATCTTTTTAGAGTTCTTCCGATACCAATCCCTGCCCACTATCTTAGATTAATTCAGAATAAAGCTACTTCATTTGTTTGGAATTTCTCTAAACCTCGGGTATTCTTACACACTTTATTCCTCCCTAAAACTTGATGTGGCTTTGGTTTTCCTAACTTTGCATCCTATTATAAAGCAGCACATATTTCTAGCCTATCTAAATTTCTTGCAACACATGAAATTCCTCTATGGGTCACGATTGAAGCCACTGAATGTGATCCTATATCGAACTCTAATTTATGTATCCATATATCCCTCATCAAAAGGGCCTTCTTTCCTGCACAATTCTTCCTATCTGTACAGAAAGTATATCTCATAACAAAAAGGAATTCACTTACAACCTAATTAAGTTCATAACTGTATTACCTTTTGCTATTTAAAGATCTTAGATCTTAAAGTATTTTTTGGTGGATAATCTCTCATAATTGTTTTTTTTTTGTTGTTACATACGCTCAATTCACACCTTTTTCTTCATGGGGTCAGTAACAAAAGAGTCTACCCTCATCAACTAGGAATTTGAAATAGCCCTTTCCAAAACTCTGAGGTGAAAACTAGAATGTAGGTAATTACTTTGTCGGATGATTTCACAAAAATCAAAATTTTCAACGCATCGCCCTCCCTATATACAAGAAAAGGAAACTCCAAACACAATGTTTTGTCAACCAGATAATTTTACATTTGGTATGAAAGGAGTCAAAAAAATTTAATAGGGTTGAATGTGGCACCACTCAAAGAATAAAGATGTCCTTAACCACTTCAATACCAGGCACTTATACACCTTCCTGCCCAAGCCAATTTTCAGCCTTCAGCACTGTCGCAAATTGAATGACAACTGCACGGCCATTCTACACAAAATTGTTCTCATTTTGTTCCCACAAATAGAGCTTTCTTTTGGTGGCATTTGATCACCTCTGTGATTTTTATTTTTTGCGCAACAAATAGAAAAAGACTGAACATTTAAAAAAAAAAAAGATTTTCTTTGTTTCTGTTCATTTTTTTGTAAATAAGTACGTTTTCTTCTTCAATGATGGGCACTGCTATGGCTGCACTGATGGGCACTGATGAGGTGGCACCAATGATGGGCACTGATAGGCGGCACTGATAGGCGGCACTGATGGGCACTGGCATGTGGCACAAAATAAAAATCGCAGAGGTCATCAAATATCACCAAAAGAAAGCTCTATTTGTGGGAACAAAATTATAAAAATGTTGTTTGGGTACAGTGTAGCATTGACCGCGCAATTGTCATTCACAAAATTTGACCGCGCAATTGTCATTCCATTTGCCACAGTGCTGAAAGCTGAAAATTGGATTGGGCAGGAAGGTGTATAAGTGCCTGGTATTGAAGTGGTTAAGGACATCTTTATTATTTGAGTGGTGCCACATTCAACCCTATTAACATTTTTTGACTCCTTTCATATCAAATGTAAAATTATCTGGTTGACAAAACATTTGAGTTTGGGGTTTCCTTTTCTTGTATATAGAGAGGGCGATGTGTTGAAAATTTTGATTTTTGTGCAATCATCCAACAAAGTAATTACCTACATTCTAGTTTTCACCTCAGAGTTTTGAAAAGGGCTATTTCAAATTCCTAGTTGATGAGTATAGACTCCTTTGTTACTGACCCCATGAAGAAAAAGGTGTGAATTGAGCGTATGAAAATAAAAAAATAAAAATAATTGATCTTTTAATAGCAAAAGGTAATAAAGTTATGGACTTAATTAGGTTGTAAGTGAATTCCTTTTTGTTATGAGATATCATTTCTGTACAGATAGGAAGAATTGTGCAGAAAAGAAGGCCCTTTTGATGAGGGATATATGAGTAAACATGGATACAGGTTGGAAGAAATTGGAAGTACAGAGTAGAATTTTCCAAGAAGAAAGCAGGTACATTTTCCTGTTTGGGGTGTGCCAATGTAATTATGATAAAATATATCACTCATGTAGGGGATTTATATATACTGCACGTAATTATTTTACCTGAAGTATGTTGCCTGTTTAGTCTGCTCTAGTTTGGGGAGACCACAAAACATGTTAAGGACATCATTTTGTCATAGAAGTTCAAGCCTAAAAAAGCCTATGTTTAATAAAACAAAAAAGAAAAACACTAAATCAGCACAAGGGACATTACTCACAATCAGGGCAGCCATCAGAAATTTTGGGGCCACTTACACAGTTTTAGACCTGGGCCCCCGCAGGGCCTGACCACCAACATTCCTCAGGGCCCACCCACTGGCCCTCCCACCAAATCCACCCACTGGACATCCCACTGAGTCATCATCTGCATCCCTCTCCACAATGTAACTCTCATCCCCACCCAGAATCATCCACATCCCTCTGAGGATGATTCTGGGTGGGGATGAGGATGATGGAGAGGGATGGATGATTCTATGTGGGGATGGGGATACACTGTGGACAGTGATGAGAATGATTCTGGGTGGGGATGAGGATGATGGAGAGGGATGGATGATTCTGGGTGGGGATGAGGATGATGGAGAGGGATAGATGATTCTAGGTGGGGATAGGGATACATTGTGGACAGGGATGAGAATGATTCTGGGTGGGAATGAGGATGATGGAGAGGGATGGATGATTCTAGGTGGGGGTGGGGATACATTGTGGACAGTGATGAGGAGGAGGATTCTGGGTGGGAATGAGGATGATGGAGAGGGATGGATGATTATGGGTAGGGATGGGAATACATTTTGGACAGAGATGAGGATGATTCTGGGTGGGGATGAGGATGTTGGAGAGGGATGGATGATTCTGGGTGGGGATTGGGATACATTGTGGAAAGGGATGAGGATGATTCTGGGTGGGGATGAGAATGATGGAGAGGGATGAATGATTCTAGGTGGGGATGGGGATACATTGTGGACAGGGATGAGGATATTTCTGGGTGGGGATGGGGATACATTGTGGACAGGGATGAGGATGATGAGAGGGATGGATGATTCTGGGTGGGGATGAGAGTTACATTGTGAAGAGTCTCTCCACAATGTAACTCTCATCTCCACCCAAAAACATCCTCATCCAATTTCACAATGTAACTCCATCATGTCAGTTTATCAGGGTCAGGTGTATGATGTCCCATCTGGGGAGATCCAAAACAGTCCACTCCACACACCAATCAACAGCAGCTCACCCGCTGCACACACACTAACTTAGTGACTAACCATATCTTCATAATGCACCTGAGAGGGCTAAGTCCCACCACTGACGAGGCTGGCCACACCCCCTCCTCGAGTCCCGCCCAATCACATTACTAACCTAGCAGCTGGCTCCGCCTCAGCAGGGAAGCAGAGTAAGTGGCGGAGCATGGATTGTGGATCACCTGCGGGGGGAGGAATCAGTGTCCCGCCTTTGCCTGCTTGCATGCAGGTAGAGCTACTTTGTGGCAGGCGTGTGCGGGTCAGCGGTTGGCTGCTAAAAGTTTAATGTCATTATGCTGCTGTAGGGGGTGCGAGCTGGCCCTGGGCCCCTCTGATCAGGCCCCTTGGGATGCTTGGGCCCCTTACAAGTGTATTGGCTGCCCCCCCCCCCAATGGCGGCCCTGCTCACAGTTGATGCATTGTGTCCCCTGTCCTCCTTTAGTAGTAATCCTCCTCCTCCTCAGGTGGGGGTTAATGGAGCTGACAGAGCTGCGACAGGTTCAAGAGTGCCAGACTATGCCCACCCTTTTGGTCCCCTCCTCCATTCATAAAAGCTGTACTACAGAATAGGAATAGAGGGGATGGACCTTCAATCATTTGCCCATACTCTGTTCATGAATCCTGTTACATTCACAAAAGCTGTAGAATGGCTTCTATGAATGGAGAAGCAAGGTAGAAATAGCTGAATACTCAGTTATGTGCAGATGCTTTTCACATGATTAGAAAATTGAACTGGATATTCACATAATTTTTTGAGTGAAGAGCCTCAACATCTTTAGTAAACCAGCCCTATATTTACTACCTGTGAGATTCAGCTCTGACTCTGAAAACATATTGCAAATTAGTCACTTAATGGCAGAGCCCTATAAGAATTGATTCAAATTTGTTAATTGTATTTTCTCATAGAAAATACAGCAAACATAGCCGGAGTCCAAGATGGCCGCGTAGTGCTGGAGCTCCGTACACAGCGGGACAAAAACGGCACCAGGTAACCTGCCCAGACAAGAACCGGAGCCCAAAACACGGCGTTCTGACCTGCAGACACCGGGAGACACCATAGCCGAAATGCCGGGACGAAAAAACAAGCAGAAGGGGCCGACACGCCTGACCGAGTTCTTCTCGTACGGGCCTAAACAAGATGGCGCCGGCCACACTTCCACGCCGACTTCGGCCGCCCAGCACGGAGGATCCCAGACGAATCCATACAAAAGGAGCAATCCTCCCAAAGGTACGTCATCCCCGCCAGCTACCCCGTCCTCCGGGAGCCCAGAAAAGGCTAGGTTTAAGCCGGATGCCACGGATGATAGCAATGAGGTGAGCTCACTGCTAGACTCAGGGGACGACACCAGGGAGCTGCCCGACTCCATTGACGCCTTCCCCACTAACGGCCAGCCAGTACTTGACACTATGCTAAAGGAGATGTTAGTCTCCCTGAGGGGGTCCCTTCATTCAGACATGGTCGCGTGCTTGCACAAATATGGCACAGAACTCCGGTCAGTATCAGACAAAGTGACCCACATAGAAAACAGGATGGGGGATTATGCCACCACAATAAATGAACTTGTGGATGCAGACGAAGCCAGGGACGAGGAACTAGAGTCAATGAAAGCCAAAATGGCCGACATTGAGGACAGATCCAGGAGAAATAACGTCAAAATTAGAGGGGTCCCAGAATCTGTCCCACCACAAGAACTCAAAACCTACGCAACTCAACTGTTTGCCGCTATCATGCCAGATATATCCGAAATAGAGCTAACAGTGGACAGGATTCACAGACTCCCGAAACCTAGCTTCCTATCTGAAAACATACCCAGGGATGTAATTTTGCGGCTGCATTTTTATCACACCAAAGAGAGACTTATGGCCATCAGCAGACGCAAAGAAGACATACCAGCACAGTATGCACATTTACAATTCTATGCAGACCTCTCCCAGTACACATTACAGAAGCGCAGGAACCTGACAACCATAACCAAGGCCCTCAGGAACCACAACCTCACCTACAAGTGGGGGTTCCCCACAAAGCTAATAGTCACCAGAGAAGGCAAAGAATTTGTAATGGACTCGGTCCCCAGAGGAATGTCCCTGCTACAAACTTGGGGCATCATTCCAGACCCACCGCCAGGCCCTCACAAAAGGAACCCCTCCAGGAACCAAGATGCTGAATGGCACACAGTGGACCGTAGAAACGCAAACTCTCACGTATAACTCACCATGGGCAGAAAAGGGCCACAATACCCGCTATACCAAAAAAAGCTCCGATGAGTTGTGTTAACTTTCCCCCAAGTTACACTTGAGTGACCTCGAGTCACACTATGCCAGAGAACTATTTAAGTTGGCGAAAAGCCATGTTGTTAACAGTTTACTTGTTCAGTTTTTCTCTCTCCACAATTCCAACCAGGAAAACCGGTAATCTAAAGAACCTCAAAGCACAAACCGAGGACCGCCAGTTCTACACATCCGCCCTGTGGGCCACCGCTCAAACCAAGAAGTTGCACCATGAACCTACAAAAACTGTAAGTGAAGCTCTTACCATTCTAACACATCGAAACCATCAACACCAATACAATGGCTGTTAAATTTATAACACTAAATGCCAAAGGCCTAAACCACCCAGCCAAGAGACGATCCCTTTGGAAAGAAGCGATCAAACTAAATGGCGACATTATATGCGTCCAAGAGACACATTTCCAGTCCACAGCCCCACCGAAATGCTCTCATCCAAAGTTTCCTCATGTTTTCTTTGCCAACTCGGAAAATAAATCTAAGGGCGTACTAATTGCAATCAGGGACACTGTGGCGTTCAAGCTACATAGTATAGCAACTGACCCGCAGGGACGATATATTATTCTTGTGTGTGACCTGAACTCCACGACCTACACAATTACAAACCTGTATGCACCCAACTCGGGCCAATCCAAGTTCCTCCACAAGACTTTTAAAAACATCGAGGCACAAAAAAGAGGAGCAGTAATTGTTTGCGGGGACTACAACATGACCCCAGACTCGGTTATGGACACAACATCACAACCTAAGAGACGCCCACCTGATCTACAGCCGCTGTTGCGGAAACATTTTCTGTACGACGCATGGAGATGCCTTAATGCGAACAATAAAGACTATTCTTTCTTTTCCCACAGGCATAACACCTACAGCAGAATAGACTTATTTCTGGTAGATAAACGATTATTGTTTCAGTGTAAAGACGCCAAGATCCATGACATCACCTGGTCGGACCATGCACCGGTGGAGCTTCAAGTGGGGACTCCATCTAACAGAAATTCCTTTGTATGGAAAGCAAATCCCCAGCTCCTCCGGCATGGTCCGACCAGGAAATATATTGAGGATAAATTGAAGGAATTTTTTGCAACCAATAGCAACTCTGTATCAGACGCCTTTGTACTATGGAATGCCCACAAGGCATTCACCAGAGGCATAATGATGCAGCAAGGGGCAAGACTTAAGAGGACGAGGCAACTGCAAACCACAAAACTGCTGAACCAGATACATGAGCTAGAAACACAAAACAAATCCAACACCACACAATCACTTACAGATCAAATAACACAGCTACGCCTGGAACTAAGAGTAATTCTGCTGGGGGATTATGAAAAATCCTCCAGGAAAATGAAATTAGCTTACTACACCAGTGGCAACAGAGCTGGTAAATTACTCGCCTCTAAACTAAGAGGTCACAGATACAAAACTCACATCTCACACGTATTCCACCCTAAAACAAAGAACAAATTACAACACCCACAGGATATAGCAGACGCATTCAGCTGCTACTATAGCACGCTATACAATCTCAAAGATGATAACGACACACACCAACCACAACCTGAAGAAATTAACCAATTTCTTAGTAAAGTACACCTTCCTAGCCTCACACCAGAACACATTGAATCTCTCAATGCCCCCATAACAGACACAGAAATTCTCCAAGCAATTAAACTATTACCGCTAAACAAAGCTCCAGGACCAGATGGTTTCTCAGGAGAGTATTACAAGACCTATCAACACATACTAGCTCCACAACTGGTGGACGTATATGGTTCTGCAGTTGCCTCCTCCTCGTTCCCACAGGAAATGTTGTCAGCCACCATAGTCGCGCTACCTAAGCCAGGTAAAAATCCAGATTCCCCGCAGAACTTTAGACCTATCTCATTGTTAAATAACGATGTTAAACTGTATGCAAAACTGCTAGCTTCAAGGTTGATAGATATATTACCGGAAATTATAGACAGGGATCAATCAGGATTCACAAAAGGCAGGCAAACTTCGGACGCAACAAGACGCTTGGTGAACATAATACATTTAGCTAACAAGACTCAAACGCCTTCTCTGCTCCTAGCTTTGGATGCAGAGAAGGCGTTTGACAGGATCCACTGGCTTTTTTTGGAAAAGGTCTTAGAAAAGTTTGGCTTCACGGGTGCAATTTACTCAGCTATAATGGCCTTATACTCAAACCCATCAGCGCAGGTCCTAGTAGCGGGAACAATGTCCAAGTCATTTAAAATCACCAACGGGACTAGGCAAGGGTGCCCAATGTCCCCACTAATATTTAATTTACTTATGGAACCATTAGCTTCGTATCTGAGATCACACACTCATATATCAGGCCTACAGATAGGGGGGAAAAAACATGTTATAAGCCTCTTTGCAGATGACATTATATTGATACTGACCAGACCCAGCACCTCATTGGCAGAGGTACATCAAGCACTACACGCATTTAACAGAATCTCATACTATAAAGTCAATGAATCCAAATCATTCATACTAAACCTTGGGATCCCAAAGCATACCAAAAACAGATTAGAAACACTTTTTCCCTATAAATGGAAGAACGATGGGGTTAAATATTTGGGGATCACACTCACCTCCAAAGTTAGCGAACTTATCTCAGCCAACTACAACCCCTGGATCAGATCACTCCAAAACAAACTACAGGCCCTAGCAAAATTCGAATTATCATGGTTAGGAAGGATTGCAGCTTTTAAAATGCAAATCCTACCCCAACTGCTCTATCTATTTAGGACCCTCCCCATTCCAATTCCTAACTCATATTTCCAAACATTACAGCCCATACTCAACAGGTATATCTGGCAGGGCAAGAAGGCCAGATGTGCATTTAGCAAACTGACGAAACATAGATCAGCTGGAGGGGTGGGGCATGTACATATTCAGGACTATTATTACGCAACAGTTCTAGCACAGGTCAAAAGTTGGATGGACCCAGTGACAGAACAAACTGCAATATGGCATACAATAGAACAACATCAAGTGGAGACAGGAACATTAAGGGACTATGTCCTAACAGCACATCTTAACCACTCACTAGACAATAAACAATCCCCCACGATACTGGCAGCCATGAGAGCATGGACCTACCTGAGGAATAGATACCCAGAGAAAGAGAACTACCAACCTTTAAAAACCCCTATCTCTTCACTCACACATCTAATCCCAAACATCAATCTAAACATATGGAAAGGAAAGGGCATCCGTTTTGTAGAGGATATAACAACAGGAAACACAACCAAAGCCTTCAGTGCCTTGCAGGAAGAGTACTCCTTACCAGATTCTGAGAAATACAGATATTTACAAATTTCCCAGCTCATTAAAAAGAACAGGATCACAGCAACCATGGTACCCCCTAAGACACACCAATATTTCATGCAAACAAACACTAGGCAGAAAGGAATATCCACGATATACATGGGACTCCAAGACAAATATGAGTGTGAAAGAAATCAAAATATGACAGCCTGGGAAGCAGACATAGGGGCAACCATCTCAGTGACAGAGTGGGCAATGGCGTTTAGACATACATTTAACTCCACTAAGAGCACAAATCTAAGGGAGATGCAACATAAAATATCCCTTCGGTGGTATCTGACCCCCAGCCGATTAGCCAAAATCTATCAAAACACAACACCTGAGTGTTGGAGAGGGTGTGGTGGGTATGGCACGTTATGCCATGTACTTTGGAGCTGCCCAAAAATTAAACCCACATGGTCACAGGTGGAGGGAATCATCACAGAAGTCACTGGTATGAGGCTTAGCCTGACACCAGCGATAGCAATACTTTCCATTGGACTAGTCAATATCCCGAAAAATCACAGAACTATTGTATCACATATTTTATTGGCCACCCGCCTAGCAACTTTAAGATACTGGAAGAAAATAGAAACACCAACCGCTATTGAGATAATAAACACGATTCATGTTCATGGCACATATGAGGTACTTCATTCATCGTCCTTAGGGCAATATGATGAAATGTTAGAACTGTGGTCATCCTGGAACGCATGGTATTCTGAAAAAATAAAACTTTCATGACACACTAATATAGAAGAGATAAGCAACCGGTTTTCCTGATTCCACTATCAAGGTGGAATTCAGTTTAAGTTTACTTTTACTTTTTCTTTCTACCCTTACTCTATTCTAAGCGGTTGAAAATTTTATATTGTTCAAGCGTATTGTATGATGAAATAGCGAGCAAACAACAGGAGCCCGGGGGGGGTGCCCATCAGTGGTCGGCCGCGGCCATATTGAGAGACCGCTCAGGCCGGGGCTGGGGGGCACCCTACTCTGAGGCAGGATACCGTACAACAAATGATAACTAGCGTATGTATGGAGGTAGCAATTACGACTAGCACATATGCAGGATAAAATGACCTAGCATGCTTAAGACTTGTACCTAAGAGAAACACACCTTGTACATGTACTTGTATTAATGCTTGAACTGCCACTGTTCCAATTTCTTTTTTTTCTCACTGTGTTTTGTGTTATTAAAATAAAAAACATTTAAAAGAAAATACAGCAAACATGTAGACTTTCCTCTTTGAAAACTGAGAAGGCAGAATTAGTTACTGATTGTCTTTAGCAACGATGAATAAATATGTTTGAAATCCAGGTAACAGAGCAAATATATGAATTGCAAACATATATTGGCATGGATATAAGCATGCAGGATTGCCTTATCTGCAAAAATCATACAATTCATGAATCATGCTTACCTGAATTTCTAAATTGCAAGATTCTCTACAAATCAGATAGATATACATTCAAATATTCAGAATGAAAATAATGAATCTGCATTTCTCTTGATTTTTTCATCTCTAATTTCCTTTGATAGTGCAGCAGTTGGCAGAAGTTCCAAACAAGCTACAGACTCTAATATGTGCCTCTTGGTTTCTAACGGTTCTCTCTATAAACAGCTTGAACTTCAGACGCATGTGATATAAAGGTTTTAGTTTATTCCCTCTGCAGCTGTGAATAATGCAAGGACACTACCACCTTGTACAGAAATGCATCAGAAAATGTAAAACATAAATGCGGCTAACTCCCACTGGACTTTGCTTTACCACACCGCTTTATGTTATCATCTACTAGAGTGAGCAAGTCCTTAACAAGCAAGTATAATTTGGTGTTTGGATTTTGACATTTATTGTATAATTTGACTCTATTCTTACCAATGTAAGTTATTCTATGATTCTATACTATCAGCAGCTCAGTACAATATGGTTTATCACAATAAGTGCATCAAAACAAGTTTGCTAATGAAAACCCATTCATTACATAAAATAATTGGATTCATCACAACTCCAGTTTTTATTAAATATTTGCAAACAGAGGTGTTAATAAATTAAAAAAACAACCTAAAATAGGATTACGTTCTTTTGTTATTTAATTATGTGCATATGGCTTAACCTTCCTAGCGGTATTCCCGAGTGTGGTTTAGGGTGAATTTTTAATACCAAAAGCGGTAACCCCGAGCCACACTCGGGATTGCATTACAGGATCCAGGCAAAGTTACTTACCTTGTCCCCAGGATCCAGCTATGTCCTCCCGCTGTGTCCACGGGCTGTGCCCTCCGCCCGATGTACTGTGTGTCGTGCTCCATTCACTGCAAGCATCGCAACGCATTGAGGCGGAGCCTGGCAGCAAATTCAAAAAGCGCAAAAAAAACAACACATACAGTACACTGTAAGATTACACTACTGTATCAAATTATTTCACATCCCTTTTGTCCCTAGTGCTTTGTCCAGTGCCCTGCATGCACTTTTATATTATATATGCCATTCTTTCTGCCTGGAAACTTGATAATGTCCATGGCATCCAAAAAATGTCCCTTTACGTCAAAAGCATTTTTTGACCAGCTAGAAAACAGCGATAGTAAATAAGAATCACTTGCAGAATTAAGCGATAGTGATTTATTTGGGAAATTTGTCATTAGACACTGAAAGTAACACAGCGACAATGCTGCAACTGAGAAAATTTCAGTGTTTTTGATTACATTATTGAATACATTTTATTATTATTATTATTATTATTATATTATTATTTTTGATAATTATTTATAGTTATTTATCATATTATAATTTATGATTTTGTGTTTCAAACTTTATCATACCCAAGATGTCTACTGTACTCTTGTTTGGACAGATTTAAGTGAGTTATCCCTAAAAATTACAGGACTACAATATAAAACGCCAAATTTCTATGCAAAACAATGTACTGCTTTGAGACGCAAAAATCTGACATAATGATACCACCAGGGAGGTTAAAGAGGAATTTCTTCTAATGAAATAATATTATGTAGAGAAACAGGGATGCACATGTAATTTTTTAATTGTTACTACTTTAAATAAGCAATGTTTAGAGTGCTAGGATATAGAATAGTGTTCTAACAACCTAAAGGAGTGTGTTTCCACCAAGCCTGTCAGTATCCAGATTAACAATACAGAGGTGTCCATGTACATTATACATTGACTTCTTATACATGTGTTTTTGCCATACAAGGTAACAATCTTATGACTATGATTTAAGCTGACCATACATGAAACTAATGTCAGCTGGTTCCTGATGAACCATCAGAAATACAAGCAATGGGGGGGCTCATGCGCGACTTCCACGGGACCGGCCGCATGACTGAGTAGCTCCGCACTACTCCTACCAATTCGCCTGCTTCCCGGGGCCAAAAGCACTTCATTTTTCCACAACTGCTCCCAACACCCCCCGGACCGAGCTGTGCATGCTGCCGAAGCTCAAAAAGAGCAAGAAGACCGCGCAGAGGTCACTTACAACCTATCTGCTGAGGAAACAGGAACGCTACAGCATGTCCCAAGATGGCGCCGGCGGCCCTGCTTCTCCCTCACTGCAGGACTCACAGGACTCACAAGACACCGCTGCCTCTGCACAAGACTGAGTACTCTCCCCCTCTAACCAAAGCAGACTTAGATCAAAGCCTGGAATCCATATATAGCAAAATTGCCACCAAGTTCCAAACGAAGCTGCACAAAAGCACCAACACTTTGACACAGGAGATCTCTGCTCTGGGTGCCCGTACTGATCGCTTAGAAACTAAGCATGATGAACTCAGTATTGCCCATAATGATCTCTCCAGAGAATTTGAGTCCCTTACTGCGACTGTCACGCAGTTACAAACCCAAGTCGAAGATCTCGACAATCGGAATCGCAGGAACAATCTCAGGATCAGAGGTGTCCCTGAAAGCACCACTGATCTGATCCCTGCCATGCACAAGTTGTTCCAATCCCTCCTGCCAGATCGTGAGATGGAAGCATTCACCTGCGACCATATTCACAGGGAACTTCGCCCCAAGCCCCCACCTGACAAACCCCCTAGGGACATTGTCCTCTGTCTAAAGGACTTCCTTATCAAAGAAGAGATCCTCAGGGCTGCCCGCAATTCGCATAACATCTCCCTAGATGGCTCTCCAGTCCAAAAATATCCGGACATCTCTCCAGCTACCCCGGACAGACGCCGTAAGATGAAGGAGGTCACCACAGTGCTAGCAAAGGCATACATTCGCTATAGATGGGGCTTTCCCTTCAAGCTTTCCATTCCCCATAATGGTACGACATATACAGCTACCACATTATTGGAGGGCCGAGAAATTATTGTCAAACTGGGCCTCATAGAAGCTGAATCCCTTCCTCACCCACCTTCTACTTCCAGACCAATGCCCATCTGGAGTACGCCATCTCCGAGATGAGACTGTAGACGTTAAAGGAACACGTTTGCTGAAGATACTGCATGATCCTTCATCCTGTCCCAGCAAGCAATGGAACAATCTAGCAGGTTTGATCCTTACATACCAGACTACCTTGGTTTCCTATCAGGTCACAATTAGATCTCCTGCACAATCTGCTTGATCTGAGACACTTCACATTGCTTGACCAACCCTCTACCAATCCCCCTTTTTTTATTTTTTTTTGCGGGGATTATTTACCTTACAAATTTTGTTACGGGATGTTACTCTCAGGACTTCCTCTTATTTTATTCTATAGCTGATATTGGTTCTCAGACCATTAGACCAGGAGATAACCCAGGCCTATATATTTTGGCATGCACACACTCTATGTTATGTTTTTCTTTTTTTAAAGCAGGCTGATTCGGTGGTTATCGATGCCATGCTACCCCACTCCTCTCATATCTCGACTTCCCTCGGAATTCTAGATATGACCTTGGGAGTTAAGGGTGCTTTCGCCCCTTATGAAGCTTATCTCACTGTTTCAGGCTCTTGCTATTTGCAACCTGACCCATTGTTAGTCCAGCTTACGTTTGCTCTGCTGGCACTTTTTTTGGTTGTTTTTTTTGTTCTATTTCATGTTATGTTTTTATTATTTCGAATATTGAAGCACTCCAGATGTATATCCTCATGTTATGATCTTAATGCTGACTATTGTTTAGGATCTTTCCAGATTGACATTCCCCTTGTGGCGGAGAATTTCGGCACTGCACTGCCAGGGTCGCTTGACCTCTTAGGTAAGCCTATGACATTTTCGCACATATAAATGGTAATTACATGCATTACCCATAATGTTCAGGGCTTTAATTCCCCTCACAAACAGAAGAAGGCATTCACGAATTATAAAAAGCTAGGAGCTCAAATTCTATTACTACAGGAGACCCATTTTGCTACTGACAAACACCGACTTTTTTTCATAGTTCATATAAACAAGCCTTTTATACCTTATACGAATCTAAAAGCATAGGGGTAGCGATTTTTTTTCATAATTCATTCCCCCTAAAAGTTCAACAGGTCTATAAGGATCCAGACAGCAGATTCCTTATAGTCAAGGGTCTAATGGCGGGACGGGAACTCACAATTGCTAATGTCTATGCCCCTAATGTTGCACAAGCTGCTTTCTTTTCCACCTTCTTTAGGACACTTGAAAAATATTCCTCAACGCATATGTTCGCTGGGGGAGATTTTAACCTAGTAGCACACCCTCAACTAGACAGGAGTAACTACTCCCAACTAAATTCAGCATTCCCCAAGACTATGACCAAAACATTGCAATCATTCCAATTATCTGACGCCTGGAGAGCTCATAATACAGGTGCACGAGATTTCACCTTTTATTCCCACCCCCATAATTCCTTTGCCAGATTAGATTATATTTTTTGCACCCCTATCATCCTCGCCAACTCCACACAATCTGCGATCTATCTCTGCCCTTGGTCCGATCATAATATAGTCTCCATAACTACCACTCTAATTGGCCTATCCGATACCCCCTACACATGGAGATTAAATGATTCCCTCCTAACCGACCCTATACGCCAATAAATCTCTACTGCTATTCAAGAATACTTCACTATTAATGCTACCCCAGACGTATCCCCTGGCACTCTTTGGTTAGCCCACAAAGCGGTGCTGAGGGGCCATCTCATTAGCATTGCTTCAAGGAAAAACAAAGAGAGATGGCAACAAATCTTCACATTGACTACTGAATTAGACAAACTTCACAAGGATAATAGGAAACCCATCAAATTCCAACGCACGCCTGGTAGCTAAGAAGAGACTTGAACTGGACACCTTGTTATCCGCTAAGACAGAAAAATCTCTAAGGTGGTCCAAGGCCAACTTTCTCCTACACAGCAACACAGCATCTGCTATGTTTGCTCGCAAATTGAACCAAACACTACGTCCCCCACATGTTTATAAACTTCGAAATTCCTCGGGTAGGGTAGTCTCCCATCCCAAAGAAGTCCTGAATGTTTTTGAGGACTTCTATTCCAAACTACTCTCCCACCTCCGTATCCTGCCCAGCCCTCCCAAGACTGGCTATCCTCCCTGCCCCTACCCACTTTATCAAATTCACAAACAGAAGCTCTTAATGCCCCCTTCACAGAAGAAGACCTGCTTGGTGTAATCAAATCCCTGAAACGCTCTGTAGCCCCTGGCCCAGATGGTTTCACGGCTAGTTATTACAAATAGAGTTGAGCGGACACCTGGATGTTCGGGTTCGGCGGATTCGGCCGAACTTTGGAAAAAAGTCCGGGTTCGGGACCGAACTTGACCCGAACTTGACCCCGAAACTCCGGAACCCATTGAAGTCAATGGGAACCCGAACTTTTCAAGACTAAAATGGCTGTAAAAAAGTAATGGAAAGGGCTAGAGGGATGCAAATGGCAACAGAATGTTGTTAAGAGCATGGCAAGTGCTCTGCAAACAAATGTGGATAGGGAAATAACTTAAAATAACATAAAAAATAAAAAATAAAAATAAAATGCTGGAGGCCCCCTTCTCAGCAGAAGAGGTACAGAAGTCATTAAGAACCTCAGAAACTCAACGGCACGATGCCGCACATATGGTGGGAATACCCCAGAATACGCACTTTCTGGAAAAAAATATTCAATTTAATGGATAAGATAGTGGGAAAATAAAATACTTGGAAATTAAAAAAATTAAAAAATTATAATCTTGACCTAGGAGGACGAGGTCCATATGGAGTAGGAGGTTGAGGTGGCGGTGGATGTGGCGGTGTAGGTGGAAGCGGCGGTGGAGGAGGACGAGGTAGCCAACACTGGTTCAAAAATACAACAATGGCTGGGTAAGGCTAGTGGTGAATGATGTGTCGAATTCTGTCCCCTGTCGCATAGTGTCCGCCCTGTACTGTGCTTGCTCAGTACGTAGGACAAGGGGATTTCGAAACTCTCCGAAGACGATGCGCGGTGACTCCAGGTTTAAGCCACATCGTCTGAGGTTGAAGCCTAGCCAAGCGAGCCCGTGAGGGGCCCTGTTACTATGTGCTACCGTATGTCCACTTGGATGGTGGGGCTTGAACCTGCACTCACTGCGCAGGCGACGTTCATCTTTGGAGATTTTGTGAATTTCCTTGTCCTCCGTACTGCGCAAGCACTGCGCCTGCGCAGTAAGTGGCCGGACACTATCCGATGGCCAGACAGTTTTTGTCAGAACACCGGTATACGTGTCCATTCTGCACAAGGTACGGCCAAGTCCTGTGGGATCCATGCCTGGTTCATTTTAATGAACGTGTGCTTGTCAACATTGGCTCTGGACAGGCGGCTGCGTTTGTCTGTGATAACGCCCCCTGCCATGCTAAGTACACGTTCAGATAATACACTGGCTGCAGGGCAGGCCAGCACCTCCAAGGCGTAAAGGGCAAGCTCAGGCCATGTGCCCAATTTGGAGACCCAGAAGTTGAAGGGGGCAGACCCGTCATTCAGTACGTGTAGGCGTGTGCACACATACTGCTCCACCATGTTGGTGAAATGCTGCCTCCTGCTAAGACGTTCCATCTCAGCTGGTGGTGCTGGTTGTTGTGGCGTGCTGACAAAGCTTTTCCACATTTCGGCCATTCTAACCCTGCCTTCCGAGGTGCTGGCGGTGCCCCGGCTGCGTTGGCGACCTCTTCCTCCTCCTCTGCCTTCACCTTGTGCTTCCACCGTACCCTCGTCTACCAGCGTGCGCTTGTACTCGCGCATCTTACGATCACACTCCAGTGAGGTAATTAAGGACGGCACGTTGTCCTTGTAACGGGGATCCAGCAGGGTGGCCACCCAATAATCAGCACCAGTTAAAATGTGGGAAACTCGGCGGTCGTTGCGGAGACACTGCAGCATGTAATCGCTCATGTGTGCCAGGCTGCCCAGAGGCAACGAAAAGCTGTCCTCTGTGGGAGGTGTATCGTCTGTGTCCTCTGTATCCCCCCAGCCACGCACCAGGGATGGACATGAGCTGGTCTGGGTGCCACCCTGCTGTGAACATGGTTCCTCCTCCTCCATCTCCTCCTCATCCTCCACCTCGTCATCCTCCAGAACTGTGCCCTTGCTGCCGGACAATTGTGTACCTGGCGCTTGTTGGTGCAGGAACCCACCCTCGTAGCCACTTGTAAATGACTGCCCTGAAAGCCTTGGAAATTAACCCTCTTCCTCCTTCTCCTCCTCCTGTGCCACATCCTCTTCCATCATCGCCTGAAGCGTTTTTTCAAGGAGGCATAGAACTGGGATAGTAACGCGGAGAACGGCGTCAATGACACTGGCCATGTTGGTGGAGTACTCGCACAGTCTGGCAAGCATGTGCAAGGTGGAGTTCCACCTTGTGGGCACGTCACATATGAGACAGTGAGCGGGAAGGCCGAAGTTACGCTGCAGCGCTGACAGGCGAGCAGCAGCAGGGTGAGAACGCCGAAAGTGCGCACAGACGGCCCGCACTTTCTGCAGCAGCTCTGGCATATCGGGGTAATTCTTAAGGAACCTCTGGACCACCAAGTTCAGCACATGCGCCAGGCAAGGGATGTGCGTCAAACCGCCTAGGCCCAGAGCTGCTACGAGATTTCGCCCATTATCGCACACCACCAGGCCGGGCTTGAGGCTCACTGCCACCAACCACTCATCGGTCTGTTGTTCCATGTCCCTCCACAACTCCTGCGCGGTGTGGGGTTTTTCCCCCAAACAGGAAAGTTTTAAAACTGCCTGCTGTCGTTTAGCCCTGGCTGTGCTGAAGTTGGTGGTGAAGGTGTTATGCTGACCGGATGAGGAGGCGGAGTAGGAGGAGTTAGCAACAGGAGGCAAACTGAAGTGCCCTGCAATCGTCGATGGTGGAAGGACATGCGCCAAACTGCTATCCGCCTCAGGCCCAGCCGCCACTACATTTACCCAGTGTGCTTTTAGGGAGATATAATGTCCCTGACTGTGCTTACTGGTCCACGCATCCGTAGTTAGATGGACCTTGCCACAGATGGCATTGCGCAGTGCACACCTGATTTTGTCCCCCACTTGGTTGTGCAGGGAAGGGGTAGCTCGCCTGGAAAAGTAGTGGCGGCTGGGCACGATGTACTGTGGGACAGCCAATGACATCAGCCTTTTAAAACTCTGCGTCTCCACCAGACGGAATGACAGCATTTCAAAGGAGAGGAATTTTGAAATGCTGGCATTCAGGTCCAGGGATCGCTGGTGGCTAGGGGGGTACTTCTTCTTCCGCTCCAGTGTTTGGGAAATAAATGGAGAGCTGAGCTTCCATGGGACATTGTGGAGATGGTTGGTGACCCAGGTGGTAGTGTTGCTGGCAGACCCTCTGTTTGGCAGGTGCCACTGTCACTACAGAGGTGGATGAAGAGGCAGAGACTGCAGCAGAAGAGGAAGCAGGAGGAGCCAGAGATCTTTCTTGGTTTTTGAGGTGTCTACTCCACTGCATCTCGTGCTTTGCACTTAGATGCCTGGTCATGCAGGTTGTGCTCAGGTTGAGAACGTTTATGCCTCGCTTAAGGCTCTGATTGCACAGCGTGCAAACCACTCGTGTCTTGTCATCAGCACATTGTCTGAAGAACTGCCATGCTAGGGAACTCCTTGGACCTGGCTTTGGTGTGCTCGGTCCCTTGCTGTGTTGGACAGTAGCAGACGTACTGTCTAGGGGACAGACGCTCCGCTTTTGCACCCTGCTCCCTCTTCTGCTGTGCTGGTGGCTCTGTGCGACCACCGCCTCTTCCTCCGAACTACACTGGTCACCTGCATGACGTTGATTCCATGTGGGGTCAAGGACCTCATCGTCCTCCACATCATCTTCCACCCAGTCTTCACCCCTGCCCTCCTTGTCGGTCTGCACAATGGCGAAAGCAGCAGCAGTTGGCACCTGGGTTTCGTCATCATCCTAGACGTGCTGCGATGGTCCTCCCATGTACTCATCATGAAACATAAGCGGTTGGGCATCGGTGCACACAATCTCTTCCACTTCTGGGGCAGGGCAAGGTGGATGGCCCTGGGAAACCCTGCTAACAGAGTAATCAAAAAGCAGAAGAGACTGCTGCATGATTTGGGGCTCAGACTGCTTGGCTGATTTGCAAGGGGGTGAGGTGAAAGACTGATGGACATCGACTGCAGGTGCCAACTCTGAACTTTCATCAGGAGACTGGGTGGGAGACAATGTGAAGGAACCGGAGGCACTGTCAGCAGCAACCCAATCTACAATCGCCTGTACTTGTCCTGGCCTCAACATTCGTACAGCCTCATTAGGCGCGCCGAAATACCGCTGCAGGCTCTGTCGCCTACTCGCACCTGAGGAAGGTGTTTCACTAGTGCGTGTAGTTGGCACAGATTGACCACGTCCTCTCCCTGCAACAGGAGCTCCACCAGCAGCACCATGACCCGGGCTACGTCCCCTTTTTGATGATCTCCATATATTTTCAAAATTTATGATCTCGCCCTAAATGGGTGTTTTTGCAATAGCAGAATACACCCACAGTATGTAAAGCGTGTATCTCAAAAACTGCTAAACTGCAGAAAATGCTATTGGGAAAAAAAATTTCAGTACAATTTTTTTTTTGGGATAGCACAATAGAAGAAATATCGATCGATCGTATGTCACTCTCCTGCACACATGCACAAAGCACTGAAATATTTTATTTGTTGGCAATAGCAGAATACACGCACAGTGTCTAAAGCGTTTATGAACTTGCAGAAAATGCTATTGGAAAAAAAAAATGACGTTCGGGTTCGCTCAACCCTAATTACAAACACTATGCCCCTATTTTAATTCCGCGCCTTACTAGCATGTTCAACAAGATTCTTACCACTTACCACTTACCACACTGAAGGATCAATCCCTCCCCCAAAATTATAGACCGATTTTGGTCATCAACAATGACCTCAAAATATTTAGTCGAGCCCTAGCTGACAGACTAGCGGATATCATTGAAACTTTGACCTCCCCTGACCAATCTGGTTTCATCCCCAACAGACTCATCACGGATAATATTCGATTGACATTGAATGTTCTCCAGGATGCTAATATACGTAAGCAACAGGTCCTTCTCCTAAGCTTGGACATTAATAAAGCGTTTGACAGCGTACTATGGCCCTATTTAATTGCAGTCTTGCAACGGCTTGGTTTCCGAGATGAATTCTTGATGGGAGTGCAAGCCTTATACCATCACCCGCAAACGAGAATCAGGATTCTGGGTTGTAACTCTGGATTTTTCACACTGGGCAGGGGCACCCGTCAGGGATGCCCCCTATCTCCCCTATTATTTGCCCTAGCCCTAGAACCCCTCGCAACTGCTATCAAACAGCACCCAGACATATCTGGTTACCCCATAGCATCCACCACATCTCATCTTTGCATGCATGCAGATGATGTCATGCTTTTTATAACCCAACCCCATATCTCCCTGCCCAACTTATTTACCTTATTATCCCATTTCGCCTCTATTTCTGGACTTACAGTTAATATGTCCAAATCTACGGCACTCCCAATAAACATACCCCCTGCTCAGTGTGAGACCCTCCAGAGTTCAATCCCCTTGCAGTGGTCTACCGATAAAATACCCTATTTGGGCATTCACATCACACCACATTGGACCTCTATTTTCGCGGAGAATTATCCAGCATGTGTGTCCAGTCTCCGTAATATGCTCAAACTATGGAACACTTACCGTATTTCGTTCCTCGGGAGAGTCACGGCAATCAAAATGACCCTCTTACCTAAGCTTCTATTTCTTTTCAGAGCCCTACCTATCCTTATCCCTAAAACCTTTATAGATAAGCTGCAACAAGATATCCACAAATTTATCTGGCAGAACAAACAGCCAAGGTTCTCTAAACAGGTGTTGTTTAACCCACAAATGAAAGGTGGTCTGGGCTTACCAAACCTCTGGCTTTATTTCCTAGCCGCATGCTTCTCCCAGATTGCCCAATGGAATATCCCTGATTCAATGGTACCCTGGGTCAATTTTGAATTACAGTCCATCACACCGTACAAACTCTCTTCTATACTTTGGTCCCCCTCCAAATCTGTTCATAAAATTACCTCCCTTAACTCCCCAGTAGCCCACTCTCTTATTCTGTGGAACCGATACAAACATAAACTAGACCTAGCACCACCTGCACCCGAGGCTCCTCCTTTCTAGGAGATCCCTCATTCACTATAGCTTTTGAAAATCCCGAAGGTTTCTCCTGGTGGATCTCTTACTCTATGGTCACAATGGCTGACCTGCAGATTGGTAACTCCTTTGCTTCATTCGACCTCCTTCGTACACAAAAGCAGATCTCTCCCCAACCTCCCCTCCCACTACATTTGAACAGATTTGCCCTGACTCCCCCAGGGGAAAAGGCCTCATTTCTACCCTCTATAAATCAGCTCTATCTGCAGGATTCCCTAGGTATGTTCCATATATATGTAAATGGGAAGCTGACTGTAATGAACAATTTGACTCAGACAATTGGGACACAATGCTGGATAACTTGCGCAAAGCCTCTAAATCCTTAACTGTCAAAGAAACATGATACAAGGTATTAACCAGATGGTATTACACTCCATCCAGACGTCATTCCATCTTCCCCCGAGGCCTCCGGTCTATGCTTCAGGGGATGCCAACTTCCTGGTACATTTATGCACATATTTTGGGACTGTGATCAGCTCTCCCCTATTTGGAACACAGTGATGGCTATAGCGTCAGCAATATCAGGTACACCTGTACAACTTACAACCTCCATGTGCCTCCTTGGAGCATCAATCCCAGGTGTCCTCCGTTCCGAGGAATGCCTTATCCATACTATTTGCGTAGCCACTCTATGGGCCATTTCCCTCCACTGGAAATCCCCTACAGTCCCCCTATCCTCCATTCTTCACAGAATAGATTCCATTATGCTAATGGAAAGGATTTTGTACACACTAGGTGATAAAATGCACTTATTTGATCAAAGATGGAAACCTTGGAACTCTCATAGAAGTATCCTGTTGCCACAAGACTAAATACGAATATGGATCACCAAACGGATTTAAGCCATAGTGCGCTGCTATACCCTCCCCCCATGTCTAACGTATAACGCTATGTCAATTATTGAAGGTCTGTTTTTTTTTTTTTGTTGAATCTCCTCTCGGATGCTTCAAGGTTCATTTTATGTTTTTCTTTTTGTTACTGTATTGACTTTTATAAATACACTTTAACATGTACTCTGTGCTATATATACTGTCAAAAGACTGTATTACTTTATTTTTTCTCAATAAAAAACGTTTGTAGTAAAAAAAGAAATACAAGCAATGGGCAGCCCTGTCAGCACTAAACTGCCCAACATTGGGTGGAAAATTTTAAGAACAGTGACTACAATAGGTGGCCAGTGATAGATTCATCCGTACAAGCTGAAAAAGGTAATTGGTGTCTTGGTTACTTGGTCACAAACAGAAAATGTGTATTGCTCAAGGAACTCTTGGTTAAGACTGAGCTTTAAGCGCTCAGTACATTGTATTGAAATAAGTCCAACGAAAGCTATATTATTAGAAAACATTAGACAATTGATGTCCAGAACACAACGTTAAAGTGGTTCTAAAGGCACAAGCTTTTTTTACCTTCATGCATTTTTGAGATGAGGAGAATTGGGGCTGCTCTGTGCAAAACCATTACACAGAGCAGGTAAATATAACATGTTTGTTACTTTTTAAAATAAAAAAAAAGACTTTAATATAACTTTAATACATTGGGTTGTCATGACAGCAATTTAAATATTGAACAAGATAACATATCAAAGTTTGCGAGTGAGGCAGAAAAAGGGGGACCATGGGTGTCCCAAATAGTAATAGGCTGGGAGGGCCAACAGTTACATGGTGAGTGTCAAACTAAGAGAAGAAAGGAAGTGAGAGGTGGTAAGGCTTCGGTGAATCATAATGGAGGGGGAATATGTGAGAGAAGGGGAAAGAGCCAAGGTAGAGAGTAGAGGAGAAGGTAGAGGGGGGAGCTGTCTATCCCCAGGGAGGACTGGGTCCTCTAGGGGGTGCTTGGGGAGTAGCATCCTGTGTGTACCTGAGGGTAGTTATGGACGTAAAATGTGGTGATCAAAGTTAGCAGGGAAGTAGTGCTCTACCCAAGGGCTACAGAGTTTTTCATGTTTGGAAACTTTGTCCAGCAGCACAACTTCTATTTTAGCGTGGATTAAAGCTTGTGTTACTCTGTTTTGGGGGCCCAGTACACATAGGGATGGGGTTTTCCATGCTTCACAATTGTTTGTGTAGCACCCTCTACCAGAAGGTAGGTGCTAGTAAGGGTTGTTTTACTAGGTTTGTTCAGCACAGGCAAATTTAGGTAGGCCTATGCTGCAAGATCTTGGGGCTGGGAGTGGTTAGAGTAGAAGTGGTTGTGACTACCTGTGCTCCAGTCTGAGGTGCCTCTCCTGCTTCCAGGGAGAATGTTCTGGAAGAGGAGGCTGGGCCTAGAGCTGGAGTGGCAGGCAGCACGTGTGGGAGCCCTGACCAATCCCTAACTGACATTGGCAGAGGGCGGGCTTCCTATATAGTCTGAGGTCACATGCTGCTGGTGAGGAGTAGTCGACTGGATGATGTGAGGAAAGGAGTTCTAGACAGCCGCAGAAGCACACCCCCATCTGGGGGGTATAGCCATCGCAGGAGGAGACCCAGGGAGAACTGTGAGGGAACATTGCCTCTACACGGTCATTGGCAATGTCTCTGTCACCACACGGTCAGTGGCAGGGAACTCCTGGAGCAGAGGGGCAGGAGAAGCTGTCGGAACGCATGGTCCGGGAAAGTTCCTCATCAAGGACTCAGGGCTGGAAGGTCAGTGAGTGTTACCACGGTGGATGGCTGGAGGTGCCAGGCATTCTGCAAGGGAACTCTGCGTCTTCACGGTCACTAGCAGGGTTTTTGTTTTGCACACAGTGGATGGTGAAGAGTCCTGGATAAGAGAAGAGACTGTGGGGATGTGTGTCAAATCAGTGTGGCTGGCTGGCACATGGTTTACAAGTTGAACTGGCTGGGAGCAGTAGTCCATTTCCTAGAAGATAGACTTTAACCTACTAGGCCTCCGGGGAGAGGTCCTGCAGATCTCAGGCCTAGTAGCAGCGAGTCACCAGAGCCAGTCAGAGTAAGTTCTTCATACCCATTAGAAGAGGATGTGTCATATCTCAAATGTAATTACAAGTTGTGCAGGAGGAAACCAGTTGTTCAAGAGGAAGCAAGTTTGGAAGCAAGGAAGCAAGTTTGGGCAGGAGGTGAAGAGGTCTAAGACCATTGATTTTACATGGTCAAAAGTGATGTTTCTGTCCCTCACACGGTGACTGATGGAAAACTCTTAGGAACGGTAGTCTGCATGGAGATGCAGAGGGAGAAACGGTCTGCATGGAGATGCAGAGGGAGTAATAGTCTGCAGGGAGCTGCAGGAGAAGATTTCTACTTAGTCAAGTATGCACATTTAATCTTCAGGCTCTAACTATGATCAAAGTATACTGAAATCTGTAAATATGATGGCAATGATTAATTCTCTGGGCATCCCATATCCCAATCCAATTTAAGTTGTACCCCCCAATAAAACAACAAAAACAAAGCTTGCAAAAGACTGTTCATTGTCTCAGAAATGATGCATCCCTTCCAGACAGTGGGGTGATTTTGCGGATTAGAATGTAGGTGACCTTTGCGCAAAAGTGCACTAAAAACCAAAATATGTGTTCAGTGTAATAATAATTCATATTAACACGAAATGATATAAAAGCTGGACTAAACACCAGCTAAAAAGTGCTAAACATAGAATAAATTCTTAGAAAAAGCAGCAAAATCTAATAGTGTACACAATCCCACAAATGACATAAAAACAATAGTGATTTTGCGCTTGCCAGTAGTGCTAACACCATGGCTAAATTTTTTGGGCTGCAGTTGTTACCTGGAGCCACAGATTGGACTGTCAATGGGTAATGGAAAGTGACCTTAGGTTAAAGAGCAATACTGCGGAGTCTGGTGCTATGGAAGTGTCAAAAAGTTTAGAAAGAATGCAGAACGCATTTAACAAGAAGAATTGTTCTAAAACTGATTCAGTCACAAAAAACAACATTAATTAAAAAAAAATAAATAATAGTTAACAACTTGCTTTATACAGTATGTGATATATCATTTGTAAGGCACAGTTGTGGATATTAAACTGTCTGCTGGGTTGAATACCAGGCCTCCACTGATTCCTGCTTGTGCGTCTTTTCAGAGAACTGCAATCAAAGACTATTTGTTGGATGCCACCTGTGACTTTTTTTTGACCAGGGAGGCCACATCTCATCTGCTGGCCAAAAGGAAATACCAGGAGGGAAAAAGTGGGTTACACTGAAATCATGCAGGCTTTGGTTTAAATTTTCACTATAGAATTCCCCATGATGATGAATGACGAAGCAGAGCCCTTTGACAAAAGGGCAGTCCCTGTTGCTTTGAAATGCATAAGCCATGCCCCACACTTGCTACGTTATCCTATTGGTCCTTCTCTACATCTCCGATCAGGTCCCAGTCTCCAGTTAGCAGTGTTCCACATCAACTCCCTGAGGGTACTCTATATCTCTGCTGCCTCCAGCACCGCTCGAGTCTCCTCAACAGCGCTCTCCTGCTGATTCTGCATAGGCACAATACCAGACACTATATTTAAATCCCCAGTCATTACGACCTCTGCAGTCTGGATTAGAGGATGGCATGTGTTCTTAACCATTTCATGATGTGAGTGCATTTTTGTCTTTTAAACCCATTTTAATAAATTACTACACTTAGGAGGTGGCGCTCCTTTCTCCTTTTTATTTGTCCTACAATGGAAAACCTATGAACACCTTTCTTTGTAAACATTCATGAGGGGTCATAGTAAGTATGTAGACATGAACATCAGAACTATGTATAACCAATACACAAATGCATGATGTTGTTAGGTAAAATCAGATCACTCTTGCAGGTTCCTGGCAGCCATAATTCGTTTACATGGGGTGGACATCTAATAGCTGTTGAGGCTTAAGCTAGACATAGACAGTTTCTTATTGCTCAGCCAGTGGGACGAATGAAAAAAAATACTAGCAGATTTCTCCATCTGCACAAACGAGGTAAATGAAAGAACACTCCCACTGGAATATTGTTTTCTGACAGTCGGACCTGCTCCTGTCAGAATACACTGACTAGTGGCTGCAGCTGCTAAACAATAAAAGTTTTCCAAAATGTCCATTTGACAGAAGCCAAACAATTGACTTTTGTCAAGGGGGAGGACCAAATACTGATTGAAATTCTGCTGGTCCCTGCTGAACTGGGCACATTTTGATCAATGTATGCCTAGTTTTAAATTTAAAACATTAGCCCCTCACTGTGATATGTTATTGTTGACAAGCACTACTGTGCATTCAGTGTGACCATAGAGCAAAATCACTGTGCAATCTGTGCAAACACCCAATAAAGTCCAATGTGCAATTCATGCAGAAACATTCTTCTCTTAAGCAAAACAATCCCCATATCAATCCGCACTGCTCACCTTGTTGCAGCAACCTCAAAGTTACACACAGGTCAGCAAATGCATGTATCCCCTTCTGGGATCATAAAATGATGATGATGTCCTCCTCAAAACTCCCACAAGGAGAACAGCCCTCAGGGGTGCCTCGTCCAACTAAAGTCCTCTTTACATTCCATGTGACCATACGGCAAAAGCACTGTGCATCTGTATAAGCACTCCTAAAATTCCAATGTGCAATTCATGAAGAAACACCCCTTTCATGAGCAAAACAATCCTCAGGTGGTGCACTCCTCATCCATATCTCTCCAAACTGCTCACCTTGTGGTGTTGACCCTAAAAGTTACCCAGCGGTCAGCAAACGCATGTATCCCTTTATGGGATCATAAAATGATGATGAACTCCCTCACAGATCTCCCACAGGTAAAGCAACTCTCAGGGGTGCTACATCCACTCAAAAGTCACATGTTCTCACTGACAGTATTTATTTAATGAATCAGGGGAAAAAAAAAAAAACTCACATGCATCAATTCTTCAAATGCATATATAAATTAAAAGCTGCCACATGAATGGCACTAGCCTGGCTTACCTCTTACTGGGCTCTATCCTATGCTAGCCCCGTCACAGCTAACCATCTCCCTCATGTTTGATTAAAGCATGATGACATCATTGGCTGGAAGCTTCACCCCTCACACTTATTCTGAAATGTCACAGCTTATTCCATTGTTTATCGAGAATCTGTATGTCATCGAGTAACCTGTTGATTCATGAAAGGCCAAATTGAAATCCACTTTATTGTTGCATTTGGATACACAAAATACAATTATAAATCAGCAGAACCTTTGAGGAATGGGTTGAATCGGTTGTTGATATTCAAATAGATGGGTTATTGATATCCACACATCACTGCCAGGAGGCTATTGCACAATTTTACATCAAGCTAACATATGATTTCCAGCTATGAACTAGTTTTAACCCTTTCATAGCCATGACATGTAGAAAATGCATGGCAGGGAAATGGTTAAAGAGAAACTATAAGAGTTTTTTTAGTCAATATGCTTTTTTTAATACATACATTTTTTATTAATTTATAAAAATATAATTTCTGCTACTTTTCCATTACTTTCATCAAATCGTACCTTTCCTTTCAAAATGTTTACCTTTATAAACATTTACAAACATTGAGCTGTAACATTTAAAAGCCCTTTCTAACATATTTTCACAGCCCTGGTTCAAATTAGGTTTGCAGTCATTCTTTTTTTTTTCTGTCTGACACTCCTATAATGATAACAGTTACTTAGTGACCTACATTCAAAATTACATATAAATTAATGCCACATATTTCATGTTATGTGTCACTTTTAAGGGTGTGTAATTTGAAGCTACATATTGCTTTATGACATACACTGACCTACATATCCATTAGTGGCTTCAACTTGATTTCCACATCTAGTATAATAAGTACTGCAGTTCCACCCTTATTTGCTCCCAATGTATTAATACTACTATTAAATCAAATTGTATCTGTGAAAAAGTACATATTGCAAATTATTTTCATTCAATTCAAGTACCATTAAACTGGCCTGAATATATGCATATTATTTTTGTACTTGTTTTAAATTATTGCTTTTGTTTTCTATTTTAGCTTGATTCATTTAATTTTTTCCAAGGCTTCAAAGCTGCCAATTCATTAAAGCTGAACTCTAGCAGTTCATCTACTTTGCAAAATCTGCTAGCTTACTATGAGTTAAGTACAATGAGGTGCATGCCACCTTGTGGACTTTTCTCTTTTATGTAAAACTAACAGTTTTACTGAGTGCCAGGTTATTACTATACTCCTGGAGCTCTTACTGGATATATGCTGTCTTCTCACATGCAGCAGTTCTGCCAGCCCCTTCCCTGTGCTGTTCATTTACAGAAGGTTTTGCATTCTGTGAATGGATTCACATAATACAAAGTACTCTATGATTGGGCAGGAAGAAGGTGGAGTGGACACAGCAGCTTCATGCAACTCATCATCCACAGAACTTGACACCAGAAGGTCCAGCGTCGAGGCACTGGAAGTATAGCTATGCTCCTGGTGCTCAGTAAAAGTGTAAACTAAATTAAAGGGAAAAGTCCATGGAGTGGCATGCACGTCACTGGACTTAACCCACTGTAATCATGCACATTTTAAAAAGTGGCTGAATTCCTATTCAGCTTTAATTTAAATGACCATTTACATTATAAAGCATATACTAGCAAACCTGAACAAACTTATGTCAATTTAAATGACTAGCCACTGGGTGGCTTTTACAGGCAGTGGGAGGAGACCCCCCCCCCTTCGCCACCCACCGGTGCCTCTCTGGGCTCTCCAGTGTGACCGGAGAGCCTGGGATCCAATCTGGTGCTTCCGCCAGGTTAACACAGAGCCAGCCGTGGACCAGATGGTCCCTGGCCATCTCTGTGCTGCTTGGAGGTTTTGGCAGATGTAAACACTGCCATTTCTCTGGAAAGCATATATCAATGTGGTTTATTTTATTTGTTTTTGCTCCCATGCTTTTTAGGGTAGAGGAGAGATTTGGGGTATTGTAGACACCAGATTTCTCCATAAAGAGGTCCTGTCATGCCTTATGTATATCACAAGGGAGGTATACATTTCTTGTGATAGGAATAAAAGTGATAAAAAAAAATTAAAGGTACAGTGTAAATAAATAAATAATATATTTTTGTTTACAAACTATTTTATTGGGTGCAAAAAGTGGTACAAAAAGAGTACAAAAACTTTAACAGTAATAATATGTTTTACATATGTAACGTTGTAAGATACAAATAATTAGGTAAGAATACCTGGTTGTGGTACAAAAGTTTTGATTATGGTCTATAGTACATTATAATGTTAGAGTGCCCCCTTCCCCTCATGCTTGCGTGCAAAAGCAAACTCATATATAGGTTGTGCCCGCATATGTAAACAATGTTTGCACCGCACATGCACTAGACCTACTCTCTAACTTAAACCTCTACCTATGGAGATTGTTATATACCATAGTCTTGCACCATTGCACAAGTGTGTGCAATTTTAAAGCATGACATATTTGGTATCTATTTACTCAGCATAACATCATCTTTCATATTTTAACAAAAAATGGGTTATATGTTGTGTCTTTTTGCATTAAAATTCATTAAATGTATATTTTCTGAAACAATTGTGTTTAACCACTTAAGGACCGTCTCCTGCACATTTACGTTGGCAGAATGGCACGGGTGGGCACATCAACGTACAGTTACGTTGCCCTTTAAGAGCCTAGCCGTGGGTCGCGGGTGCGCTCGTGACCCGGTCCTGAGCTTCGTGACCGTGGTCGCAGGACCCGCGGACCCGGTCGCTGCCAGTGTCCCAAGATCGGGTCACAGAGCTGAAGATCGGGGAGTTCTGTGGACAAGGAGCTGGTGGAATTGGCTGCTTTGGCAGCTGCGTTGGAAGGTAAACTACTCTGAGCCTGGGTGACAGAGTTTGGGGAGGATGAGGGCGGCTTTGTTATCCACTCCACTAACACTTCTGCATGTTGTGGTTCAATAACACAGCCAGCAGCAGAAAAAAAGGACAAGCATGCCCCACCGCCACCTGCAGAGGTTGCACCATGTCCACGACCACCGCTGTTGACTGTAGACACAGATGCTGCTTGCCCTCTTTTAGTGACCTGTGAGCATCTGCCTCTCCTTGGCGGCCTTCAGGCATGATGTATTTTTTGTTTTGAAACACCACACTACACTGTATTATATACTGTGTACACCGCCTGAAGTGTATTATAAACTATACACCATTGAATGCACTGTATATATAGGCTACACTGAATGCAGAGCACATATATATATATATATATATATATATATATATATATATACACACACTAGACTGTGTATATACAGTATATATATATATATATATATATATATATATATATACACACCGCCTGAAGTGTATTAGAAACAGTACACCACGGAATGCACTGTATATATAAGCTACACTGGATGCAGAGTGTATGTATATATATATATATATATATATATATATATATATATATATATATATATATATATATATATACACCTATATATACCTAACAAACGTATGTATATGAGCTCCCTATCCCTAGTGCACAGTATATTTGCCTTTTGTAAATCAACCTCCCCATGTTTGATAATTATTAGTGCTCACTAATCACTACTAGCTGTCCATATGTCATTAATTTCTTTCTATTCAGTGTGAAAAAAGGAGCCACTGCATCATTGTCACACAGGCAAGCCTCAGTCATGCATATTCTGTTTGAGGGTCTGTTAGTGGCTTGCACTAGATATGAGTGAAAGCTCTGAAATAAGGAGAAGCTCTGCTGATTTCTTTCATCCAATCATGTGGAAGAAATGAACAAATATCTATTGAATCTGATCCATTAGGTTAAGATCCATCCACCTGGTAAGCGGTTTCTAGACCAAAGAAATGCAACATGTGTGGAGGTCACATGCTCCTCCATACTAAGCACTGTTTATTGTGGTGAGTCCAACTGAGTACCAGAGCAAAAGTATAGTGTGGGGAAGCTTTAAGTTAGCTTAAAAGTGGGCTTTGAAGAGGCTTTGCCACTTTGCTCCAGATGGGCAAAGTGACAGAGTCACTTTAATGAGACATTAGGCAGATCTATAAATATTCAGAGATGGAAAGCATATTATAGGGGTAGTTTGAGCTAAATGACTGTAGAGTGGAAGTGCACTTGCTCCAGAGCTTAGTAAATGAGGTAAAGCTTCACTTTTCAAAGAATGCTTAATCGCATGCAAGGAAAAAAAATGCATTTTTGCTTGCACATGATTGGATGATATAAAACAGCAGAGCTTCCCCTTCTTTCAGAGCTTCCCCATAGATCTAGAGCAACTGCACTTGCAGTACACTCCCAAGTGTACTTGCAGTGCACAGTATATTTGCCTTTAGCAAATTAACCTCAATGTGTACAGAATAGGCGAAGCAATGGACCACAATATTTTTGTGAAGAGTACCATAAAGTAACAGCACCAATAAGAATAGCAGGCTGTCTGAAATTCAGTAAACAAATAAAAGAATTTACATCTTGATGCAGAGTATTGTGTGTTGCAGGAAAGAAAATAATAAATATATTTAAATATCATGAGAATTCGTGGCAAGCTGGCACCATGGTGGTGACTTGATTGCAGTGACTGTTGGTGTCAGCAGAATTAGCAAAGTGACAGTGCACCAGAGAGCAGAGGTAAGACTATAATCAAACATGTCTTCATGGTAAAAGCTACCACAAGCTATGTTTAGGGTGTTATTTTTATTGACTTCAAATATATTACCTTTAGAATGCCTACAAATATTCTTCCATATTGCTGTTACAGACAGGCTCCAAAAGCATGCACATAACTAGTAGTCCCTTTTGAGTAACTATGCAATATGTTTGGCAATATGGAAGCAAACAAACATAGCTTTTTATGCTTGTCAATGTGTGTTTCCTGAAGCTGAGATATTCTCCACCTCCCACTGCAGTGTGGAAAACTGTGAAAGTCAGTAAGCTATTTCTGGTGTCCATATACACTAGCAAAAAATGTATTCCCTAGGGATGAAAGTTTAGATAACAGGAGAATAGTCCAATACGAATAACCATTTCTTTGCAACTACTGAAGCTAGGAGTTATTTATGAAGAAAGAAGAAAATAACAGATGTGTATTATTAAAATAGAGGTTGATGCTGTTACAATAACTTGTGTTGACTACTGTATACAGACAGTTATCAAAGATCAAACTTTACAGTTTTCTAACAGTCGTACCATTTCTCCTAGTTATGCTACAGTTAACTTTGCCACAGGTACCTGCACTTCAGAGGATTGCAATGATACAAAGGATACATTGAAAGTGACTGTTCAAGCAAAACACAATGGAAACAGTATAATTCCAATAGCACTTAGAAGACTCAGATGTAATGAAATTGACTCCAAAACGCCACTGAGTCATTTTAACAAGAAACCACAGATATTATGTTGGAAGTTCAAGAAGTATGCATTAAACACAGTAAAAAGATTAAATTGAAGTAAACTACAAAAACAGTGAAAACCTGTACATAAAAATAATACAGAATATACACTAGGGTTGAACATTCATGAAACACATCACAGAAACATCAATGACAATGACACATTAAAATCCCCTTTGCACCTACAGAACACAAAGACAGAAGGTACATTGAAGTAAGCTGATTAAGAAATATTTTATGGGAAGAATAACATTTCTTTGTTTGCTCTTAAAAGACTCTAACAATGATGACCACAAAAGGACAGTAGGAAATTCTACCTAGAAAATAAAGAGAATATGTTAAAGTTGACAGTGACATTCCGAATAACAAGAGTTCAATATAACAACTATTTTTATAAAAATGCAGTGTCTATAAAACAAAAAGACGTTGGTATGTATTTTTACTTCTCTTTCCTATTTAATTAAGGAAATCCAATAAATTCTGCCAGTGCCAAAAATATTTTATACCACTGCAGCTTAATGTCAGTGACTAAAATACAGTAAAGGAGATCTTGGGGTGAAGTAGAGCGGGGGGGGGGGGAGGTGGAATGAATAATGCAAATTCATCCTTTTGGTAAAGGGAGGGGGGCACCATGACTGATGTAGAGTCAGTTTGGGGTGGATTTCTTCACGATGTTGGTAGAGAAGGATGGAAGCTGTAGGGTAGAGAACTTGTGGAGAGACTTGTGGTGCAGGTTGTATCCAGTCTGAGCTAAAGTCATCTGGTTGTGGGTTTTCTGTTGGGGGGGGTCAGTCTCCCATGGATTTGAAGGTGTAGTTCCGTAATATGAGAACGAGTATTGATCAAAGTTGGCCAATTCTCCTGGAGGGAGTGCTGAGAGCATGAAGGTTTGCCACTTGGAATAGAAGCAGGCTTTGGATTTTTCCTGTTTGAAGTTGGTGTTAAGTCGGTCCTTGAATAGTAGGAGAAGGAGCTCTCATATAATTTAGGTGGTATTAGGACAAAGCGATGAAGTCCAGTGTTTCAATATAGTTCTCAGTGCAATTAGGAGACAAATCAAAGACCAGTCTTTGTGGTAGGGGGGCTTGTTGGAGATTCCAGTGGTACTTGAATTTGTAGTTTGGGACCATGGCAGCAGTTGGGGGTCCCAGTGTCAAAAGATGAGAAGCAGCGGGTCCTTAGGTAGCTTTAGTAGGGTTACCTCGAAAATGTAGTATAGAAACTGGTCGCAAAAGGTGTAGGAGCATGCCCAGAAGCGATGGGTCAGGGACGGCCTCAGTTGGTGGCAGAGGAGGCAGGAGTCTTTGCTCTGTTCTGTTTTGAAGGATTAGAAGAGTATATGGGTGAGATGGGTGATATTTAGATGAATTTTGTCCACAAGGTCTAGATCAGAGAAGCCTTTACCCAATTGGCCACAGATGAGGATACCAGAGGGGTAGTGATCTCTTGTAGAAGAGGTTTATAGATGTCAGAGATTTTATAGGAGCCATCTAGGAGCATTTGGTCTGTGATGTTTGGTTTGAATCTCTTGCGGTCCTCTTTGCAGGCGACCTTTAAGAAGCTGATGCATTGCCCATAGTGGAAGGCATGGGCTTGGGGAAGTGAGAAAGTTTCAGCTATGGTCGAGAAGGGTAGAGGTCACCCTGTTTCCGTGCCACATAAGGAGGAAAATTTTGTAAGGCCCTTTTCTTGCCAGACGGTGAAGGGTTTGTGTTCCAGTCCAGGGGAAGGCTAGGATTTCCTTGTATTGGTAGGTGGCTAGACATGAAAGGAGATAGCTTGAGGATTTTCCTGGCTTCTCCCCAGGCAATAGCTGTGTCTCTCAGCAGGAGGTTTTGTTGGTAAGGAGGGGGGATTGATTTCCATTTGCAGTGGAGAAGGGCCACTAAAGAGTATGGGTGGGCCATTTCGGATTCCATGGGGTAGTTGGAATAGCGGGAGGATTGTGATATCCAGTCTAGACTAGTTCTCAATGAACATGCTAAGTTATAAGTCCTAACATTTGGGAGACTAATACCCCCTTCGCGCCTGGAAAGATATAGGGGTTGATTTACTAAAGGCAAATAGATCGTGCACTTTGCAGTTGCTCTCAGCAAGAGCAGATGCTCCAGAGCTTAGTAAATGAGCAAAAGCTCTGCTGACAACCATCATCCAATCATGTGCAAGCAAAAATGCTGTTTTTTAACTTTTCCTTGCACGTGATTGGGTATTCTTTGCAAAGTGAAGCTTTACTTCATTTACTAAGCTCTGCAGGAACTGCACTTGCAGAGTGCAATTGCACTTTTCAAAGTGCACAGTCTATTTGCCTTTAGTAAATCAACCCCATAGTTTCTTTAAGGCTATACGTGGTCTTTTGTTATGCCATAGGAATTTTGAAATGGTTGAATTAAACATTTTGACCAATTTTAATGCCACGTAAGGGGGCTGATTGGGCTAGGTATCTGGATAAGGGTTCTAGTGCGCTGTTGAAGAGGAGTGGGTATAAGGGGCAGCCTTGCCGTGTACCCTTGTGGAGGCGAAAATCATCTGAGAGTAGGCCTGCCGCCACCAGCCTAGCTGCAGGGGCCATGTACATGGTGTTAATGAGATGGCCGATGTTGTAGATTTATCACTGTGTAGGTTATATTGTGGGGTTATTACTAGATCAGGAGGTGAGATACTGTTCTCATGGTAGGAGTGTGGTGTCGGGTAGTCTGGTGTTGGGACAGTTGGAGGGGGGGGGGGGAATGTTGGGGGGGAACCTGAAAATAAAACAAAACATTCAATTGTGTGAACTCGTCTTTTTTCCACATGGAGTCACTGTGTAGGTCAGCTCCCAATACAGGACCCTGTTAGTGTGACATATGAGCGCCCATTTCTAGAGAGAAGAGTTTGTGTGGCTGCCTCGGGTCATGTATAGGGTGAATATAGTAGGCGGTACACAGTGAGGCCAGGAGGGGAAATAAGGCATAGTAGATGCATTTTATAACAGACAGAATATTATTAACTTACATTATAACAGAGCATAGTAGTTAATTTATGGCCACCTAGAAAAAACAGGTAGAGCTGGTGGAAAATAAAGATAAAAAAAGGAGCAACATTGAGATGTATAGACAGATAAAAAAAAAATTGAGTCAGACCTGAGGTGCAGGGAGTGAGTAACTTTCAGCGAGGGGTGGCGCGGTGGTGATCTGGGGCCGAGGGCCTGAAGCATTTGGGGGAGTCTTTTTGCGGGCTCCTTTGGTCCAGGGAGTGATTGAGTGGAGCAGCTTTGGATGGGGTGTGGGGATGCGGGTCTGCATGCAGGGAAGAAGAAGAAGGCTTCCGCCTCAGAGGGGTCTTGGAAAGATAATTGCTCTCCATTTGGGGTCTTGAGGCGGAGGGTGGCTGGAAACGCCAAAGTGAATTTAATTTGCTGTTTATAGAGTTCTGTGCAGACCTGCTAGAATGCTTTCCATTTCTTTGAAACCTCAATTGATTAATCAGCAAATATCAGGAGTCTTATTCCGTCAATTTGGAGAGAGCGGGTTTGTCTGAACTTTTGTAGAATAAGGCCCTTATCAGAATAGTTCAGATATTTGGCGATAATTGGCCGGGGTGTTTTGCGTTTTTGCGTTGCATTTAATGGGGTGGGCAACTACATGGCAAATGAAGTTTAATGTAGAAAAAATTTAAATAATGCATTTGGGTGGCAAAAATATGAATGCAATCTATACACTAAGAGGAGAACCTCTGGGGGAATCTGGGATGGAAATGGACTTGGTGGTCCCAGTAGATGATAGGCTCAGCAATGTCATGCAATGCCAAGCTGCTGCTAACAAAGCAAACAGAATATTGGCATGCATTAAAAAAGGGATTAACTCCAGGGAGAAAGTGATTAATTCTCCCACTCTACAAGACTCTGGTCCGGCCACACCTAGAGTTTGATGTCCAGTTCTGGGCACCAGTCCTCAGGAAGAATGTACTGGAAATGAAGCGAGTACAAAGAAGGGCAAGGGCAACAAAGCTAATAAAAGGTCTGGAGGATATTCGTTATGAAGAAAGGTTGCTAGCACTGAACTTATTCACTCTGGAGAAGAGATACTTGAGAGGGGGTATGATTTCAATTTACAAATGCTGTACCAGTGACCCCACAATAGGGATAAAACTTTTTTGCGGAAGGAAATTTAACAAGACACGTGGCCACATTAAAATTAGAAGAGGTTTAACCATAAACTACGTAGAGGGTTCTTTACTGTAAGAGTGGCCGGGATGTGCAATTCCCTTCCACAGGTGGTGGTCTCATCGGAGCGCATCGATAGTTTCAAAAACCTATTAGATAAGCAAATGAACGACCAAAACGTACAGGGATATACAAAGTAATACTTACTTATAATCACACACATAGGTTGGACTTTATGGACTTGTGTCTTTTTTCAACCTCACCTACTCTAACTATGTAAGGAAAGGCAGTGATAGGGTCTACTAAAGCTAACTATGGGGTAAAGGCACCAGATTCTCCATGGTCATCTGCTCTGTGTGTAAGATCTGTGGAGGCTGTGTTTGCCTCATGTGCTGCAGCAACTAGAGGTCCATCACCTACCACATGAAGCAGAACAACTCCAAATAGTACAAAAAATTAAATATTTAGGTAACACCATTTCGAGAGACCCCAAACATTTCATTATAGAAAACCTAGTTCCACTCTTGAATAAATTTAAAGGAAAAATTAAAATTTGGAAAAAACTCTCCCTATCAGCAGCAGGACGGTGTAATTTAATAAAAATGGTGCTTATGCCAACTGTTATACATACTTCATAATTCGCCAATATGGATTTATAAAAAGTGGTTTATCAAGGTAGAGACCATATTTAGAGAACTAGTATGGAAAGGGGGAATCTCTCGGATAAGTCTTAGTACACTACAACTCCCAACTGGGTCAGGAGGAGTAGCCCTGCCGCATCCTTTTAGATACTTTTTGGCAGCTCAGCTGCAGCACCTGGGGGGTTGCGAAGTCGAGAAAGAGGGGCATGAGTGGAAGATCCTCCTCTACAAAGCCTCACACAACTCTTATTGAGATATTAGAGGCAGGGACCTTCCATAAGGGGCTCCCTACCCAGGACTAGAGGTGGGATACAGAGGGTTTATGGCTTTCTCCCCGCTATGGGAGAACACCAACCTACGCGAAGTACAAAAGTTGGGGACTGTCAGAGAATGGGAGAGAGCAGGCCTAAAATATATTGCTCAGATCTACCACGAGGGCAGGATCAGAAGCTTCCAGGACCTCAGAGACCTTTTCTTCCTTCCTAGGAAGTCTTTTTTTAGATACTTACAGGCTGAACAGTTTAAAGGTGAACTACCTGAGTGGACAAATATGCAGGTTTTACAGAATTTGTCACGGGTGAGGACCCGGAAGGGTTTGATATCTGATTTATACCTGCATTTGTATAAAGGGACTACGGGAGCCACACAAATAAGCCCACATAAAGCAAAGTGGGAGAGAGATGTGGGGACCATCTCAGCTCCTCAATGGGAAAGGATACTCGAACTGGCTCCACTGGTTTCACTCTCCCCCCCCAGAAGGTGTGGGTGTAGGCAGGATGACAAATGCCCTAGAGGTCCATCAGCGGATTTTGAGTAGTGTCCTCTGCTGCCCCTATTCTATGTGTTCTCGGGGGAGGAGGGGGAGTGGGTAGGCCCAGGGAAGGCCAGATTTATATGAATACTGGAAAGAGGTGGTGGACAGGGTCTCCCAGGTATTCAATACTCACCTGGAACTGGATCCTATTCTATGTGTTCTCGGGGGAGGAGGGGGAGTGGGTAGGCCCAGGGAAGGCCAGATAGCTGTCCTGTGCTGTCTTTTTCAGGCTAGGTTATTAATCGCTCGTAGGTGGCAGTCCACTAGCCCCCCTACAGCTACTGAGTGGGAGCAAAACATGGACAGAGTGATCATGAAAGAAAGAACTATAAATGATTTATGCTCAATTTGACAATTGCACTTAAAAAAAAAACCATGGATGGAGAGAGGAACATGTCATTTGATTTAGATAGTGCCAATCAAAATAATTTAAACAAAATGCACTTTGTGGATAAACAGATACCAATGGAGAGGAGGCTGTGAGGGCTCTAGGAGCTGAATGATTCCTGGCATGAAGGAGAGCTTGCTCGTTTTCCTGGCATGCGTAGGAGCTGCTTGCTTCCATGGCCATCCTAATTTGATCTGAGCATGCAGTGCACTTTGTCCGTCGGAATTCCTGAGGAGGCTGTGAGGGCTCTAGGAGCTGAATGATTCCTGGCATGCGTAGGAGCTGCTTGCTTCCATGGCCATCCTAGTCGGCGGTCACCCATCTGAATTTATTATTTTTTAACTTCAACACTGGGCCAAGAAAGTACTGTGAAACCATGTTGCAGACTGCAAAATTTTTTGGTGTAGGAGGAAAAAAAGACAGCTTCAATTTAAAACAACAAGGGACATATAGGTAATTGAGTGCACTTTACTGTATATAAAATACTATATTTATATATACATATATGTATATATATATATATATATATATATATATAGTATATATTTCTTTATTACTAATTGCAATCCTGCCTGACTCCCTAAGACAAAGCCACAAAGATAATACTTTTTTTAGTTTTAACACATGCCTGTAAAAGATCTAGTATACATTGAAAAAAACTATCTTTTAATTTACCTATTGATGGCTGTTGGGATGCTTACAGTACTCAAATGTTTTTGGTCCAGTAGAGAACATATATTAATTTCTACAGGTGTTCCACTGAGCTTGGTAAGCACTGAACTGTACTTTTCACTGAACTACCCTGTTTCCCCGAAAAAAGACCTAGCGTGATTGTCGGTGATGGCTGCAATATAAGCCCTACACCCCAAATAAGCCCTACCATGTTTCCCCGAAAATAAGCCCTACCCTGAAAGCAAGACCTACAAGGACTTTAAATAGGGCTTATTTGGGGGGGTAGGGCTTATATTGCAGCCATCGCCGACAATCACGCTAGGTCTTATTTTCGGGGAAACAGGGTATACTTTTTAAGCAGAATTTCTGCAAAGCAATGCCAAGTGTTTCTTTTCACATGATTATATGAATACTTACACAAGAATATATTTAGAGTCATTAAACAACAGATGTCTAGTCAAATTAATACAATTCTCTTGTTTTCAGATAAATTCCTGGACATAATTATTCATACATTATATACATCACAGCTATCTGGTAATATTATTGAGAGGCTAAATGGAAAAATTCTGAATGGAGTAAATTTTAAAACAGTTCTCTCATATCTAATTGACACTATATTACGACACATGGCATAAAAAAATGCCACATGTCAAATGTAACCAATAGGTCTGGTCAGAGTTGTGTGTTGCCAACATTCCTAATGCATCTACAAATTATTGAATTTCTCCCACGGGGCTTTTTACAGCAATTGAAAACAATTTGTATAAAATATTATTATTTTATTCATCCAATCTTAAAATATATTCACATAAAAAAGCTGTTCTGGCATAATGATACATGCACCAAATAGGTGGCACTAAATCATCCCAATTTTTTGTTATACAAATTGTTTTTGATTGCTGTAAAAAGTCCCATGGGAGAAATTCAATAGTTTGTACTTGTTCAGTAATTATCCAAACTAATGTTGTAAAGTTACTGTATGTTTGCAGATATAACTGAAAAATTATTCTGCATATGCATGAGTTTGTGTTGTGGAGTCATTTATAGCAATTTTAATAAAATGCATTGCAGACAATTACCGGTTGTTGGTGTTTTTTATTGATATAGTGGGTTTTAAATTGCTCCTGAGGGCTATGGAAGCTTCTTTCATCTACCCTGAGCCTATTTATATGCCAAAAATGACCCCACACTAGCCTCATTATTTTAAGCTCTCTTGTACAGAAAAGACACCAAAAAGTTAAATAAAATATTAACAGCAATAGCACACAAAAAGAGATCAAATACACAACCCTAACACAAGGAACACTAAATGAAATAGACACAATGACCAGAAATACAATAAAAAGTCTCAACATTATTGACAAGCACAGCAAAACACAAGATGGCAGTCTCTTTTCTTAGCAGTTTGCCAAATGGACTGGCAACTTTTCACTAGTGTGAGTCTCAGATGTTTTACCTTGGCTCTGTGACACTTAAAGCACAGCACTGCCGCAGTCCCCCACTTTAACTGTAACTACTAATACCCTACAATCTCCTCCTCCTCAGCACACACCATTCCAAGTACTAAAACACTTTTGGATAGAGGTGTAGCCATGCACTTGATCCTTGATGATTGATTGCTACAGATGCTGGAAAAGCTATATTCTGGATCAGTGGGGATGATAGGGAAAAAAGTAATGCCTGTGAATAGCAATACAAGAAAATGTTGTGGCAAGATGGAAAGTACGGCACACATACACACAAAAAAATGGATATTTGTGTACTAATCAGCCCAATTTACCATGACTGAGAAGAGTGGAAAATGAATGCTGTTAGATAAAACTGTGTGTTTGTGTAAACGTTTGGAACCGTTTAGCCCCGGAAGATTTACCCCCCTTCACGACCAAGCCATTTTTTGTGATACGGCACTGTGTTACTTTAACTGAGCAACACTGTACCCAAATAATATTTTTTTTTACATTTTATTGGAGGTATTTGATAACCTCTGCGTTTCCTATTTTTTTGTGCTATAAACAAAAAGATAGACAATTTTGAAAAAAAAAAATACATTTTTTACTTTCTGCTATAAAACATATCCAATAAATAAAATCAATTTAGGCCAATATGTCTACATATTTTTCCCAAAAATCCCAATAAATGTATATTGATTGGTTTGCGCAAATGTTATAAGATCCACAAACTATTGGATATATTTATGGAATTTTTATATTTTTTTTACTAGTAATGGCAGCGATCAGCAACTTACAGTATAGTGGGACTGCGATATTGCGGTGGACAAATCAGACACTAACTGACACTTTTTTTGGAAAAAGTAACACTAATACAGTGATCAGTGCTAAAAAAATGCACTGTCATTGTACTGATGACACTAGCTGGGAAGGGGTTAACATCAGGGGTGATCAAAGGGTTAACTGTGTGCCTAACCAGTGTTTCTGTACTGTGTGGGAGGTGCTTTTACTAGGGGAAGGCATGGATCCATGTCCCTGCTTTGCAGGAACACAGGATCCTAGTTTTCCCTACTGAGAGAACATTGTTTACATAGTCACACTGCCATTTTGCCTCTGTAGCGAATGATCAGCAGGAGCCGCAAACATTCGAGTCCCCAGTATGCGCTGATTGGCTCCCGTTGTGCATTCGCGCCCGCTACCCGGAAGTGCGGGATCACATATATAAATACTGTAAAACTGCTATAGGACGTGAACTGATTAAAGTGCACTAGGAATCAAAAGTTATAATTTCCTATCTTTTAAGGAACATCTAGAAATGTTAATTATACCAAACCAGTGTCCTGATTTTGTTCTGACTTCCTTCTGAAAAATGGCAGTACACTTTCTGTGCATTGATACTATCCTGGCCTGAGCCTTATATCTGTATATCTGCAGGGGAAATCTAAGCCAGAGGTACTTTTTTAAATATATTGTCCCAGTGCAGGGTGCAGTTTTTGTAGATGGAAGAAATCCACTAGGTGAAAAAAATCAGTGTATGGCCATCTTACAGTAATACAGTAACTAGCAGTTAAATCTAACTGCTAATCTCAATAGATTAAACCAGAGATTTAAGTAATTCACTAATGTGCTGTTTACTGTTCACCTTGCTGCAGAGGTATATCTACCTGAGGACCTGCAGACGAGCACTTACCTGCTTCTGTTTCATTCATTCTGTGGTTGCATGATTTATGAAGTTCTCTTGTTGCTGCTTGATTCTTGTTGCTGCATGATTATTCCTCTATCAGCCATCAGAACACCAACTGTCAGAGGAAAGCTATGGTATGAGCTGATGCTCTACAAAAGTCCTGATCCTCAACCACCTCCACGAAGGAACAAGTCATGGCAAATCAATGATGAGAAAAAGATCAGCTACAGGGAGACCACAGACAATATTGGTGACATTGTCCTCTGCTTGCCTTTATTTGGCAAATCTTCAACAGTTCAGGTCCTTTTAAAATATATATTTTTTTTAAAACATTTACTAGATCTATTTCCCAAATAACTAAGCTATTAACATTGCAATGAAATTCTCAACATAGCTTTAATGTAAGCATCAAACACTTTGTAATGTTTAGAGTTCATGGTTTGATATTAGTACAGAAAAAAAACTTACATTCTCCATGAAAACATAGCTGACAACATTAATTTATTCCTTAAAACAGACAAAACTTTTATAGAGTCATATTAGGAGCATTTGGATTATTAATTATCTATCAATATTTTAACCAACCTTCTGTTTCAAACCCTCATATAATTCAGTTCTGATCTGTTTTACATTGACAATCCCCATAGAATTTGTTTAATTATATTATAATTAAAAATAATTGCTACTTCAGAACAAGTTCACTAACTTCTCTGTAGTGTTCTCATTATTTTGTTCTAGGCTCATTAGAACAAGGTATACATAATTGTTTTATGAAAATGAAAAATATTAAGTGTGGCTGATTTTATTAAAATGCTTTTATTTTTTATTTTAAACAATACAAGTTATTTGTACTCTCTCTTCATGCATAACTGTTAATTTTTGTATCAAGATATTTGATTTGTTATTGCGAACTTAACAAGATAAAAACATATGGGCCACACCTCCACGCATCCAATTAAAGGATTTAAGCAGTTACATTTTACAGAATCAAAAATTTAGAAAAACACAAGGGGGTGCCACTAATTGCAGTGTTAAAACAACGTTAATAAGGCAGCCAAGTGTGCACTCACATAAATTCATGATAAGACCATCCACACACAGAAAATCTCTCTGCACAGCTAGCAGCAAGGATGGAGGAACCAGAGAGCTGCAAATCAGCTGGTATGGGAAATCCTTGGAAACCACTGAGGAACGTGGAACCGGAAGTGGCATCAAGCCAGGGGATGGTCCATTGCCTAGGTAACGCTTTTTGCCAATGATGGGGCAGGCCACACCAGCACTAGAGGAAAAGGCAGAAGTGCTGCGAGGCTACAGAACAAACTCAGTAGACTAAAAGCATAATCCACCAAAAAACATTTAAAAAAAAAATCACAAAACAATGAAACGATTAAATACAATAAAATCAGCAATACAATAACCTTAAAGGATATCTAGAAAGGATATTGGGTTGCAATAATTCAACAATGGGGATATACATGTCCCAAGAATGACAGCTGGGAAAGAGGAAAAAAGTGAAAGATACTTAAAGATTATTATAAGCTATTGTAACTGATAAATAGGGATGGGCCCGGTGCTCGATGCGAACCCATGTTCGCATCGAGCACCGGGTGTTCGCTCGCTCGGCGAGCCCAGAACTATTTTGGCCGCTCTCATCACATTCGTGTGATGCGAGCGGCCCCGCAATGCATTGCGGCCGGCGCGGCCGGCGCAGTGCATTGCTGGCTGATGATTGGCCAAGCATGCACTGTGACCCTGCATGCTTGGCCAATCACAGCGCCGGAAACTCGGAGAGCCATAATTGGCTACAGGCAGGACGCCTGTAGCCAATTACAGCTCAGGGGCTTTAGTACACGCCCCCTCATTTAAAAGGCCGCCACGCCGTCGGCGCCGGTCACATGAGTTCCGGCTTTAGGAGAGATCAGGCTGATTCTGTGTCACTCTTTGCTAGATTCCTATAGAAAGATTTGCTCTACTTTGCTAAACCATTGGCTATTTATTTGCTAAACCATTGCTACCTGTCATTGATCGTCCATTGCTGCTGCTGGTTAGTGTGTTTTTAGCTGCTGCTGGGGATTAGTCTGGTCCGTGTCTTACTGTTAGTACAGTATTTCAGTAGTACCAACCGCAGTGCTGTTAGTACAGCACTGCACCCCAAAAGCACCCATAGGACTTGTAGTGTGTTAGTGGCAGCAAACAGAGCTCCTATATTTTCTTCCCAGAAGCACCCATAGGACTTGTAGTGTGTTAGTGGCAGCAAACAGAGCTCCTATATTTTCTTCCCAGAAGCACCCATAGGACTTGTAGTGTGTTAGTGGCAGCAAACAAAGCTCCTATATTTTCTTCCCAGAAGCACCCATAGGACTTGTAGTGTGTTAGTCCCATCACACAGAGCTCCTATATTTTCTTCCCAGAAGCACCCATAGGACTTGTAGTGTGTTAGTCCCATCACACAGAGCTATATTTTCTTCCAAGAAGCACCCATAGGACTTGTAGTGTGTTAGTCCCATCACACAGAGCTCCTTTATTTTCTTCCCAGAAGCACCCATAGGACTTGTAGTGTGTTAGTCCCATCACACAGAGCTCCTATATTTTCTTCCCAGAAGCACCTATAGGACTTGTAGTGTGTTAGTCCCATCACACAGAGCTCCTATATTTTCTTCCCAGAAGCACCCATAGGACTTGTAGTGTGTTAGTCCCATCACACAGAGCTCCTATATTTTTCTTCCCAGAAGCACCCATAGGACTTGTAGTGTGTTAGTCCCATCACACAGAGCTATATTTTCTTCCCAGAAGCACCCATAGGACTTGTAGTGTGTTAGTCCCATCACACAGAGCTCCTATATTTTCTTCCCAGAAGCACCCATAGGACTTGTAGTGTGTTAGTCCCATCACACAGAGCTCCTATATTTTCTTCCCAGAAGCACCCATAGGACATGTAGTGTGTTAGTCCCATCACACAGAGCTATATTTTCTTCCCAGAAGCACCCATAGGACTTGTAGTGTGTTAGTCCCATCACACAGAGCTCCTATATTTTCTTCCCAGAAGCACCTATAGGACTTGTAGTGTGTTAGTCCCATCACACAGAGCTCCTATATTTTCTTCCCAGAAGCACCCATAGGACTTGTAGTGTGTTAGTCCCATCACACAGAGTTCCTATATTTTCTTTGCAGAAGCACCCATAGGACTTGTAGTGTGTTAGTGCCATCACAGGGTTCCTATATTTTCTTCCCAGAAGCACCCATAGGACTTGTAGTGTGTTAGTGCCATCACACAGAGTTCCTATATTTTCTTCCCAGAAGCACCCATAGGACTTGTAGTGTGTTAGTCCCATCGCACAGAGCTCCTATATTTTCTTCCCAGAAGCACCTATAGGACTTGTAGTGTGTTAGTCCCATCACACAGAGCTATATTTTCTTCCCAGAAGCACCCATAGGACTTGTAGTGTGTTAGTCCCATCACACAGAGCTCCTATATTTTCTTCCCAGAAGCACCTATAGGACTTGTAGTGTGTTAGTCCCTTCACACAGAGCTATATTTTCTTCCCAGAAGCACCCATAGGACTTGTAGTGTGTTAGTCCCATCACACAGAGCTCCTATATTTTCTTCCCAGAAGCACCCATAGGACTTGTAGTGTGTTAGTCCCATCACACAGAGCTATATTTTCTTCCCAGAAGCACCCATAGGACTTGTAGTGTGTGTTAGTCCCATCACACAGAGCTCCTATATTTTCTTCCCAGAAGCACCTATAGGACTTGTAGTGTGTTAGTCCCATCACACAGAGCTCCTATATTTTCTTTGCAGAAGCACCCATAGGACTTGTAGTGTGTTAGTGCCATCACACAGAGTTCCTATATTTTCTTCCCAGAAGCACCCATAGGACTTGTAGTGTGTTAGTCCCATCACACAGAGCTATATTTTCTTCCCAGAAGCACCCATAGGACTTGTAGTGTGTTAGTCCCATCACACAGAGCTCCTATATTTTCTTCCCAGAAGCACCCATAGGACTTGTAGTGTGTTAGTCCCATCACACAGAGCTCCTATATTTTCTTCCCAGAAGCACCCATAGGACTTGTAGTGTGTTAGTCCCATCACACAGAGTTCCTATATTTTCTTTTTCTGCAGAAGCACCCATAGGACTTGTAGTGTGTTAGTGCCATCACACAGAGTTCCTATATTTTCTTCCCAGAAGCACCCATAGGACTTGTAGTGTGTAAGTGCCATCACACAGAGTTCCTATATTTTCTTCCCAGAAGCACCCATAGGACTTGTAGTGTGTTAGTCCCATCACACAGAGCTCCTATATTTTCTTCCCAGAAGCACCCATAGGACTTGTAGTGTGTTAGTCCCATCACACAGAGTTCCTATATTTTCTTTGCAGAAGCACCCATAGGACTTGTAGTGTGTTAGTGCCATCACACAGAGTTCCTAATATTTTCTTCCCAGAAGCACCCATAGGACTTGTAGTGTGTTAGTGCCATCACACAGAGTTCCTATATTTTCTTCCCAGAAGCACCCATAGGACTTGTAGTGTGTTAGTCCCATCACACAGAGCTCCTATATTTTCTTCCCAGAAGCACCCATAGGACTTGTAGTGTGTTAGTGCCATCACACAGAGTTCCTATATTTTCTTCCCAGAAGCACCCATAGGACTTGTAGTGTGTTAGTCCCATCACACAGAGCTCCTATATTTTCTTCCCAGAAGCACCCATAGGACTTGTAGTGTGTTAGTCCCATCACACAGAGCTCCTATATTTTCTTCCCAGAAGCACCCATAGGACTTGTAGTGTGTTTAGTCCCATCACACAGAGCTCCTATATTTTCTTCCCAGAAGCACCCATAGGACTTGTAGTGTGTTAGTCCCATCACACAGAGCTCCTATATTTTCTTCCCAGAAGCACCCATAGGACTTGTAGTGTGTTAGTCCCATCACACAGAGCTCCTATATTTTCTTCCCAGAAGCACCCATAGGACTTGTAGTGTGTTAGTCCCATTACACAGAGCTCCTATATTTTCTTCCCAGAAGCACCTATAGGACTTGTAGTGTGTTAGTCCCATCACACAGAGCTCCTATATTTTCTTCCCAGAAGCACCCATAGGACTTGTAGTGTGTTAGTCCCATCACACAGAGTTCCTATATTTTCTTTGCAGAAGCACCCATAGGACTTGTAGTGTGTTAGTGCCATCACACAGAGTTCCTATATTTTCTTCCCAGAAGCACCCATAGGACTTGTAGTGTGTTAGTCCCATCACACAGAGCTCCTATATTTTCTTCCCAGAAGCACCCATAGGACTTGTAGTGTGTTAGTCCCATCACACAGAGCTCCTATATTTTCTTCCCAGAAGCACCCATAGGACATGTAGTGTGTTAGTCCCATCACACAGAGCTATATTTTCTTCCCAGAAGCACCCATAGGACTTGTAGTGTGTTAGTCCCATCACACAGAGCTCCTATATTTTCTTCCCAGAAGCACCTATAGGACTTGTAGTGTGTTAGTCCCATCACACAGAGCTCCTATATTTTCTTCCCAGAAGCACCCATAGGACTTGTAGTGTGTTAGTCCCATCACACAGAGTTCCTATATTTTCTTTGCAGAAGCACCCATAGGACTTGTAGTGTGTTAGTGCCATCACACAGAGTTCCTATATTTTCTTCCCAGAAGCACCCATAGGACTTGTAGTGTGTTAGTCCCATCACACAGAGCTCCTATATTTTCTTCCCAGAAGCACCCATAGGACTTGTAGTGTGTTAGTCCCATCACACAGAGTTCCTATATTTTCTTCCCAGAAGCACCCATAGGACTTGTAGTGTGTTAGTGCCATCACACAGAGCTCCTATATTTTCTTCCCAGAAGCACCCATAGGACTTGTAGTGTGTTAGTCCATCACACAGAGCTCCTATATTTTCTTCTCAGCAGCACCCACAGGACTTCTAGTGTGTTAGTGGCATCACACAGAGCTCCTATATTTTCTTTGCAGAAGCACTCATAGGACTTCTAGTGTGTTAGTGGCATCACACAGAGCTCCTATATTTTCTTCTCAGCAGCACCCACAGGACTTCTAGTGTGTTAGTGGCATCACACAGAGCTCCTATATTTTCTTTGCAGAAGCACCCATAGGACTTCTAGTGTGTTAGTGGCATCACACAGAGCTCCTATATTTTCTTCTCAGCAGCACCCACAGGACTTCTAGTGTGTTAGTGGCATCACACAGAGCTCCTATATTTTCTTTGCAGAAGCACCCATAGGACTTCTAGTGTGTTAGTGGCATCACACAGAGCTCCTATATTTTCTTCTCAGCAGCACCCACAGGACTTCTAGTGTGTTAGTGGCATCACACAGAGCTCCTATATTTTCTTTTCAGAAGCACCCATAGGACTTCTAGTGTGTTAGTGGCATCACACAGAGCTCCTATATTTTCTTCTCAGCAGCACCCACAGGACTACCGACTACAATGGCTGGAAGACCGCCAAGGGGAGGCAGAGCGTGCAGAGCCAAGAACACAGGGCAGGCAGGCTCTGTTTCTAGTGGACGTGGCCGTGGACGTGGTCGTGCATCGTCATCAGCACGTGACCATGGGACACGCGCGTCTTTGTTTACGGCAGCTGGACATGTGGAGCCGCATCATGCTGAAGGCTTGGTAGAATGGATGACCAAGCCCTCCTCATCCTCCTCATCCTCTCTCACCCAGGCTCAAAGTACTGGCAGAGCAGCTGCCAACGCGTACTCAATGGCTTTATCAGCCACCCCTTCCCTAGACCCACCATGTCCTCCTGAGGAGTCCCCCGAACTCTTTGAGCACAGTGTTGGGTACATGCTCCAGGAGGATGCCCAACGATTCGAAGGCTCGGATGATGATACCCAGCTTGAGGAAGTCAGTAGTGTGCGCGCAGAGAGAGGGGATGCTGAAGGACAGCAATCTGGCAGTACTGTTCCACCAGCTGCAGCTTACTGCCAGGTTTGCTCTAGTGGTGAAGAGGGAGGGGATGATGAGGTCACTGACGCCACGTGGGTGCCTGGAGGGAGAGAGGATGAGGAGGAGGACGAGGAGGAGGAGGAGGAGAGGAGGAGGAGGATGCGGCGTCACATGTCCAACGAGGCAGGATGCCCCCTGGAGGCCAGCTAGAGGCCAGCACAGCAACTGTACAACACCGCAGAGCTCCGCCTGTGCAGGGCGCTGCCTCTACACGTTATCAGAAAAGTTCTTTGGTGTGGGCCTTTTTTGAGACGAGTGTATCAGATCGCACCACTGCTATTTGCAATATTTGTCTCAAGCGTATCTCGCGTGGCCAAAACATCAGCCGCTTGGGCACCACAAGCATGACCAGACATATGTCGACCTGCCATGCAGCTCGTTGGCAGGCACACATAAAAGACCCACACCAAAGAACTAAGCGGACCTCTCCTTGCTCCTCATCAGCTGGGATCTCCATCCCCACTACATCTTCAGTCCTCTCTGAAAGCTGCTGTGAGAGGACTGAAGGTGTAGAATTAGGTGTGTCACAACCAAGTACTTGCAGTACATCGACGTCCGATTGTAGCAGGCAAATTTCCCTGCCCCAGCTGCTGGACCGTCGAAAGAAGTACACTCCCAGCCATCCACATGCCCAGCGGTTGAATGCTAGCTTGGCTAAATTGCTAGCACTTCAACTGCTGCCTTTTCAGTTGGTAGACTCGGCCCCCTTCCGTGAGTTTGTTCAATGTGCGGTTCCTCAGTGGCAGGTTCCCAAACGCCACTTTTTCTCACGGAAGGCGATTCCGTCTCTCTACCGGCATGTGGAAGGCAATGTCCATGCCTCGCTGGACAGGGCGGTCAGCGGTAAGGTGCATATTACCGCTGACTCATGGTCCAGCAGGCATGGACAGGGACGTTACCTTTCTTTCACGGCCCATTGGGTCACTCTATTGGCAGCTGGGAGGGATGCAGGACAAGGTGCAGTAGTGTTGGAGGTTGTTCCGCCACCACGCCTCCAAAACGCTACTACTGCTACTGGTTGTGACACACCTCTCTCCTCCACCCCCTCCTCTTCTTCTTCCTCCAGTGCTCTGTCCTCGGAACCAGCGGTGCTCCGTAGGCGTACAAGGGGCTACGCAAGTACGCAGGCAAAAAGATGCCATGCCGTGCTTGCGCTGGTGTGTTTGGGGGACAGGAGCCACACTGGGCCAGAGGTTCTGGCAGCTCTGCAGGGGCAGGCCGAGAGGTGGTTGACGCCACGTCAGCTTAAGCCAGGAATGGTTGTTTCTGACAATGGCACCAACCTCCTCTCCGCCCTGCGACAGGGGCAGCTCACCCATGTGCCCTGTATGGCTCACGTCCTCAACCTGGTGGTGCAGCGGTTCTTGGGCAGGTTCCCAGGCTTACAGGATGTCCTGAGGCAGGCCAGGAAAGTCTGTGTGCATTTCCGCCGATCTTATAATGCCAGTGCTCGGCTGACTGAGCTGCAAAAGGAGCTGAACCTGCCCAAGAACCGCCTAATATGTGACATGCCCACCAGGTGGAACTCAACGTTGGCCATGCTGCAGCGACTGCACACGCAGCAGAGGGCCATCAATGAGTACCTTTGCGACTACGGCACCAGGACAGGGTCAGGGGAGCTTGGTTTTTTTTCCCCACGTCAGTGGAGCATGATCAGGGATGCATGCACTGTCCTCTCACCATTTGAGGAGGCCACGAGGATGGTGAGCAGTGACAGTGCATGCATCAGTGACACTGTACCTCTTGTCCACCTGTTGGAGCATACGCTGTGTGGGATAATGGACAGGACACTTGAGGCAGAACAGATGCAGGAAGAGGAGGACTTCCTTGCCTCTCAAGGCCCCCTTTATCCGGACAGTGTTCCTTCTGTCCCACCCATCACACAGGAAGAGGATGAGGAGGAGGAGGAGGAGGATTGTGTGAGCATGGAGGTGGAGCCTGGCACTCAGCATCAGCAGCAGCAGCAGTCTTTTAGGGATGATGTACAGTCCCAACAAACCAGTGGACTTGTACGTGGCTGGGAGGAGGTGGCTGGCGATCATGTCATCCTCAGTGACCCAGAAGACTCCGGACCGAATGCCTCAGCTAACCTACGCTGCATGGCCTCCCTGATCCTGCAAAGCCTGCGGAAGGATCCTCGTGTTCTTCGGATCAAGGAGAGGGACCATTACTGGCTGGCCACTCTCCTTGATCCACGGTACAAGGGTAAGGTTGCGGACCTTATCTTGCCGTCGCAGAGGGAGCAGAGGATGAGACATCTCAGGGAGGCCTTGCAGAAAGGTCTGTGCAACGCGTTCCCAGAAACTGGGAGGTTACAAACTCCTGGTCCTGGGCGACGAGTTGCTGAGGCTTCGGTCAGTAGCAGAAGGAGCGGTGGGGAAGGTGGACGTCTGACCCGTTCAGACAATTTTTTAGTCCGCAGCCCCAAGGTATGATCGGTTCCAGCAACCATCGCCAGCGTCTGATATACATGGTGCAGGAATACCTTGGGGCAAGGTCAGACTTGGACACCTTTCCCACCGAAAATCCTCTGGCTTACTGGGTCCTGAGGATGGATCACTGGCCAGAGCTTGCACAGTATGCAATTGAGCTACTGGCCTGTCCTGCCTCCAGCGTTCTTTCCGAACGCACATTCAGTGCTGCTGGAGGATTTGTCACTGATCATAGGGTGCGCCTGTCCACCGACTCGGTTGATCGACTGACCTTCATCAAAATGAATCAGTCTTGGATCACCACCAGCTACCAGGCACCTGAAGCGGATATAACGGAATAATTTATAATGTCACATCCCTTCAAGACTGCGTATGCTGATGCTGAGTGACTGTCCTGTTATGTTCACTGACTATCCTCTTCCTCCTCCTCAATGATCCGTGCCACCACACCAGTGCCTAAGGCACAATTTTTCAGCCCCTGTATGACAGGGGCGTGTACTTACAAATCTTGATCTAATAGTTCACAGCAGGGCCCATTCCTGCGCCCACCAAGAGTAACTATGAGGGCCTACAGTCTTGTGGCAACACCGTCCACCACCACCGCCAAAGGCCCAATTTTTCTGCCCTGTTCAACAGGTGCATGCAATTACAAATCTTGATTTAATAACTCACAGCAGGGCCCATTCCTGCGCCCACCAAGAGTAACTGTGAGAGCTTACAGTCTTGTGGCAACACCGTCCACCACCACCACCACCACCACCACCAAACGCCCAATTTTTCTGCCCTGTTCAACAGGTGCATGCAATTACAAATCTTGATTTAATAACTCACAGCAGGGCCCATTCCTGCGCCCACCAAGAGTAACTGTGAGAGCTTACAGTCTTGTGGCAACACCGTCCACCACCACCACCACCAAAGGCCCAATTTTTCTGCCCGGTTCAACAGGTGCATGCAAGTACAAATCTTGATCTATTAACTCACAGCAGGGCCCATTCCTGTGCCCACCAGTCTTGTGGCTACACCAACATCTAATAGGGCAAATTTCTGCAGAGTATATACGCCAGGCCCCTACTTTCAAACATCCAACTTACAAACGACTCCTACTTGCAAACGGAAAGAGAAAACAGGAAGTGAGAGGAAATCTACCCCTAGGAAGGGAAATTCTATCCTGTTAGATTTAATTTGGGAAAAAGGTATCTCCTCTCTACTGATACTTTATCACCAATCCTTGTTTCAATTAAAACCCCACTTTTCCAAAAACATTTGTCATTGGGACGGAAAGTGAGGTGACTTGTTCTGAACAGATGTGCAAAGACAGCAAATGTTACAGGGGTGATAACCCCTGCCTATGTTCTCCAAAAAGCTTAAAAATAGATTTTTTTGGGATGGAGCTACACTTCATAATGTACCTGTTCAGATTCTACTTAAGAACAAACCTACAGTCCGTGTCTTGTTTGCACCACCTATATACTGCTGTTCAGAGTATATAGGGTTGTAGGTATAGGGTTTTATTTTGGGTGCGGGGTCCCCCTTAATATCCATACAAGACCCAAAGGGGCTGGGGTGGGGGGGGGGGGTATGGGGTAGCCATGCCATTTTTCTCAAGGATTTTCAGCCATATGGCGGCCAGGACAAGACATGACATTAAAGCCGCAAGTGGTTTTAAATGGCTTCTTTTTTTCCTTTACAAATGTCCCGGGTCCCCAAACCTGTTTTATGACATTAACATGCATATTGGCCGTTGTAATTAGCACTTTTGATTTCGAACGTTCGCGTCCATTATAACGTATAGGGTTCGAAAATTTGCGCGAACTTTCGGTCCGTTCGAAGGTTCTGGTTTGAACCGAACCCGGGGGTGTTCGGCTCATCCCTACTGATAAATACAATGTAAATCATCTATGGTAAAGGGGGGGATCAATAATATTCAATTAATTAAAACAAAGATGAATGATCAATAATCAGCATAATGGATATGCTCATAGGATCTTGATGATCTAAATCTCAAGACCCACTTGAGCCAGCGTGTCATAAATCCAGTAGGTCTCCTGTTCGCTCAACCTTTTAAAATGTTTAGCTGCAGAGAAAGTGTTGGGGATGCCTTCATTAACCCATACCTTTAAACCATCAGAGAGCATTTTGTGGTGTTTTTTTTAAGTGTCAGGGGACACTGTTTATTGTTCCCTTCTTCCACAAAGTGGAGGTGTTCGCTAAAATGCTTCCTCAGTGTCCATATGATTCTTCCAACATAGAACAAACCACACAGACACGTGAGGCAGTAAACCACAAATTATGACGAGCAATTATAAATTATGCCTTGATATCATAGGTTTTCTCTTTTATATTGGACCACTATAGCACCACCTTTGTCAGCTGGTTTAATAACTACCATATTTATCGACGTATAACACATGCCTGCATATAACATGCACCCCAAGTTTAGGAGGAAATTTTAAGGAAAAAAAATGTACATTTAAATGGCCATCAATGCAGCCTTATCAGTGTCCATCTGCAGCCTTGCACAGCATCCATCTGCATGCCTGTCAGTGTCATTTGCAGCCTTGCAGCCTTCTCAGTGTCATTTGCAGCCTTACAGCCTTGTCAGTGTCATTTGCAGCCTTACAGCCTTGTCAGTGTCATTTGCAGCCTTGCAGCCTTGTCAGTGTCATTTGCAGCCTTGCAGCCTTGTCAGTGTCATTTGCAGCCTTGGATCCTTTTCAGTGTCATTTGCAGCCTTGCAGCATCCATCTGACACCTCCTCAGTGTCATTTGCAGCCAAGCCCAGGCTGAAGTTAAACTGCAGTGACATGTCAGTGTCACTGCAGTTTGAAAATTGCGCCGCCAAGATACACAGAGCCGGTCCAGTGTATCTCGGCTCTTCACGGCTCCTCTCGTAGCGGAGCGGAGGAGTGAGCATCGCTGATAGCTATATATAGCCGAGTGTGCTCGGCTATCCTTGGCTAGTTCCGCTCAGTCACACCCAGTCCCGCCCTATGATGGACATAACACAGGGACTGGGCGTGACTGTGAGTGGAGTCGAGCGCCGCCCATATACATACATACATACATACATACATACATACATAGGCTCATATAGCTCCGCTCACAGTCACGCCCAGTCCCTGTGTTATGTCCATCATAGGGCAGGACTGGGTGTGACTGAGCGGAAATAGCCGAGAATAGCCAAGTACACTCGGCTATGTATAGATATCAGCGGGGCTCGCTCCTCCGCTCACAATCAGCGGGGGATCGACGTATAACACGCACCCACGATTTCCCCCTGATTTTAAGGGGAAAAAAGTGCGTGTTATACGCCGATAAATATGGTATATTAAAACATTTTGGAAAGATTATTAAGAGCTAGCCATTCCCCAGGTGTTAGGTTGGAGTGACAAGAACCAATAGACTCTTTTTTACACATATCCATGGGGTCAGTATACACCACACGATACACCACAGTATACACCACACGATAAAAAGCTTCCAAGAAAGGATCCTTGGCATGAACAGGGTGGAACACTGATTTGGGTCTAAATTATGTGTTTTTAGTTGCAGGAAAGGAAGAAAGATGTTGAGTCAGTAGAACCAAGTCATCCCATGAGTCAGTATAGGCATACCCCACTTTTAAGTACACAATGGGGTTTATTTACTAAAGTTGGAAAGTACAAAATCAGGCTCACTTCTGCATAGAAACCAATGAACTTCCAGGTTTTATTACCAAAGCTTAATTGAACAAGCCGGGGTTAGAAGCTCATTGGTTTCTAAGCAGAAGGGAGCCTGATTTTGCACTTTCCAGCATTAGTAAATAAACCCCATTGTGTACTTAAAAGTGGGGTATGCCTGTATATACAGAGCCTTGAAAAAGTATTCACACCCCTTGAAATTTAACACATTTTGTCACATTTTGGTACATAGTTGTGAAGTAGAAGGAAAATGATGATAAATGGTTTTCTGAATTTTTTACAAATGAATCAAAAAAGTGTGGCATGCATTTGTATTCAGCCCCCTTTTCTCTGATACCCCTAACTATAATCTAGTGGAACCGAATGGTCTTCAGAAGTCACCTAATCAGTAAATAGAGTCCACATGTGTGTAATTTAATCTCATATATGCAGCTGTTCTGTGAAGCCCTCGGAGGCTTGTTAGAGAACCTTAGTGAACAAACAGCATCATGAAGGCCAATGAACACACCAGACAGGTCAGGGATAAAGTTGTGGAGAAGTTTAAATCAGGGTTAGGTTATTAAAAAATATCCCAAGCTTTGAACATCTTACAGAGCACTGTTCAATCCATCATCCGAAAATGGAAAGAGTATAGCACAACTGAAAACCTATAAATGCTGAATAAAGGAATAATGGACTTTCTAGGCACGTATAAAAATATATAACAATTTTTAATAATTCACATAAAATACATACATAAACAACACATAATATATGTGGTAGAGAAATATGGGACACAGTGGTTTATCCTAGAGGTTACACTTGACTAATATATCCTGTGTGACAATATTGAAGAAATGCCCACACCAAGATGTATGCATTCCTCTTAGTAGTTCCCACAGTCCTCAGATTAAAAATAATTGCTCGCTCTACATGTTTCGCAGCTAAAATGTCGCTTCTTCAAGAGCTTCAATAATTCTATTTGGAGATACATACTCTAATTAAAATACAGTACAAATTCTTGGCATAATGATACAGGTGTGTGTATGTACATGAACTCACCAATAATGTGGTGCTTAAACAAATAGTTTCAACGCTCATCTATGCCGGGAATGCCGTGACCACAGAGCAAGCCCCTCCAAATGGAGATGACAACCAGGGACACCCGGGCCAGGTGGTAGCCATAATATAGACACAGATGTCGGGATATGGGGATGTACACGTAAACTGGGTATAAAGTATATGGCAATGAATATTAGTGTAAGCTACTTCAATTAGGATGTACTATAGTATGAGTCCCATACTCACATATCAGCCAGTATGCCTCCACTACAATGCGTGTCACCTTAAACCAGATGCTTTTTAATCTATGGAAAAAAAACATAGAGTTGGTCCTCCCAGGGTCTTTAGCCATATAGTAACACAACTCAGCAAAAGCCTAGCCGTATAAATGGAAAGGAAGGGAACTAGCAGGGCTCAAAATACCTTGATTGGCTGGTCCAGGATAGAGAAATTAGATCAGAATAATGTGTCCACAGTCACAAGGAGTTGTAGGGGATCAGATTCAATGCAGGTAAAAACTCACAGTTTCTTTTAGGAAAGCATCATGTTTAGGGTTGAGCGAACCCGAACTGTAAAGTTTGGGTCCGTACCGGCCTTTAGGGTGTTCGGGTCCCGGACCCGAACAATTGACTGTATGTTTGGGTTCGGGTCCGGTGTTCGGGGATTTAATGTTGCTTTTTAAAATGTCTTTTAAAAGCACTCGCGGCTATATGAATTGATATTCATATAGCCGCGAGTGCTTTTAATACAGAGAACAGTCATTGAAGTCATTTATTTTTAAAAAGTTAGTCATAAAAAGTGTTTGGGGACCTGGGTCCTGCCCCAGGGGACATGTATCAATGCAAAAAAAACTTTTAAAAACGGACGTTTTTTCGGGAGCAGTGATTTTAATAATGATTAAATTGAAACAATAAAAGTCTAATATTCCTTTAAATTTCGTACATGGGGGGTGTCTATAGTATGCATGTAAAGGGGCGCATGTTTCCTGTGTTTAGAACTGTCTCTGCAAAAAGTGTCATTTTTTGCAGAAAAGAAAGCTATTTAAAATCACTTGCGGCTAATGTTAATTGTCGGCTCCCGTAATACAGAGAACAGTCATTCATTGAAAGTCATTCATAAAAAAAAAGGCATTGATAAAAAATAAAAAAAAAAAAAAAAAAGCGTAGGGGTCCCCCCAAATTCAATAACCAGGCCCTTCAGGTCTGGGATGGATATTAAGGGGGATCCCAGCCAAAAAAAAAAAATGGCGTGAGGTCCCCCTCAAAATCCATACCAGACCCTTATCCGAGCACGCAACCTGGCAGGCCGCAGGAAAAGAGGGGGGGCCGAGAGCGGCCCCCCCCCCCCGCCTGAACCGTACCAGGCCACATGCCCTCAACATTGGGAGGATGCTTTGGGGGTCTAAGACCCCCAAAGCCTCTTGTCCCCATGTTGATGAGGACAAGGGCCTCGTCCCCACAACCGTGCCTGGTGGTTGTGGGGGTCTGCGGGCGGGGGGCTTATCGGAATCTGGAAGCCCCCTTTAACAAGGGGACCCCCAGATCCCGGCCCCCCCCCCCCTTGTGTGAAATGGTAAGGGGGTACAAAAGTACCCCTACCATTTCACCAAAAAAGTGTCAAAAATGGTAAAAATGACAGGAGACGGTCTTTGACAATTCCTTTATTAAAATCTTCTTTCTTCTTTCTTCTGGTCTTCCTTTCTTCATCTTCTCCTTCCGGCATCTTCTTCTTCCATCTTCTTCTTCCTCTGATCCGCTTCTTCTTGGCCTTCTCGTCCAGCATCGGTGTCTCTTCTGGGCCGCTCCGCGCAATGGGAGGCTCCCGCTGGGTGAGGCTTATCTTCGGTATCTTCTTCCACAGCGCCGGTATCTTCTTCCAGGGCGTCGGTCTCTTCTTGGGCCACTCCTCGCAATGGGAGGCTCCCGGTGTGTGAGGCTTCGCTTGGGCACGTCATGGGGAGTTCCCTATTGCTTTCCCCACGTCACGGGGAAAGCCATAGGGAAGTCCCCATGACGTTCCCATGCGCCAGAGGGGGGCGGGGTTACCAGGTGGCCCACCCAGATCTCTATCAGACTCCCAATAAAACCAGCCCCGGAACTGACTACCAATACAGGGTAAAGAACTATCCTTTACCCTGAAGTCTTTGCTGGTATTATCTTAGATTACAAATCTAAGAATCCGTGGAGGAACATATATCCCATCAATCACTTTTCCTGAAATTTTAACCTGTTTCACAGGTACCCCGCTACAGAGTATACAGGCATCCAATACCGGCAGGTTTAAACATCCACTGTCTGGGGAGCAGCGTAAGCAAGGATGCCATAAAAACCAGGGGAATGTATACACATACTAAGGCAATAAAATGATGCAAAACAAAGTGCTGGGTTAAGTACCTGGGTATGCACTGATTCTAGATTCCGGGTGTGAGGCTGCAAGTTTGCTGGTTCCAGTGGCAGAATGGACGTCAGCTTCCCTCAGAGCACCTGAGGAATGTCGTCCTGACTCCTCTATATGTACACCCCGACTGAGCTCCATCAGACTGGCATCTGACATCACTCAGCCTGGCCGCTGGTGCACCGTGCATGCGCCGATAGCATTCGAGTATCGGCCAATCTGGTCCTAGTGCCCATCGTCTGTGGCAGCTGCTGTGTGCCTAGGGGACACAGAAAGAGAAAAAAATTACCTAGGTGGACTTTATAGGCAACTAAATGTATTGTATAAGACTGTACCAAAGTAATATAATAGTAATACATTTTATTAAAGATTAAACATGATTAAAAATTAAAGTGAAACATTGATTAACTGAACGCAGTCAGTTGATATCACCAAACAAAGCATTTATATCACAAGACCTCCTTACACCCAACGCATTTCGGGATAACGTCTAGTCCTTCTTCAGGGGTGCAAGGGAATGAGGAATTCATCTAAAGCATAAAATATATAATGAGTATCTTTAAATGGAACATTCACCCACATAAAAAACATAAATGAATGTTAAACTTTTTAAAGTGATCCACTTACATAATATTGATAGGTGAAATATTTCTCAATGTTTCATTAGTTAACATTAAAATTTGTAGAAAAAAGCATGTGGTAGGTGTGCCGGTGGGGCTACTATCTCAAGGCATAAAGGGCATCAAAGGAGTCTAGAAAATTATAGTATTGCTTAGTATTGCTGTCCCCAAAGGGGTAACAAACTCCCTGCACTCCAAGGCAGCAGACCGGCCAAAAGAATATGCTGAAGCCAGATGAGAAGATCCCTAAAGATGAAAAAAATATATATATATACCACGATGTGACCAAGGTTTGCAACAAAAGAGTGTTGCAAAAAATAAACATATTGTATTAAATGCTCAGAATATGTGTGGTAGATTAAATGTGTATACCTGTTAGTATTAGGAATGTGCTTGCAAAGCTAGCCACCAAACTTGTTAAAGGGCCACCTGCAGCGGCTATAAGGCAAGTAAATATAGTCACATAAAAGCATAATTATAATGATGTCAAAAAATCATCAGTATAAGCATGAATGTATAGAGCTTGTATTAATGAGTTAAGTAGTGGCAATTCATATTAGTAAATTTTTAAATAGTAGCAGACATAATCAATTATATCTAGTATTGGTAGTATCACATATAGTGGTGAGCAAACATGGAGGGATCCTGTCAAGATCTAGCCAGCAAAGAAGCTGCAGTCATTGCAAAATTTAAAAAACTTGTTTACCTTGGTCACAGAGAGGTAGGAAGAAACCAGCTGCACGTCCAAACAATGCTGGGTGTGGGAGTGCACCGGTCCTTATTTTAAGGCAAATAATCCCCAATCAGCTGGTACAAATGAATTGCAAACAGCTGATTCGGGGAGGATACTGTTTGGGATAAACTCTATTAGCTCCCTGGACTGAGTGTGCGCGACGCGACCCCCGCCACGCATGCGTGAGCGTCAGCTCGTCGGAACAGCGTTGCGCACACCCAGCCCACCGACACAGTGAGTCTCAACTGGCAGACAGCGTATGTCCGCCAGAGTGGCAAGATGGAGACTGTGGGTGGCGATGAAAAATGTCCATCAGCCTCTAAAACGCTGCCTAGGTTGACAATGCAATCAGGCGGCTTAGTGTGCCAGGCAATCCAGGAGGTCGGCTGCAGCACAAAAAAGGCAGCAAGGAAAAGACCCCCTGGAAGAAAAAAAATATAACAAAAAATATATTAAAAATATTAATATTCATTATATATACTTATTCAATAATAATTCTAGAGGTAGTAATAATTGAATACTTGTGCCCAAATGACAACAAAGAGAAGGAACCCCACAGGCAACACAAATACATAGATACATTTGTACAGAAACAGGTATTTAGACAGATGAGATAAAATGTTGATATCCAAATTACAATAAGCAAATCAAATGGTTGGTTATATGATACAGAGATTAGAAGTACTGCAATGCCCTTATCAACTTTAAATTTCAGATACTGTATGTCCATAAAAAAGAAAAAAAGAAGAAAGAAAAAAAAAGAAAATAACATTTATTAATTACCCTATACATGAGAACCTTAACCACTAGGCGTCCGTGCTATAGCCGAAAGACGGATGCAGCGCGGATGCCAATTGCCGGGAGGGCGTCCCTGGGCGTCTTTCTGTTTACTTCTGTGATGCGCGCCCCCGGGAGCGTGCATCGGGGAAATTCTGTGCTGGCCGTGTCCCTTGGACACAGCCAGTCACAGATCGCTGTAAATGGCCAATCACAGTGCGATCAGCGTGTCCAATGAGAGATGAGCTCATATGTAAACATATGAGCTCATCTCTCATCGCCGGCTCTCCCTCCTCACACAAAGACAGCGTGTGAGGAGGGAGAGATGAACGGCTGCAGCGGCTGTGAGTAAAAAAAAAAAAAAAATGAAAATAAAGTGCCACACAAAATGTCAGTGCCCTCTGTCCCCACTGCCATCTGTCCCCACTGCCACCTGTCCCCAGTGCCACCTGTCGTCAGTGCCACCTGTCGTCAGTGCCACGTATAAGTGCCATCTGTCATCAGTGCCACGTATAAGTGCCATCTGTCATCAGTGCCATGTATAAGTGCCATCTGTCATCAGTGCCACCTGTCAGTGTCACGTGCCAACTGTTATCAGTGTCACGTGTCATGAATGCCACGTATCAGTGCCATCTGTCATCAGTGTCATGTGTCATCAATGCCACGTATTAGTGCCATCTGTCATCAGTGCCATGTATTAGTGATATAATAATGCAATAGGGGCGCTATTAAAAAAATTAAGAAAAAAATATATATGGAAAAAGTTATTTGGTGATATAGAATTCTTCTATCATTAAATGATCTCGCAAGTGAGTTTCAGTGTGCCTGCAATTTGGTGTATGTTTCCCTAATACCAAAAAAAATCGTGTTTGTTCTATATAATAATATTAGACTCTGGTGCAACCTCAGTGCTCCATATGTTTGACGTGTGCCCATACAGTTTCTATCTAGTGACACTTTTAGTAATCCTACTTTATAGTGTACCACTCAGAAAGCTAGGTAGCGATTTTGATGCGACTACAACTTTAACCAGTTTGTTTACAATGGTTATATAACGCTCCACTTTTAGTGCAACTTTATATATTTGATCTATACAATTCTACGCGCTGCCACATACATTGCTCAATTAAACCACAATTGGAAAAAATGCTTCACAACATAATCACACTGTTTGGTCATTACACAGCTGTATTGCAAAATTGCACCGCATACAAAAGTCCCAAGGGATACGTGACTCCCTTCAAAAATTCTTATGAAAAATAATTAAAATGTGGAAAAGATATTAAAAAACACAAAAGAGTTCGTGACAAAAATTCTTTTGATAATAAGTGATATTTTGCTCCTTCCAGAGTAATGTGACACCCTTCACCACAATAATCTTCTTTCACCCAAAGTGAAAAAGCTAATTTGGCTGGCCGCTTACCAGATGGAGTTGATTGCTTTAGCTAAAAAGCAATCAATTGCGCTTATACAGAATTAACCTGTTCACAGATACACCAAAACTTTAAACAGGTCTTCCTCCTCACGGATCGGTTCAGGTCAGGATGGATACATAGGTGGGAGCAGAGAAAACACACCTCATAGCGTAGTCTTGCTTTATTTAAAATTGGATAAAAACCAATAGCCAAATGGCCACTTACATTTCTCGGTGCCCGCCCGGCACTGGGGCTGCTCGCCTTGAATTTAGTGTATAGGATGGAGGATCTTTCCTTTCGAATTTCCCGCTGCAGATCAGCGTGCGTTCCACCCGCCGCTGCTGACAACCAGGCAGACAGGAAGTTCGGGGATAGTTGCGTTCAGATTGTGATCAGGTACCGCCTCCGACGCACGTTTCGTGATAACACGTCTTCAGGGGGGCGTCGTATTAGTGCCATCTGTCATCAGTGCCACATATTAGTGCCATCTGTCATCAGTGTCACGTGTCATCAGTGCCACGTATTAGTGCCATCTGTCATCAGTGCCACATCAGTGTCACGTGTCATCAGTGCCACGTATCAGTGCCATCTGTCATCAGTGCCACGTCAGTGTCGCGTGTTATTGTCCTGGTGCTCCAGGGCCCTCAATAGTGTAATAGGTAGTCAACAAGTTAGATGTGTAATTTATGCTCCTAGAACACGTGATGGCGCTACCTGCATGCTGAGCCTCTCTATGTGGCCAGGCTGTGGAAAAGTCCCACACATGTGGTATCTTAATACTCAGGAGGAGTAGCAGAATCTATTTAGGGGTGTCATTTGTGGTATACACATGCCATGTGACAGAAATAACCTATTACAATGACAATTTTGTGGGGGGAAAAAAATCTTAATTTTGCAAAGAATTGTGGCTAAAAAATTACAACATCAAAAACCTCACCATGCCTCTTACTAAATACCTTGGAATGTCTATTTTCAAAAAAGGGGTCATTTGGGGGGTATTTGTACATTCCTGGCTTGTTCGGGTCGCAAGAAATGAGATAGGCCACCAGTTCATCAGATGTGATCAATTTTGTATGATTTGCACCACAGCTTGTTGACTCTCTAACTTCCACAAAGACCAAATAATTCCCACCTATTTGGGTTATTTTTTACCAAAGATATGTAGCAGTATAAATTGTGGCCAAAATTTATGAAGAAAAATTAATAATTTGCAAAAAAAATTCACAGAAACAAAGAAAACATTTTTTTAAAAAATTTTTTCGGTATTTTTTAATTTATAGCGCAAAAAACTGGATTGCATACCTGCATACTGCGGATATGCCTATAAGCCCTCCTCCAAAACTCCAGTTTGGTATTTCCAATATAGAAGCAGGTACAGACCAAAAGTCCTGCAATTCGCAAAGTGTTTTGGGTAGAAAGTTTGCCCATTAGGGAGAATGGGATTGTTTTGCGTAAGCATGTACCTACAGTAATTGCATGTGCCACACATGAATGTGCCTTTATATTTGCAATGCACTCTGGTTGACTCATTCTTGAACTCACTACTGACAATCTTATCACTGATAGAGGTAGCTCTCCTGAATGTAAAAAGAGGTCTTTCTAGGACAAATTGCCCCAGAGATGGATCTAATGTCAACATGTGCCAATATTTTTCGATAATTTTTTTGACTTGATGTTGTTGACTAATTCTAGTAACGATACTCAGTTTATTAGTATTATCTCGTAGTTTTGTGGTGTGTAATTTGTCATTTCTAGATTTCATTAGGACTTTCTTATAAGATCTTTTTAGAGAGGCATGTGAATAGCCTCTTGCCAGGAGTCTGTCACATAGTTTGGCTGCTTCTTTTATAATGGTTTCCACAGTGCAATTTCATTTTATTCTTAAATATTGGGAGTAAGGAATAGAGTCAATCAGGGGTTGAGGGTAGAAACTTGTAGCATGAAGTATTGTGTTCCCTGCTGTAGCTTTTCTGTATTGCCTACTACACAGACTAACTTCTTCTCCCCTGTAAATTTCCACGTCTAGGGGACACAGATGAAGAGTGTCTCCAAGCTTCCGCGGGTAGATGCATGGCTCCTCCATCCTAGGTCAAGGTGGCCCAGGAGGGTGGGCTGCAGCCCCAATGGCTTGGGTGGCCACACATCCCAACTGCATCCACAATGGTGTCCGGCAGCCGATTCCCCCTGTGGCCAAAAAGGGGGACTGTGGTCAAAATTCCCGGTCATAAGAGCGGAGAGACACATATACACATATATATATATATATATATATATATGTATATACACATAGACATCATGATACAGTGCTGGGATTTAATTGACTTAAAAAGGAATTTGATACTTGAATTTATGTACCTGAACCAGCAAAAAGCTTGGTCCAGGTACCGACTAAGTGAGAAAATGTTGCGTTCCCACCCCCCCAGGTACAGATTAGCATAGGCCGGGGCACAACAAGTACAATATATTATGTGTGCTATTTAGTTTGGTCATATACCAAACTATAACAAGCATGTATGTGCATTCATCTTGTTGGCCCTGACAACTTGCAATAATTACGAAATTGTTCTGCATACAAATTGTTTCATAAATTCAAGTATCAAATGCCATTTAAGTCAATGTTCCAAAAAATAATGTGTATAAGTATAGCAATTGTCCAATTTACACTGGACTGCTAGATTTGAATTATTGTTTTGCCGGGAACTTGTGTCCTGGCAAGCCATTGGGGCTTCATTCCACCCTCCTGAGCCACCTTGACCTAGGATGGGGGAGCCATGCATCTACCCACGGCAACTTGGAGACACTCTCCATCTGTGTCCCCTAGGCGCACTGCAGCCGCCGCAGATGGCAAGCACTAGGACCGGAATGTACGTTGCTCTAGTGCGCATGTGCCGATAGGTGATGGTGCACCAGCGGCCGGGCTGAGTGACGCCAGTCTGACGGAAGCTCAGTCGGGGTGTACATATAGAGAAGTCAAGACGACATTCCCCAGGCACTATAAGGGAAGCTGAAGTCCATTCTACCCCTGGAACCAGCAAACTTGCAGCCTCACACCTGGAACCTAGAACCAGTACATACCCAGGTATTTAACCCAGCACTTTTTCGTTTGCATCATTTTATTGCCTTAGTATGTGTATACATTCCCCTGGTTTTTATGGCATCCTTGATTACTCTGCTCCCCAGACAGTGAATGTTTAAACCTGCCGGTACTGGATGCCTGTATATTCCTTGTGACTGTGCACACATGATTCTGATTTAATTTCTCTACCCTGGACCAGCCAATCAATGTATTTTGAGCCCTGCTAGTTCCCTTCCTTTCCATTTATGAGGCTAGGCTTTTGCTAAGTTGTGTTACTATATGGCTAAAGAACCTGGGAGGACCAACTCTATGTTTTTTTCCATAGATTGAAAAACATCTGGTTTAAGGCGACACGCATAGTAGTGGATGCATACTGGCTGATATGTGAGTATGGGACCTAATACTATATAGTGTTTATATATATATATATATATATATATATATATATATATATATATATATATATATATATATATATATATATATGTAAATCCCAATCCTAATTGAAGTAGCTTACACTAATATTTATTTAAAAAGAAAATAGACCACAATCTCAAAAGACCAAACATAAAACATGTGTGAACCATACATGAGAACTAAAAATAAAAAATAAAGAATGAAAAATATACATCAAAATTATTTATTTATTTTCTACATCGCGGGACATTTTTTTTTTTTTAAAAGGACTTGTCTCAAAGTGTCTCCTGTCTTTTTTACAATTTTTGACACTATTTTTTGTGAAATGGTAGGGGTACAATGTACCTGTTAACAATTCACATGGGGGTCCCCTTGCTAAAGGGGGCTTCCAGATTCCGATAAGCCCCCCCCCATGCCTTTTTTTTTTTTACATTTGGTGCAGGGTTCCCCTTAATTTGCCTACCAGACCTAAAGGACCTGGTATGGATTTTGGGGGGGAGCCACACGCACTTACTGATTGACTTTTCTCCAACCAGCCTGTTGGAAATTTTCTGCACAATCAGTACCGTCGGCTATAGCTGGCAGTGCCGATAGCAGTGGCGGCCCGTCCATAGGGGGCGCAAAAAATAAAATAAAAATAAAAAAAAAAAGTTCAAAAAAAAAAAAAAAAAATTATTTAAACATGTCCCTTTAAAAAAGGGCGCCGGGCACAGTGCAGTATGCACCGCTCTATCACCAATAGATAGATTCATGCATTGCATGAATCTATCTATTGTCACTGCTGCCGCCCCCTATTCAGGTGTCCGGCCCCTTATCGGGCGCCGGGCATCTGAATTACAGTGGGGGGGGGGGGGGTGTTGCTGGAAGCGCCCCTATTAGAGCTGTAAGCTCTAATAGGGGACCCTATTAGAGCGGTGGGCTCTAATAGGCTTCCCTAAGAGTAAACAGCAGGCGCACGGCTGTGCGTTCGCTGATTACACAGTATTGTGTTAGAGAAGCGAATACATCGCTTCCCTAACACAGACCCGCCTCTCAGCCAATCAGGTTGCCAGGTCTGTTACCTGTAACCTGATTGGCTGAAGTCACAGGCGCTGTGATTGGACGCTAGGCGTCCAATCATAGCAAAAGACAGGCGCAGGAGAAGAAGACCTCGGACGGACGATAGCAGAAGACAGGAGGAGCGCGGGAGAAGAAGACCTCGGACGATGAGACACCCGCCGCCTGACGCCGTCACCAGCTGCACATCGAGACAAGGTAAGTGCAGAGGGCAGGCAGGGGGCACAGTGGCAGCACTTGGAGGGGCACTTAAAGGGGCACTCTGGCAGCACTTAAAGGGGCACTCTGGCAGCACTTAAAGGGGCACTCTGGCAGCACTTGGAGGGGCACTCTGGCAGCACTTGGAGGGGCACTCTGGCAGCACTTAAAGGGGCACTCTGGCAGCACTTAAAGGGGCACTCTGGCAGCACTTAGAGGGGCACTCTGGCAGCACTTGGAGGGGCACTCTGGCAGCACTTGGAGGGGCACTCTGGCAGCACTTGGAGGGGCACTCTGGCAGCACTTAAAGGGGCACTCTGGCAGCACTTGGAGGGGCACTCTGGCAGCACTCGGAGGGGCACTCTGGCAGCACTTGGAGGGGCACTCTGGCAGCACTTGAAGGGGCACTCTGGCAGCACTTGAAGGGGCACTCTGGCAGCACTTGAAGGGGCACTCTGGCAGCACTTGGAGGGGCACTCTGGCAGCACTTGAGGGGCACTCTGGCAGCACTTGAAGGGGCACTCTGGCAGCACTTGAAGGGGCACTCTGGCAGCGTTTGAGGGGCACAGTGGCAGCGTTTGATGGGCACAGTGGCAGCGTTTGATGGCACAGTGAGGCTGTTTGTTTGCGCCCCCCCAAAAATGTTGAGCACCAGCCGCCACTGGCCGATAGGTATTTGTGACGGAACGTCCCTACACTCCTCTTGAGTGCGTTCGTCATATATCACTTCCTCCCAGTCTGGATACGGATCTCAGATATTCCAACTGCTCCCAAGCACTAAACGAGACGACACTTGCTTAGCTGCTCAACATGGACTGTTTTATTATAACCAAACTGACATTCATATACAGTGAAGAGGAGATCCCCCCTCCTGCTCATATTACTCTAACAATACACCTGTAACAACTTAACATAAACTAATTAACTAATCCCTTTAAGCAGCCGATGTGACTCATCAGGATTTCACTACAGGTCAGACTTGTTGTCATCGAGCTAAACACAGTTGATTATAAATTATCATAATTACCACCACAAGACATTTTATCACACTAGCAGGAGACCACCAGTAACACCAGGGAGGAAAGACCGCTTTCTCCACCCTGGCCGACTGTTGGGGAGGGACGACAAACACCTCCTCTCCCTTCTCCCCTGTATCTGCTGCTGGGAAGTGATTGCCACCTTCTCACCATGAGCCTCCAAAACTGACACAGGTGTGGGGCAGAGGTCTTGGGCCCTCTGTCCAGTGACCAGCGCTTCATCTGGGGAAGTTCCTTGTAACTCCCCAGATACTGCTGTTGATGCTGAGCAGAAGTTAGCATAGCTCTGCCCTGTTGTCAGCACTTCAGGTTTGGGGACGGCAACCTCCAGAGTTTCCACTGCCGATTCTCTGGCATGCTGCTGAACGTGTTCTAGCAGTTTCCTGTATGCCCTTTCCAGATGCTGTTCCTTCCTTAGCAAATGGCCCAGATCTGGTTTAAGCTCTGAGACCCCTGCAAGACCGAGCATAGCCTCTCTATATTCTTGCAGGTCCTCAAGGGTAGGTTCCCCTTCATCGCCAAACACAAAACGATCTGTAAGGCTCTCCCACAGCAATCCAAGGCCTCCAAAGTCATATGCCTCCGGAGAGCATTCTGTTGTCTCCCCTAAATATCCCTGCTCTGCGTGCCATTGCAGAGCCCGATAAGGATTGTCCAGCTCTATCTCCTGCTGGACCGGCCTGTCCAACTCAGTCACCCATTGCTCCTGGGGCCGCTCTCCCAGGAATGCCATCCGCAATGCCCGTTGGTCACTGGCCCGTTGCTCTTGGGTTGGAAAGCACTTGCCCTGTTTTATACCAGCGAGCTAGAGGGCTCCAATCCACAGCTCCACCCGAATCTGCTGCCTGAGCTCCAGGTATTCATCCTCAGACACAGTCCTGGTGTATGCTGAAAGGATGATCCGCAGCAGCCCCGGGAACTCTGATGCCAGATCCATATCTCCGCTGGGGTGACCAAAGTCTTCTATCCTGATCTTGGATCCCGGTGGAGGTTTGGATGTCCCAGACTGCAGGAAGCACGATCCCACTGCTTGCCAACAATGTGACGGAATGCCCCTACACTCCTCTTGAGTGCGTTCGTCATATATCACTTCCTCCCAGTCTGGATACGGATCTCAGATATTCCAACTGCTCCCAAGCACTAAACGAGACGACACTTGCTTAGCTGCTCAACATGGACTGTTTTATTATAACCAAACTGACATTCATATACAGTGAAGAGGAGATCCCCCCTCCTGCTCATATTACTCTAACAATACACCTGTAACAACTTAACATAAACTAATTAACTAATCCCTTTAAGCAGCCGATGTGACTCATCAGGATTTCACTACAGGTCAGACTTGTTGTCATCGAGCTAAACACAGTTGATTATAAATTATCATAATTACCACCACAAGACATTTTATCACACTAGCAGGAGACCACCAGTAACACCAGGGAGGAAAGACCGCTTTCTCCACCCTGGCCGACTGTTGGGGAGGGACGACAAACACCTCCTCTCCCTTCTCCCCTGTATCTGCTGCTGGGAAGTGATTGCCACCTTCTCACCATGAGCCTCCAAAACTGACACAGGTGTGGGGCAGAGGTCTTGGGCCCTCTGTCCAGTGACCAGCGCTTCATCTGGGGAAGTTCCTTGTAACTCCCCAGATACTGCTGTTGATGCTGAGCAGAAGTTAGCATAGCTCTGCCCTGTTGTCAGCACTTCAGGTTTGGGGACGGCAACCTCCAGAGTTTCCACTGCCGATTCTCTGGCATGCTGCTGAACGTGTTCTAGCAGTTTCCTGTATGCCCTTTCCAGATGCTGTTCCTTCCTTAGCAAATGGCCCAGATCTGGTTTAAGCTCTGAGACCCCTGCAAGACCGAGCATAGCCTCTCTATATTCTTGCAGGTCCTCAAGGGTAGGTTCCCCTTCATCGCCAAACACAAAACGATCTGTAAGGCTCTCCCACAGCAATCCAAGGCCTCCAAAGTCATATGCCTCCGGAGAGCATTCTGTTGTCTCCCCTAAATATCCCTGCTCTGCGTGCCATTGCAGAGCCCGATAAGGATTGTCCAGCTCTATCTCCTGCTGGACCGGCCTGTCCAACTCAGTCACCCATTGCTCCTGGGGCCGCTCTCCCAGGAATGCCATCCGCAATGCCCGTTGGTCACTGGCCCGTTGCTCTTGGGTTGGAAAGCACTTGCCCTGTTTTATACCAGCGAGCTAGAGGGCTCCAATCCACAGCTCCACCCGAATCTGCTGCCTGAGCTCCAGGTATTCATCCTCAGACACAGTCCTGGTGTATGCTGAAAGGATGATCCGCAGCAGCCCCGGGAACTCTGATGCCAGATCCATATCTCCGCTGGGGTGACCAAAGTCTTCTATCCTGATCTTGGATCCCGGTGGAGGTTTGGATGTCCCAGACTGCAGGAAGCACGATCCCACTGCTTGCCAACAATGTGACGGAATGCCCCTACACTCCTCTTGAGTGCGTTCGTCATATATCACTTCCTCCCAGTCTGGATACGGATCTCAGATATTTCAACCGCTCATAAGCACTAAACGAGACGACACTTGCTTAGCTGCTCAACATGGACTGTTTTATTACAACCAAACTGACATTTATATACAGTGAAGAGGAGATCCCCCCTCCTGCTCATATTACTCTAACAATACACCTGTAACAACTTAACATAAGCTAATTAACTAATCCCTTTAAGCAGCCGATGTGACTCATCAGGATTTCACTACAGGTCAGACTTGTTGTCACCGAGCTAAACACAGTTGATTATAAATTATCATAATTACCACCACAAGACATTTTATCACAATAGCAGGAGACCACCAGTAACAGACGGACCGTCTACTACAGCATGAGACAACACACATTATATATACACATATATACAGCATTGAATCTGACTGGGGTAGGGGTTCTCCTTCACCCTGTACCCCTTAAAATCCAGGGCCCATAATCGGTTGGCAGGAGGCTCACATTTAGTCCTCTCAAAAAGCCTGTGTCCCGGCTAGGTCTGTCACAGTATTGTATTCTGACAGTGGGAATACTTCCCTGCTGTCAGAATACACCAAAGTTGGAGGGATTCCCCATCCACATTGAGTGTGCATGTGGTGGAATCAATTAATTAATTTTTTCGTTGAATCCACTGGTTGAACGAAAAAAAAAATCATGTATCTGCTGCCTTAATAAAATGTATTTTTAAATCTGTAGGTATTCCAAGTCCTGACTGATTAAAACCCCCTGTTTATGGAAGTAGAATTTAGAAGGTAAAATATTGTTGCCCAAGAATAAGTCGTCTGGAGAGGATAGATTCTCAGGCGAATATTACAAGACCTTCCAAGAGTTATTAGTACCTCATATGGTAAATACTGTATATGTAATGAAGATGTTGCCTCCAGTTCATTTCCGACTGACATGCTAAAAGCAAATATTATTGTCTTGCCTAAATCTGGGAGAGTCTTTGTCAGATCTTACATTGAAAACTCTAATGCCACATACACACAATCAGACTTTCTGGCGGACCAGAGTCCGTTGGACAATTCGATCGTGTGTGGGCTCCAGCAGACTTTTTCTTCCCAAAAGTCAGGCGGGCCTAGAAATAAGACTGGCTTCAAATTTGTCCGCCGGACTCGAGTCCGGTCGAAAAATCCGGTCCTCTGTGTGCTAGTCCAATGGGCTAAAACCGACGGTAGGGCAGCTATTTGCTACTGGCTATGCACTTTCTTTTTCTACGTCACCGCGTTCGAAACAGCCGGACTTTTGGACTGATTGTGTGGGGCCAAGTCCGTTCGCTTGAAAGACCGGCGGACCTCAGCTGCAAAGTCCATCGGATTGTCCGCCGGACTAAGTCCGCCGGAAAGTCCGATCGTGTGTACGTGGCATTAGTTACAGTATTTATGGAGGATTTTCTCATCTGAATTTGCCTGTTCCTCTATGCATTGTGAAAACAATCCTTTTATATCTAATGCAAGTTACTTGGTAAAATGCTATTTTGTTTTTTAACTAAAGAATTACTCTTTATGCCTTTTTAAATATATATTTGGGCTACACTGAAGAATATATTGCATTTACAGTATTAATACTGAACTTGTTCAATTGAATTACAATATAGGTAATTCATTTAGATTTTTGTTTCTTTAACTTTAATTTCATTTTGCACATTTAAACATGCTGAACATTTTGTGTGATATTAGTAATGTTACCTTGGACTGTTAAAAAAGACAGCTGAAGTTTATTGAGAGTCAACCTTGGACAAAAAGTTATAAACTTTAGCTTCATTTGATTAATCTACCAGATCCATTTAGGTGTTGACTGTAATGAAGAGTCATCCATCAATGCAAACTGTTTTTCAAAGCAAGGCTACAGTAGGGTAGTTATAGCTCATGATGCTCTCTTTGACCTAGGGTGGACTTTCTGCATTGAAAGCTTCAACTTAACGCACATTGTTAATATTTCAAATGTAATTTGCAAAAATTTAATTAGGATGAAATATGCAGCATACAAACTATTATATTTTCGTATTTTTGGTTCAATTTATGAGTACCAAAAGTCATAATATAATTTCAGTGTTTATTTTGTTTTTGGTGATCCAATAATTCACACCATTTTACCACATACTAAAACACCAATAAATTAGGGAATGCACCCATACCATGTACCAGAACACCAGATTCCGACAAGCTCCCGATCCACAGACCCTGACAAGGGTGGTCGGAAAGAGGCCCTTGTCCCCATCAACATAGGGACAAGAACCCCCATTTTTAGGGTATGTGGCCTGGTATGGTTCAGGAGGGGGCAGCTCACTTGTCCCCCCCCCTTTCCTGACCTGCAAGGCTGCATGCTCAGATAAGGGTCTGTTATGATTTTGGGGGGACCCCACACCAATTAAAAAAAAAAAATTGGTTTGGGGTTCCCCTTAAAATCCATACCAGACCCAAAGGGCCTGGTATGGACTGGGGGGACCCCATGCCATTTTATTTTTTATTTTTTTTACTGGCACTTTTTTTTTATTTAGCTGTCAGCAGGGAAACCCGTTGACAGCTGATGATTTATCGGTTGTTAACCGCTTGCCGACCGACCTACAAACATTTACGTTGGCAGAATGGCATGGACAGGCAAAAGGGCTTACATGTACGTCCCTTTAAATTTGACGCCATGTTGATGCACATGCGCGACCCCGCCGCAAGCTCCGCGAGTGTGATCGCGGGTCCCGCGGACTCGATGTCCGCAGGGATACCCGCGATTGTCTCACGGAGAGGAAGAACTACTGTGTTCTGCCTAGTGACACTGATCACAGCTCCCAGTGATCGGGAGCGGTGATCAGTGTCATGTCACAGGTAGCCCATCCCCCCACAGTTAGAATCACTCCTTAGGACAGACTTAACCCCTGCAATGCCCCCTAGTGGTTAACCCATTCACTGCCACTCACATTTACCCAGTAATCAGTGCATTTTTAATTGCACTGATCGCTGTATAAATGTGAATGGTCCCAAAATAGAGCCAAAAGTGTCTGATGTGTCCGCCATAATGTTGCAGTCATGATAAAAATCGCAGGTCGTCGCCATTAGTAATAAAAAAAAATTATTAATATAAATGCCATAAAACTATCCCCTATTTTGTAGATGCTATAACTTTTGCGCAAAGCAATGAATAATAATAATAATAATAATATTATTGCGATTTTTTTTTTACCAAAAATATGTAGAAGAATACGTGTCGGCCTAAACTGAGGAAAAAAATCGTTTTTGGATATATTTTTTGGGGATATTTATTATATCAAAAAGTTAAAAATATTGATTTTTTTTCAAAATTGTCGCTCTTTTTTTGTTTATAGCGCAAAAAATAAAAAAGCGCAGAGGTGATAAAATACCAACAAAAGAAATCTCTATTTGTGGGGAAAAAAGGATATCAATTTTGTTTGGGAGCCACGTCGCACGACCGCTCAAATGTCAGTTAAAAGGACGCAGTGCTGAATCGCAAAAAACACTCTGGTCTTTGAGCAGCCAAATGGTCCGGGGCTGAAGTGGTTAAAGCGGTTCTGCACTCATTTCATTTAGTAAATCTCTTTGCCTTCCAAATCAGGCAAAGAGTACTAAATGAAATGTTTTTTTTTTTTTTTTTTTTTTACTTACCTTGTAATTGAAGACTTCCGGTCTTCTCCCTCTGCGGCGGCGGGCGGGGTCTTGCGTCGATCGTCGTCACGCCGCACTGTCTCCTGGGATCTGGTGTCATTGATCCCAGGAGTCAGTGCGGGCATCTTCTGAAATCTCGCGAGATTTCGGCCACATCTTCCGAAATCTCCCGAGATTTCGGCCGCATCTGCCGAAATCTCGTGAGATCTCGGCAGATGAGCCGTTACTGCGCACGCGCGAGTAACGGCAGTGCATGCTGGGCCATCTAAAGTTCCTGTGGGTGTTTCACATGCCCACAGGCAAGATGGCCCCCAGCACTAAAGAAGAAGATGAGGAACTTCATCGGACGAAAAACGGCGGCGATCGAGATGGAAGATGGAACAGGTGAGTCCCCTAATAAAGGTAAGCACACTTTATATTACATCCTAAAAAAAAAAAAATTTTTTTTTCAGAGTGCAGAACCGCTTTAAGGATGCCACAGCAGGCTTCCCGGCCATGCTCCTCAACAACCAGCTTACACTACACCCTGATTGGGCAAAGCTTTGCCCAATTAGGGTGCAGAATGTACTGTGCAGCACTCAGTGCATTGCAGGGTGATTGTCAGGGGGAACACCCTGCAAATTCGGGTGTTCAGCGAACGACTGAACAGGCAAATGTTTGGCGTTTTTAAAATTAACACCAGACCTAAAGGACCTGGTATGGACTGGGGGGAGGGGGGGCATGCCATTTTCTGTCAGCAAGGAAACTCGTTGACAGCTAATGATTTATCAGTTGTTAAGGATGCTGTGGCAGGCTTCCCGACCACGCTCCTTAACAACCAGCTTACACTGCACCCTAATTGGGAAAACTCTTGATTGTTTCAGAGCCCGTTCACACTACCGCGACTTGGGGGGCGACTTGTCAGACCGCAAGTCGCCCCAAGTCGCTTGACATCAGAAATTACATGCAAGTGAATGAGAGCCGTCTTAATGAACGCTACTGAAGTCGCTCCGACTTCAGAAAAGGTTCCTGTACTACTTCAATCCGACTTCTAGGCGATTTGTACCCATTGATTTCAATGGAAGTCGCCTCCAAGTCGGATCTCCATCTATATGGACGCGACAGTGTCTCCTTGAGGAGGAACTCCACGCCAAATTTTAAATAAAAAAAACGGCATGGGTTCCCCCTCCAGGAGCATACCAGGCCCTTAGGTCTGGTATGGATTTTAAGGGCAACCCCCTACGCCGAAAAAACGGCGTGGGGGTCCCCCCAAAATCCATACCAGACCCTTATCCGAGCACGCAGCCTGGCCGGTCAGGAAAGGGGGTGGGGACGAGCGAGCGCCCCCCCCCCTCCTGAACCGTACCAGGCCGCATGCCCTCAACATGGGGGGTGGGTGCTTTGGAGAAGGGGGGCGCCCTGCGGCCCCCCACCCCAAAGCACCTTGTCCCCATGTTGATGAGGACAAGGGCCTCTTCCCGACAACCCTGGCCGTTGGTTGTCGGGGTCTGCGGGCGGGGGGCTTATCGGAATCCGGGAGCCCCCTTTAATAAGGGGGCCCCCAGATCCCGGCCCCCCACCCTATGTGAATGAGTATGGGGTACGATGTACCCCTACCCATTCACCTAAGGTGTAAAAGTGTAAATAAAAAAAACACACAATTTTTTAAAATATTTTATTGCACTGCTCCTGGGGTCTTCTTCCGTCTTGGGGGGTCTTCTCGCCGGACTCCTCCGCTCTCTTCTGCTCTTTTACCTAGCTCTTTCACGAGCGGAGGAGCCCGGCTTTCTTCTTCGTCGCGGCCGCCGTCATCTGGGGGTCTCGTTCCGCCTTCGGGGTCTTTTCTGTTCCATCTCCTTCTTTTTCCTCTTCTTCTTCTTCTTCTTCCGATGTTGACTCGTCGCTCTCTCTGGCCGGAATGGCAGAGACGCGCTGTGTTGTGACTTATATAGGGACAAGGGGGCGGGGTCACATGCTCATGTCACATGGTGACCCCGCCCCCCCTATGATGTCACAGTCCCAGCATCCTCCGGGACTGTGACATCATAGGGGGGCGGGGTCACCATGTGACATGAGCATGTGACCCCGCCCCTTGTCCCTATATAAGTCACAACACAGCGCGTCTCTGCCATTCCGGCCAGAGACAGCGACGAGTCAACATCGGAAGAAGAAGAAGAAGAAGAAGAGGAGGAAGAAGGAGATGGCTCAGAAGGCGGCGACAGCGGCAAGAACAGAAGAGACCCCGGAAGACCCCCGAAGGCGGAACGAGACCCCCAGACGACGGCGGCCGCGACGACGAAGAAAGCCGGGCTCCTCCGCTCGTGAAAGAGCTAGGTAAAAGAGCAGAAGAGAGCGGAGGAGTCCGGCGAGAAGACCCCCCAAGACGGAAGAAGACCCCCGGAGCAGTGCAATAAAATATTTTTAAAAAAAAAATGTGTTTTTTTTTTTACACTTTTACACCTTAGGTGAATGGGTAGGGGTACATCGTACCCCATACTCATTCACATAGGGTGGGGGGCCGGGATCTGGGGGCCCCCTTATTAAAGGGGGCTCCCGGATTCCGATAAGCCCCCCGCCCGCAGACCCCGACAACCAATGGCCAGGGTTGTCGGGAAGAGGCCCTTGTCCTCATCAACATGGGGACAAGGTGCTTTGGGGTGGGGGGGCCGCAGGGCGCCCCCCTTCCCCCCAAAGCACCCACCCCCCAGGTTGAGGGCATGCGGCCTGGTACGGTTCAGGAGGGGGGGGCTCGCTCGTCCCCACCCCCTTTCCTGACCGGCCAGGCTGCGTGCTCGGATAAGGGTCTGGTATGGATTTTGGGGGGACCCCCACGCCGTTTTTTCGGCGTAGGGGGTTGCCCTTAAAATCCATACCAGACCTAAGGGCCTGGTATGCTCCTGGAGGGGGAACCCATGCCGTTTTTTTTTTTAAAATTTGGCGTGGAGTTCTCCCTCCAGAGCTGATTATTCTCTGATTGGCCACGGCCAAAGTCGCCTGGCCTGGGGCGACTTAAAGTCGTGTTGTAAGTCTCCTCAAGTCGTGTTGAAGTAGCTCCTCAAGTCGTGTCCAAGTTGCCTCCAAAAGTCGCGCTGGAAGTCGTGTCGCCCCTGTGTGAACCGGCAAAATCCCGTACGGGTACATCCTTCAATTTTTTGTCCTCCAGAGGGTGCGCTGCATGGCAGGGGACCCGATGCACGTGGCCAGTGGGCACGATCACCGCAGGCCATGTGCGATCGCGTGCACGAGCTCCAGCATGGGGATTTGTGTGTTTAAACACACAAATCCCTGTGCTGTCTGGGAAGAGGAGCCATATCGTTTGTTCCTACTAATTAGGAAAAACGATATGTCTCCTCTCCTAGTCAATCCTATCCCCATACAGTTAGAACACACTGAGGGAACACACAATTAACCCCTTGATCGCCCCCTAGTGTTAACCACTTCCCTGCCAGTGACATTTACACAGTAATCAGTGCATTTGTATAGCACTGATTGCTGTATAAATGCCAATGGTCCCAAAAAAAAGTATCAAAAGTCTTCGATCTGTCCATCGCAATACCGCTAAAAATCGCAGATCACCGTCATTACTAGTAAAAAAAATAATATAAATGCCATAAATCTTTCCCATAGATTGTAGACACTATAACTTTTGCGCAAACCAGCTAATATACGCTTATTATGATTTTTATTTTTAACAACAATATGTAGAAGAATATATATCGGCCTAAACTGATTAAAGACATTTTTTTTATTTTAATTTGGGCGGCATTTATTATAGCAAATAGCAAAATATATTGTTTTTTTTTTTTTTTAATTGTCGCTCTTTTTTTGTTTATAGCGCAAAAAATAAAAACTGCAGAAGTAATCAAATACCACCAAAAGAAATCTCTATTTGTGGGAAAAAAAGTACGTAAATTTTTTTTGGGTACAGCGTCGAACAACCACGCAATTGTCAATTAAAACGACGCAGTGCCAAATTGTAAAAAGTGCTCTAGACAGGAAGGGGGTAAAATCTTCCAGGGCTGAAGTGGTTAAATGTTATTATGGGTGAATACTGATATTAACAGAAACTAGAGAGATAAATTAGTCATTGGCTTGTTATGACACCTAGCAAAGGGAAGACACAGACCCAAAGGTCAAAAGAGTGCTGCTCACCCCTAAAGGATAGCAAAAAGGAACAATCCCCCACGTTGGGGTTTTTTAGGCAGCGTACAATGAAAAAGTCAGAGTTGATATGTAAAAAAGTTTTAAAGTTTAAATAAAAAAATGGGACAATTAGATTAGAACATGAGCTCCAGTGGGAAAGATGATATATATATATAAAAGAACATGGATATACATTGAGCAGACTAAAGTTCACATAACAACAGTAAATACAGAGTCTGTCGTATAAATGAGAAGATATCCCTGACGCGTTTCAACCCAATACGAGGGTCTTCCTCAGAGGGAAAAAGGTCTGCTAGACAAAAAGGAATACAATGTCAATGTTAGTGGCAACAATACAATTTGCAAAGTAGCAAAGCTCCGAAGTTGGGAGCAAAGCATGCCAAAGTACCATAGGATTTATATTTACCACAATAATGTATATCCTGAAGATAAAAAGTATGATATTCCCACGTGGAGAGTTTTTAGTAAGGAAGACAGTGGATGGTGTCTTCCTTACTAAAAACTCTCCACGTGGTAATATCATACTTTTTATCTTCAGGATATACATTATTGTGGTAAATATAAATCCTATGGTACTTTGGCATGCTTTGCTCCCAACTTCGGAGCTTTGCTACTTTGCAAATTGTATTGTTGCCACTAACATTGACATTGTATTCCTTTTTGTCTAGCAGACCTTTTTCCCTCTGAGGAAGACCCTCGTATTGGGTTGAAACGCGTCAGGGATATCTTCTCATTTATACGACAGACTCTGTATTTACTGTTGTTATGTGAACTTTAGTCTGCTCAATGTATATCCATGTTCTTTTATATATATATATATATCATTTTTCCCACTGGAGCTCATGTTCTAATCTAATTGTCCCATTTTTTTATTTAAACTTTAAAACTTTTTTACATATCAACTCTGACTTTTTCATTGTACGCTGCCTAAAAACCCCAACGTGGGGGATTGTTCCTTTTTGCTGTCCTTTAGGGGTGAGCAACACTCTTTTGACCTTTGGGTCTGTGTCTTCCCTTTGCTATATATACACTGGGTGGTTAAACACCCCTTCCCCTCTACGACACAAAGAGTTAAAACATGAGCTCTGGTACATAGACTGTTCTGTTATCTGTTTTGACATTTGGTATACAGCTTTTTTGCATTGTTTTTATTAATATGATGAGTAATTTTCAGGGAGATGAATGGGCTACCCTTATGCTGGGGCACGAATCGGATTTCGAGCAGGGTGATCGTGTGGAAACTACAATCTCCACACTCACCTCCAAACTCACTAGAATTCTCGAACAAAAATCAGCACTTGATTGGCACATAAAATCCCCCGATAGATATAGTCAAGATAGTCAAGATAGTCAACCATTACTTGCCTCTAGGACGTCATGTGGTAACCCTACACAACTATAAAATGCCCATTGTTGCTTTCGCCGCGCTCGATCGGATTCATATACCCGACCGGGGCGGCAACTGGAACAAAGTACCACTCCAGTACGAACAGAGATGGATCTATAGACTCAGTGCCACAGCTGCGCCGGGCCTAAATGAGTCCATCTCTTTTTCCCCCCTTTCTAAAGGGCTTTGTCTTTGGCAAGACCCAATAAGGTTACCCACCCGTTTACTACATATGATGGTTTACGCATTTTGGGTTTCTAACACCACATACTCATGCATTGACTCCTCTTGGACATGTCCGTCCCTGCAACTCCTGCTTTGTCTTTCCTTATCCCATTTCTCTCTCTGTGACAGCCCAGTAACATCTGGGTCTATCTGACAGCGGAAACGCTGTTAATATTCCTCTTTGACACTGCAATGTAATACTAGGTCTCCCATTTGCGAGATATTATGCAATTAGACCATACCAGACCACATACAGCTAAACGATAGTCTCCAACCAGGGTTCCATGTATACATCTTTGTACATATAATGAATGTCTTCTATGTATATTTTTGTACAAACTGTAGTATGTACTATATTAACATGACTTTCAAAATATTTGTGCTTCATGTTTACATACTAGAATCAGTCAGAGTTTTTTGTTACCTGCGTTAGATTTGAGTTGTTTCCATTGACTCACCTGCGGCTGTGTTGATATGGGGGGTTTTTTTTGTTTTTTTTTCACATTTTTTCTCACGTTTCATTATTTTTTATTACTTATTTATTAATTATTATTTATTATTTGTTTATTTCCAGTTCAACATTATTATATCATCTTTCCCGCTGCAGGTTGGCCAATTCCACCAAAGGAAGACACTTTTCCACCCCTGGGATTTGCCTGACCCCGCTGTATTATCCCGGTTGCTGGGTGACGCCACCATGCCTTCCCGACGAGGGGGAGGAGTCGCGCCGTTCTCCACCTTTGCGCGCCTCCCCTTTTCCACTGATTGACGCATCTGGGCTGGTCCCGTGCGACCAATCGCTGGCAGTACCTCTCGTCGGCGGCGTCCCTGGACATCCCTGGACGGCGCTCCTCATTGCGCACGCGCAGGGCCCCGCCGGTGCGCATGACGAGCGTACGTCACGTGATTTACGTCAGGGATGACGTAGTTACGGGCCACTCCATGGCCGACAGGAACGCCGGGGACGCCACACGCGGCCTGCCCACATGGCGGCCTCATTCACTTGGATGGAGACAGGAACTTGCGGGCACCTATCCACCAATGGGGTCAGCTTTCCGCTGACCACCCCCTGTGGCTCATTTCCGGCAATCATTGTCGATTGCCCACCCATTTAAAGGACTGGCAGTTAGTACACATCACTGCCACCATTCAAACAGGATCACATCCCATTGAGACTCCTATGCGGTATGTATGGACACCGTCCTAAGGCTATACCTATTGCCCTCACCTCCGCACACCACTCCGATGCTCTAATGGGACACTTTTGTCCATTCAATTTTCTGTTTGCTCTAATGAATATTATTATTATCCGTTTTCAGACTGGGTGATTTTCACCTTTTCGGCCCAAGGTCCTCTTGAAAAACTACCACGCCTGTGATCAGGACCTGGGATTCCTTCTCAGCGCATCATCTGCTATTGTGACATTGTATCACCGATAGCAGCCTTTGGCACTATCCCTGTGTCTTATACCCTCAGGTATGACCATAGCCACCTATCTTCTTAACACACACACACACTGTCACTCTTTTTATCACTTCGATCAGTTATGTCCAATACTGGTTCCTCCCCCTGTTTTTCACAGCCCATTCTCTCTTTCCCCCCCCCCTCACTCACTCCCACTTCACCTCCCGATCCGTCCCTTCATGGACCATCTTTCTCACTCCCCCACACACGCACTCCCCACTTCTTCACCTCCCTTCCACTTAGTTTCTGCGATTTAGGTTTCTTTCCCTGTGGTTTGTTTTGGTTTGCCCTTTTTTTCACTTACACATCACACTCACTGCATGCTATGGCTATCCTGTATGGCAATAATGACCATACACAGATGCCCATTTAAGAAATGTCCCCTCTAGGCTGTAGTATACTGCTTCGCTCTTCTCCCCCTACACACTAAATAGGGAAAGATAGAGCGATGTTTTTTGCCCAGTCTGATACCAACCACTAATACAACCCCTACTTTCTGGACTTTGCCACAGGTGGTGCCCGCGCGTCCCCTGGTCCCACCCAGGTTGTTTTCCTCCCCTCTGGATACCCCTGCTTCGGCAGTGGGAGAAGAAGGAGAGGAATTCTAAGCGTGTGACCTCCCGTAAGGCTTTTGGCGCCCCAGGGCCCGGGTGACTTCCAGTGGAGTCTTTCTGGCACACCCTATGGAAAGTGGATGGTGTCTTCCTTACTAAAAACTCTCCACGTGGGAATATCATACTTTTTATCTTCAGGATATACATTATTGTGGTAAATATAAATCCTATGGTACTTTGGCATGCTTTGCTCCCAACTTCGGAGCTTTGCTATTTTGCAAATTGTATTGTTGCCACTAACATTGACATTGTATTCCTTTTTGTCTAGCAGACCTTTTTCCCTCTGAGGAAGACCCTCGTATTGGGTTGAAACGCGTCAGGGATATCTTCTCATTTATACGACAGACTCTGTATTTACTGTTGTTATGTGAACTTTAGTCTGCTCAATGTATATCCATGTTCTTTTATATATATATATCATTTTTCCCACTGGAGCTCATGTTCTAATCTAATTGTCCCATTTTTTTATTTAAACTTTAAAACTTTTTTACATATCAACTCTGACTTTTTCATTGTACGCTGCCTAAAAACCCAAACGTGGGGGATTGTTCCTTTTTGTTATGACACCTAGCAAACCAAGAAGCAAGCTATCTTTGCTGATGTTCCTATGTCTCGACCAACTGTCATGACATGTTACAATTTATTTAAAAGTATAATAAAAAGGGATAAGTGACACTATAAGGGACTCTTGTGAGAGAAAAGAGGATTATGGTTAAAAGACTTCCACACTGCTGAACAGTTACAAGATATAAGAAGGTAGCAAATGACTCAGCCTAGTAGATGCCTATTATACCCAAACTTTATTTTTTAATTAACTAATCATTTTAAGCATTGTTATATAGAGAATAATTCACTCTGTATGATGCTTACAGTAAAAGTGATTGTAAACCCCTACCTTGTAAAACAACCCATTCAGTTTATAAGTGATCACATTCCCTCTGTTCTCAGCTGCATAATGGCTGGGAGGGGGGGGGGGGGCTGGAGCACACTGATCTTCCCAGTGAAAGGATGTGCAGGGGGTGTGTGCCAGGACAATTCTCATAATTTAGGGAGAGCAGGCTGAGTTCCCAGCATAGCTAGAGAACTGACCATGGTGTTCTTTCCTGCTTAGTTTTAATAGGAAAACAGAGGGACTGGCAGGAACACCAGGAATTTCTCACAAAGGAAGCAATACAAAGAGAACAGGATACTTTTCCATTCAAGTACAGTTACATACATAAACATATGTTACAGCAGGCACATATCAGGAATATGAAATGTTGTGTTTACATATTCTAGCATCCCATGTATGTATAACACCTTGCAAGTTATGTTCCCATTCTAACATTTCTGATGTTCGGTATGGTACATTTTTTACAGAGTAGCATCATGAAGCTTTCATTTACCAATGCGCAATTTACTGCAGTCTTAATCCTTGGAATGAGTAAGAGAATGAATAAATGCATTGAATGTCTGGAATCCTGTATATCTTAGAGAAACAAAGGGCTTTGATTGATGCATTCAGGAAAGGTTAAAAGAGAAATAATGAGAAATAAAGAGTGCACAGAGATAAAGTACCAATTAAGTATTATTATGTATTATGGCTGATTAGTTATTGTGCCACTCATTTTTCAGTTAGAAAATTGTAGTGTACTATCTCCAACTGTCTGTTACTACGTTAAAAATCTATAGTGTTTGAATTTTTGCTCAAACATATGTCATAAAATTTGATCATCTCTTTTTATAATATGTGAGAACCAGTGAGTAGAATTCGTACTGCTATCTATTGCTTTCAGAATATTTGTATTTTTTTTCTACAAAGCAGCTCTCTCATAAGTAAAAGAGAATCATTAAAATATTGCAACTTATATAAATAAATTGCAGAATCGGCATAGAGAATAAAAAGAGGTTTTTATTGCTGTCTAAAAAAATCATTAGGGCGATTTCCCTTTACTTCCTGTGTGGTTACTGGGACAGAAAAAAGATTCTCTCTAGTGGAACACATGCATTAAAAAAAAAAAAAAACAACATTTTAGTAAAAAAAAAGAAAAAAGGAACGTTGAAACCTCTGTCATTTTCATCTTATTGCTATAGTTTTCCCATTGGCATAATCCCCTCACTTTCTGTTCAGTTACTGGAAGCCACTTCTCAATGGGGACAAAGAGAGCAATAAAAACATAACACTATCCAAAACATAAAAAAAATGCATTAGTCTCACTCTAGCTGCAGTTATAACTGATCATAAACATTTTTTTTTTGTAAGAAATGTAGTTGCATATTATATACTGCATATGATATGCAACTTAAAAGGTAAAACTAATATATGAGATAGACTAATTTCATGCAAAGCAAGATAGTTCAAGCTGTGATTTGTCATAATTGTGATGATTATGGCTTACAGCTCATGAAAACCCCAAATCCACAATCTCAGAAAATTCGAATATTACATTCAATCAATGAAACAAGGATTGTACATAGAACAATATCGGACCTCTGAAAAGTATAAGCATGCATATGTACTCAGTACTTTGTTTGGGCCCTCTTTTGCAGAAATGACTGCCTTAATGCGGCGTGGCATGAAAGCTATCAGCCTGTGGCACTGCTGAGGTGTTATGGAAGACCAGGATGCTTCAATACCAGCCTTAGCCGCCTTCAGCTCTTCTGCATTGGTAGGTCTCATGTCTCATCTTTCTCTTGGCAATGCCCCATAGATTCTCTATGGGGTTCAGGTCAGGCAAGTTTGCTGGCCAATCAAGCACAGTAATCCTACGGTCATTGAACCAGGTTTTGGTGTTTTTGGCAGTGTGGGCAGGTGCCAAGTCCTGCCGGAAAATTAAGTCAGCATCCCCATAAAGCTCTTTTGTGGAAAGACGCATGAAGTGCTCCAAAATCTCCTGGTAGATGGTTGCATTGACCCTGGACATAATGAAGCACAGTGGACCAACACCAGCAGATGACATGGCTCCCCAAATCAACACAGACTGTGGAAACTTCACACTGGACCTCAAGCATCTTGCAGTGTGTGCCTCTCCATTCTTCCTCCATACTCTGGGTCCTTGGTTTCCAAATGAGATGCAAAATTTGCTCTCATCAGAAATGAGGACTTTGGACCACTGAGCAACAGACCAGGTCTGTTTTTCTTTAGCCCAAGTAAGACGCTTCTGACGTTGTTAGTTGTTCAGGAGTGGCTTGACAAGAGGAATACGACATTTGAAGCCCATGTCCAGGAAATGTCTGTGTGTAGTGGCTCTTGATGCACTGACTCCAACCTCAGTCCACTCCTTGTGAAAATCCCCAACACTTTTGAATGGCCTTTTCCTGACAATCCTCTCCAGGCTGCGGTCATCCCTGCTGCTTGTGCACCTTTTTCTTCCACACTTTTCTCTTCCACATAACTTTCTATTAATGTGCTTTGATACAGCACTTTGAGAACATCCAACTTCTTTTGCAATTACCTTTTGAGGCTTTCCCTCCTTATGGAGGGTGTCAATGATGGTTTTCTGCACAACTGTCAGGTCAGCAGTCTTTCCCATGATTGTGATTCCTACTGAACCAGACTGAGAGACCATTTAAAGCAGGGGTCTCAAACTGGTGGCCCTCCAGCTGTTGCGAAACTACAAATCCCATGAGACATTGCAAATCTGCCAGTTACAAGCATGACTCCCAGGCATGATGGGACTTGTAGTTTCGCAACAGCTGGAGGGCTGCCAGTTTGAGACCCCTGATTTAAAGGCTCAGGAACCCTTTGCAGGTGTTATGGCCTAATTAGCTGATTAGAGTGGGACACTTTGAGCCTAGAATATTGCACAATATTTCACAATATTCCAATTATCTGAGATTGTGGATTTGGGGTTTTCATGAGCTGTAAGCCATAATCATCACAATTATTACAAATCACGGCTTGAACTATCTTGCTTTGCATGTAATGAGTCTCTTCGCACTGGGGCGTTTTCCAGGCGTTTTTCAGGCGCTTTAGCGTTAAAAAAAGCGCCTGTAAAACGCTTGAAAGAAGCCTCATCTGCAATTCCAATGTGAAAACTCAAGTGCTTTAAGAGCCCTTTCACACTGCCAGCGCCCGAAAAACGCTCGTAAAGCGCCGCTTAAACTAGCGGCGCTTTACCAGCGCTTTTCGAGTGCTAGTGGGGCGCTTTTAAACCCCTGCTAGTGGCCAAAAAAGGGATAAAAGCGCCCACAAAGCGCTGCTGCTACAAGCGCTTTTTTGGCGTTTTTCAGGCGTTTTTCAGGCGCTTCCCATTGATTTCAATGGGAAGAGGCGCTTTAGGAGCGGTGTATTCACCGCTCCAAAAGCGCTGCAAAGAAGCTGCTTGCAGGACTTTTTCTGATGCCCTGCCAGCACAGCGCCTCAGTGTGAAAGCACTCGGGCTTTCACATTGGGATTGCAGTTGCAGCTTCTTTCAGGCGCTTATTTTAACGCTAAAGCGCCTGAAAAATGCCATAGTGAGAAAGGGGTCTCAGTATGAAAGCACTCGGGCTTTCACATTGGGATTGCAGTTGCGGCTTCTTTCAGGCGCTTTACAGGCGCTTTTTTTAACGCTAAAGCTCTTGAAAAATGCCTGAAATACGCCCCAGTGTGAAAGGGGTCTTAGCTAATGGTACCCAGCAACTTTTAATGACAGGTTAATGACTGTTGTTGTGTAATATGTGTGAATTCAGCAGGATTGGACATTGATTGAGTTCAGGAATGCCTGGGTCACTGTCACCAAGGAAGTGATTTTAGTGTTACAAATATCTGGCTGTTAGAATTTATTCTCCTCTCCAACTAATGATAATAGCAACACCTGGAGTCAATAGTAGCCTGCATTTGGTTGATTGGTAATAAAGAGGTATTGAACACTATGGAGTTGATGTACTAAAACTAGAGAGTGAAAAATCTGGCGCAGCTCTGCATAGAAACCAATCAGCTTCCAGGTTTTTGTTGTCAAAGCCTAATTGAACAAGCTGAGGTTAGAAGCTGATTGGCTTTTATGCACAGCTGCACCAGATTTTGCACTCTCCAGTTTTACTAAATCAACCACTTTAAGGTGTCCTTTTATGAAACTGAGATCAGCTGTGATCCCAAGTCTCACAGCTGATCTCAGGTCTTTACCAGTTTATGAAACTGAGGTAATCAGAGGAGAACATGTTCTCCACTGATTATCTCAGCACAGTGAGAATCTATAACTGACTGTCACAGAAACGGCCAGTGTATGAAGGTGCGATCTCAGCACCTCACTGGCGATCTGTGACAGAATTCTCACTTTCTGATTCACCATCTCAGAGGTGGAGAATCAGAGAGAGAAGCGAAGCTGCCTCAGTATTCTGGAGAAAGCAGGAAGCCTTTTGATTTCCTTCTTTCACTCAGGAGCAGCCAGCAGGTTAGCAATCTAAAGTGTGTGTATATATATATATATATATATATATACATATATATACATACACACACACACATACATATTGAAATAAACACACACACACATATATGCTATATATAGATAGATATAATATAATATATATATATATATATATATATTTATATATATATTATTCTACCTGCATTTAAATGCTATTATTAATGTCATTTTTATATCATTTTTAATTTATTGGTAAATAACATTTTGTAAACCCTGAAATATGGTTTTATCCATGGCATGTTCCATTAGGCTACTTTCACACTGAGGCGCTGGGCATGCTGGCGCTATATTTAGCGGCACTTTTACAGTCGTTATAGCGGCGCTTTTCGGACTCTAGCGGGCAGTTTTACCCCCGCTAGTTGCCGAAAAAGGGTTAAAACCGCCCGCAAAGCTCCACTGTAGCAGCGCTTTGCAGGGGGGTTTGGAGCGCTGCCCCATTGTTTTCAATGGGAAGGGGCGCTTTAGGAGCGGTAAATACACTGCTCCTACAGCGCTCCAAAGATGCGGCTTGCAGGACATTTTTCAGCATCCTGCAAGCGCACCGCTCCAGTGTGAAAGCCCGCGGCTGTTTGAAGGCGCTTTTCTATTTTTAGAACTTTAGTGCCTGCAAAGGGCCTCAGTGTGAAAGGGGCCTTACAGTAAAAATATCGCCTGTATAGCGCCTGAAAAAATCCGGCCCCTTTCACTCCAGTGTGAAAGCAGGAGAAAGCTGCAGCGGCGATTTGCGGGCGGTTTTACCCCTTTTTCGGCCGTTAGCGGGGGTTAAAACTGCACTGCTAGCGGCCGAAAACCACTGCTAAAACGACAGTAAAGCAGCGCTAAATAAAGCGCTGCTTTACCGCCGACGCCGCTCCCATCCCAGTGGGAAAGGCGCCTTATACAGGGGTTTATCAATTATGAAATAAATTTTATTTTAATTTATTAATAAATATTTATACTTGTATACTTTATTAAAATTATTTTTTAATGATTATAAATGTATTTTACATTTATATGAATGGTGTATAGCTGCATTACATATGTGGATTACATTAATTTACTATACACCATTCACATTTAAATAGGCACATGTATGATATTTAAATATTGATAAAAACAATGTTTTATAATAATTAGGTTAATGTATATTGTGTAGGGGGAATTTAACTTTATTATTTTATTAATATGTTGGGGAATAATGTGTGGTGATTAGTGTTCAACTTTAGTATTTTACATCTCCTCACACTGTATTCCTGCTACATCTCGCGAGATTACAGTGTGAGGAGAAGTTCTGAGGAGTTCCTGGCGTTTGTAGATCGCTTCTCAACTCAACATGAGAAGCGATCTACAGACCATCATAAACAGGCACTCAGGGGAGAGCGATCTCCTCTGAGAATGCCTGGGAACTGAATAGCGGCATTTTACTGCACTTTCATAAAAGGACACCATAGTAACAGTAAATATCTCCAATAACATCTGAAAGAAGGAAACCACAGGCTAGAGGTCCTCAAACTTTTATTTTTAAGTTCACTGACTAGCAAAATATTGGTCGACTGGACTGTGGCTAGTGAAAGTAAAAAAATGCCTCAGTGTTGGGGGTCAGTAAAAAATGACATCTCCCACTACATTGGTGGCCAGTAGGAGATGGAATTGTGCCCAACTTTTCCACACCTCAGAGCAGCTCCAGACCCTGCACCCATTTCCCACCAAGACTTAAAGCCTGCACAATGTAAGGTTTAAATCAGTCCCACCTGCTCCTAGTAATTTTCTTTGAGAGACAAATGCTCCTGTGTTATGCAACCTTACACAGCACCTAGCTTTTCAGCCAAAAAATTCACGTATATATTTCATGATATAAGTATTTATTTCTTATCATCATCAGCTCCATCTGTTTGCCAAAATGTTGTATGTTCCTACTTTACGAATGAATAACATTCTACCTGGAGAGAATATAGCTTAATAACATTAAATGGTGTCCCCATTTGCACAGAACGAATTCACGTTTTTTCAGGATGTTTTATAAATAAACCTCATAGAATAGCCCACATTTTCAAAACAACATGCAGTATGCAGATTTTAAGTATGAATTTCAACAATAGAGGGTATGTATGTCACAGAATTTTCATTTCCTGGTGCCTCCATGGCAGCATACATGTGATAGAGCTCCGCCTCTACTCCGCCTTCAGGACTAGTGAATAGCATAAATTAAAGGGCATAGCCCCTCCCCCAACATTCTCCTTTTTTTCCTCATTCCTCTTGACTGGTGAAGAGTAGCAGTATGTCCATACCTCTGCAGTCGGCAGCGTCCGCCGGGTTAAGCCTCTCCCGTGCGCAGTCCCTGTTCTTGGGCCGCTATTAGCGCTGATAAGACTGGGAACCCCTTCTGAGGATCTTTTGGGGTCTTGCAGAGTTTCCTCATAGGAACGCAGTCTGCTGAATTTCCAGAACAAACGAATGCTGGTGATGACGGCGGGAGGATCAGATTCTCTTCCTTCTTGGTCAGGTTAGGTTTTCTTTTTGCTTCCATGTCTGCACTGTTTTTGAGCCCTGGTGGTTAAAATTTATAGGTTTAAAAAAAAAAAAAAAAATGTCCCCTTTAAGACATTTATTCCTGGTCTGCACATGTGCAGGACGGGCGTTTCCTTGCTATTTCTGATGTTTTTTTCTCTAGCTTTTTTGTTCTACCCTTCAGGGTTCTCACTCTCTTGCCGTGGCCTTGGTTTTGTTTCTTTTTTTTTTTTTGTTGTCAGTAATAAGGTAGGTCCTTTTAATTAAGCTGCTCTCCCTTTTTAGCTTTAAAATGTTGGCTCCAAATTGGACTCAGGGCTGCTCTGCATATCAGGTGTATGCCCTGCAGTCCAAATTACTTCAGCATTACAGGTATGTGTGGAGCTGGCCATGCACCATGCAATTTTCTTGTTCAATTTCCTTTAGGTTTGCCTTCAACTGTGTGGTACAGGGGCCTGCCTGATTGCGTGCAAATTGGAGGTGATTAGATTTGACTTCATATTGTTTGGCTTTGGTAGATCTGAGGGAGATCTATAGACGGGGGTTGTGTAGTGTATGGCCAGCCTTATACTTTTATCTCACTCCTATTGCGGTGACTTCATTTAAAAATTTGGTGTGCAAATAGACTCTATTTCTTTTTGCTTTCTTACTTCGCCTTCCTACAGCTGATCCTCCTGCCCATTATTTACCATGAGCCATTCGTCACAAAGCCAAGATCCTCTCATATCCAATAGGTATGTGGACCACCTGTACGTGAGTATTTAAAAAAAAAAAAAAAAGAGTGCGCCACTGACAAACAAACTTTGTTTGTTTGTTTCAGCCCTGTTCCTTCAAAGCGGTCCAGAAAGTCCTCAAGGCGCTATGACAATGACGATAGTCCTGAGCGAAGACCGCGCTCTTCTCATCATAAATCTTCCAGAAGATCAGGATCTTATAGACGTCGTCATTCGCCTTCGCCTCCACCGCGGGCGTCAAGGAAAAAATGTTGGGCCTGTGGCGCGGTTCCACTCCCTGATAAGCTCGTCTGCAGAGACTGTCTCAGGGACTACGCAGCTAACCAGGAATTAGAAGGCCAGCAGGTGGTTGACCTGCTTAAGCAAACCATGAGAGACTCTCTTTCTGAACTGACGGCCATGATTCCAGCTCACCCGGTTTCACAAGCTGCCCAGGTGTTGGATTTGGACCCCGACATTTCGGGCCCATCAGCTGTTAGTACTCCTTTGCCTCCATCAGGAAAAACAGCTAAACAAATCCCACCGGTAGATTCATCCGAGGAGTCCTCAGATGATACAGAACCGTCTGGTTTCAATTTCTCCCTGGTTCAACCCTTTGTACAAGCGGTGAGGAGCGACATTGCCTGGGAAGACCCGGAAGGGCCTCCTCAAAAATCAAAAAGCTATTTCTCATTCCTCAAGAGAAACCAAATCTTCTTCCCATTAATGGGGGAGATCATAGAGGATGAGTGGAACAAAACTGATAGAGTTTTCTGTAGCACGTTTATGCAAAATGTATCCACTGGCAGATTCGGATACTCAGTTCAATGACTGTGGTTGATGCGGCTGTAGTGCGTCTGGCAAAAAATGTAACAATGCCAATGGAGGATTCAATGTCTTTCAAGGATCCCCTAGATAGCTCCATTTGAGGTCTAGATCAATACATCTATCTAGAAGCAGGGGTGGCTTGCAGACCAGCCATTGCGCTGACATCTGTTTCCAATGCCATCAGGTCTTGGACGGAAAATATTGAGACATCCCTGCACCAAGACGTTCCCAAAGATGACATAATCAAAGCTCTGGAGGAGCTTAAGTTGGCGGATTTCGTGGGAGAAGCTGCAATTGACACAATCCGATGTTCAGCCAATTCAATGCTGCAACTCTGTTATGGCAAAGCGGGCCTTATGGCTAAAGCCTTGAACAGCCGATCTAGCATCAAAGCAGAATTGGTGCAAGATTTCCCTTGATGGAAAATCTCTGTTTGTTGAGAAACTCGACAAAGTAATCTCCAGAGTAACAGGGGGCAAATCTGGCTTACTTCCTCAGGACAGGAAGGTCCGGAGAACAAAGGCCTATTTATCACGATTCCGGCAATCAAATTCTAGAGACTTCAGGCAGTCTCGCCCCTTTAGGGACAACAAGAAATCGTGGAGAGGCACCCAGACTTCTTTTTTGGGAGCCAGAAAGTACAAGTCCCTCACTGCTCCCCAGGAGGGGACAAAGTCCTTTTGACGTCAGCGGGGAGGAAACGCCCCCAGTGGGAGCCCGGTTAAAAAAACGTTTTCCCCATCTGTGCCTCCAAATGTCAAGACCCATGGGTCCTAGCAACGATCCGGTACGGTCACTTCTGGACTTTCTCTCAGCAGCCTCCTCACACGTCCTTCAAAGAGACAGTTACCAGCCTCCCCACAGAAGGCACTGGCCTTAAACCAATTTTTTTTGGAGTCCCTGCAGCGTCAAGGGGCAGCAATACCTGTCCCCCCATCAGATCGATTTTACAGGTTTTTCTTCCACCCTTTTCCTGGTGCAGAAAAAAACAGGCGACTGGAGACCTGTAATAGATCTGAAAAAGCTAAATCAATACATCCATCTCGAAAGCTTCAAGATGGAGTCACTCCAAACGATCATACAAACCATACAACCAGGAGATTGATTAATCTCGATAGACCTGCAGGATGCGTACCTCCACATCCCTATTCTACCATCCTTCCAAAAATACTTAAGGTTCGCAGTGGGTCATGTCCACCTGCAATTTCAAGCTCTGCCCTTCGGGCTATGCACCTACCCTCTGGTGTTCACAAAAGTGTTGATATCTGTCTTGGCCCCCATAAGAGAGAGAGGGGGTTAAGAATTTATCACTACCTGGACGATATCCTCTTGCTGTCAAAAAAACCCGAGCCACCTTTAGTCCACAGGGAGATTCTTCTCCAGTCGTGGTCGGAGTTCGGGTGGCTGGTGAACCATCGGAAGAGCCAATTAGTTTCAACACAGCAGATGGTTTACTTAGGAGCAATGTTCGGTACGCTCCTAGGCACAGTCTCTTTACCCCAGATGAAGATGGAGGGCATCATTCAGAAGGTATCCAAGGTCATACAGAGATCCCATCTATCAGCCTTGCAGTGTCTGAGCCTTATTGGCACGATGTCCTCGTGCATACCTCTAGTTCCATGGTCTCACTAGCATCTGAGACACTTCCAGACGGGATTCTTAATACAATGGAGACGACAACATCTGTCTCAGACAATCCGTTTAACAACGCTAATGAGCAGGAGTCTACACTGGTGGATGAATCCAGAGAATCTCTCCCGGCTCTATCATTTGGGTTCCCACTCATGGACCACAATTACGTCAGATGCGAGTGGCCAGGGGTGGGGTGCCCATTGCAGAGAATTCAGGGAAGATGGTCCTTTCCCACCAGAGGGATAGTGTCCAACGTCCTAGAAATGAGGGCAGCATTTCTAGCCTTAACCTCTTTTGCATCTCAGGTCAAGGGACAGAGAGTACTTCTATGTTTGGACACCAAGGTGGCGGTCTCGTATCTTCAGAAACAAGGGGGCACCCACAGCAAGACACTTCTGAGGGAAGTGGAACCTGTAATGCTCTGGGCAGAGAGGAACCTGGTAGACCTCAGGGCAATGTATCTCCCAGGCAAGATGAACACAGAGGCAGATGTCTTATCGAGGAGGTTTGGGGACAACGAGTGGTCTCTACATCCCCATGTGTTCATCCAAATCTCCAATCTATGGCAGACCCCACTGGTGGATCTTTTTGCTACGCATGAGAATTGCAAAATCAGGAGATTCTTCTCTCACCTTCCACATCCACAGGCGGAAGGAGTAGATGCGCTATCTTGTCCTTGGACCTTCAAGACAGCTTACACCTCTCCTCCTCGCCCACTCATTTTGAGGTTTCTCCTCAGACTCCTGAACGAACCAGTCCAAGTGCTAGCAGTGCTACCCTATTGGTCGAAGAGACCGTGGTTTCCACTAGCCATGCACCTCAGTGTGGATCATCCGATCAGAATTCCTCCCTTTCTGCAGTTGTTGACCCAGGGCAGGCTGGACCATCCAGACCCACAGAAGCTGGATCTTTGTGTATGGAAGTGGAAAGGAGGAGGTTTGAATCGTTAGGCTGTTCCCAAGAGGTCATATCCACCCTGTTAAAAGCTAGAAAGCCTACAACCAACACAATCTATGCAAGAATTTGGGACAAGTTCTTATCCTATGCCCCAGGAAAAGGAATTGATCTTATCTCTTTCCACTGCTGATGTTCTGAGTTTTCTGCAAACTGGTCTCGATTTGGGGCTCAGCCAGAGTTCCCTCAAGGTACAAGTTTCCGCAATTTCTGCAGCAACTAACACCAGGGGGGCAGAAGACCATCTAGTGGTTACGTTCCTCAGGGGAGTATTGAAGATGTGTCCCCCATCCAGACATTCCTTTCCAAAGTGGGATCCTCCTCTAATATTGGAAGTCCTATCCACTCATCCGTTTGTACCGGTTGAAGAGGTCTCAATTTGGAACTTGACTTTAAAAACAACTTTTCTGTTGGCTATTACATCTGACAGGAGGATTTCGGAAATCCACTCCCTGGGCATTGGGGATGATCACATATCCTTTTTTTCCAGATAGGTTAGAACTTCGCCCTCTCAGAGGTTTCACACCCAAGGTCACCTCAACGGCAAACCTATCAGAACCATGGGCGTTACCAGTTTTCATGGACTCAGAATCAAACTCCTGTTATGAGTTAGACATATCCAAAGTTCTCAGGGCCTACTTGGAAGCCACAGCAAGTTTCGGCTCAGGTGAATGCTCTTTCAACAAGAGCGGTATCGGCATCTTGGGCAGCGAGGGCAAATGTTTCTCTTGCATTAGGCACTTGGTCTTCCCGACACATGTTCCTCAAACATTATCGTATTGATCCCGGGGCTCTTGCAACTGTAGAGTTCAGGAGAAAATCGCTTCATGCTGCTATGTCTGTGTTTTGATTAAAGTTTATTTTTTGTTAAAGCATTAAACCCACCCATGTGAGCTAGTTATTTATCACATGTATGCTGCCATGGAGGCACCAGGAAAACGGAAAATTGTATCATACTTACCGTAATTTTCCTTTCCTGGTGCCAATCCATGGCAGCATAAACTCCCACCCTCGGTATTCTATATTACGAAGAATGTTGGGGGAGGGGCTATGCCCTTTAATTTATGCTATTCACTAGTCCTGAAGGCGGAGTAGAGGCGGAGCTCTATCACATGTATGCTGCCATGGATTGGCACCAGGAAAGGAAAATTACGGTAAGTATGATACAATTTTCCGTTTTAACCACTTGGAGTAGGCTACATTTTAAAAACGACACACAGCATGCAACTTTTTAGCCCTTTGTTGTTGTTAGTGGAACACCATCATGGGAATTAGATGGGGGACTGCTGTCAGAGACTGTAGAGACATTATAATAGTATAAGAAATTGTTTCAGTATATATCAGTATATATCTATGGTATAGTAACAGTTATAAATCAAAATCACAAGAGACATGAATTTCTAAACCCGCAGTAGAACAAAATCCATCTTATGGGGATATCCATTATATCTTTGCTATAATCTATGTTTCCTAATACCTGGGAATATATTTCACCCGTTACCAACATAATTTGTTTTTGATGACAAAAATACAATATGGTAATATGAAAATTACATCATTATCAGCAGGAATGTTGTTTGAAATTGTAATGTGTCACCTTGTAATTGGCAGTTTTCCAAACATTAGATGGAAGCTTTCTAATTGACTAATATTTGTAATCTTGTCTTCTGAAAATATCACAATGCTCAGGAGGATCTATTATTTTCTGTTTGGCTTAAAGTAATTTTCTTTCACCAATTATATCTTGTAAGAAGTAATTAACATGAAGTGATTACATGATACCTGTGGAACAAATGCTCACAGAATATATAATCGGCAAAGAAGTAAATATGCTATTATTTAATATATTACCTATGTTTGCTCAGATGAATGACATTTGCATTTTATTGCACATTTTGCACCCTCATTTACATCATCATAATTTATACTGAGTGCAACTTAGTGACTAATTGAATAGCACAACTTGCTATACAATGTTTCGCCTATGATGATAAATTATGTAGTAATTGCAAAGAGCCAAACATTTTTAAATTAAAAACACATATAAATATATGATTACATGGATGGTACACTGAACAGTATACTGTAAGTACCCCAGCAAAATAACTTTTCAACTCAATCATTTATATTCCTATTTTTAAATATTTTTTATAATATATTTTATATATATATATATATATATATATATATATATATATATATATATACATACATACATACTGATGGTCAAATAAGCAATAATGAAATACTAAAACAGCTGGAGGCTAAAAGAAAAGTGATTGTAAATCTTAATTTTTTTTTTACATAACGAACATATCATACTTACCTTCACTGTGCAGTTTGTGTTGCACAGTGTGGCCCCCGAACCTTATCTTCTGGGGTCCCCCAACTGCGCTCGCGGCTTCTCCTCACATCGGTAAACCCCCTAGGAGAAGCTCTCTCCCTGGGGGTTACCTTGCGGGTGCGCTCCCGAGTCCAGCATTTGCGTGCATAGACACAGGATGCCGGACTTGGCCCGACTGCAAAAAGTCCTGTTGGTGGTCTGTTTAGCAGAGGCATCCTTTATATTGCCACTTTCTCAGTTCAGGGTGATAACACTGGTATCTGTGGGTACAAGTTCCATAGGGTACATAAAAATTTAACAGCTGCACCTTCGGAAGATTTACCCCCCTTCACGATTTACCACCTAGTGGCACTCCCGGGCACTAGGTGGAGTGCCAGCTGTGAAGTAGAATTGTGGACAACGGTAGCATCTCAGAGGCTATTAAGGAAGACAGGTAATTTTGCTGAAAAAAAAAAGAAATGAGATACGTAATTTCCCATCAAGGAATGTGTGGTAGAGTGTGATGATGTCATCAGTCTGGCTATATAGCTAGGAACAGGGCAGGAAGCTGTCTTCACTGCTAAAAGGAGTATGCATTCCGCAGTGGCCTGTCCCTTTCTGGGAGTGGTACATTTGGGATTGTGCCACATATCTTGTGGTTATTACATGTTGGTTGATGAAGGTATCACCTCCACCTGTAATTCTAAGCACATACAAACAATAGACACAGGTTGGAGGAGAGTGAAACAGACTATGATTGAGAGAACCTCCCCCTAGATAGCTCCCACCATATTTTTGCACTGTCATAATAATAAAGAATTGAGTTTAAATACGTATTTGTATGATGATTTAAATCATTTATTTGATAATAATTATGTGTTTTCCTTTGAATTTCAAGGCTGTTTTATAAATACAATCTCCCCCCACTGATGTTTCCCTGCAGATGGGCTGCAGAAGAGCTGCGTCACATGACAGCTGTAAGTTCTATACCGATTATGAAAAAGGTTGTTAGAATTTTTGTTTTTTATTAACCACCTCCTGCCCAGGCTAATTTTCAGCTTTCAGAGCTGTAACATTTTGAATGACAATTGCCTGGTCATACAACAATGTAACTATATGAAATTTTAATAATTTTTCCCCCACAAATAGAGCTTTCTTTTGGTGGGGTTTGATCACCTCTGCAGTTTTATTTTTTTGCACTATAAATATAAAGTATAAATTTTTTACTTTTTGCTATAATAAATATATCCAATTTTTAAAAAACAAATGTCTTCCTCAGTTTAGGCCGATATGTATTCTTCTACATATTTTTGTTAAAAAAAATAACACAATAAGCGTATATTGATTGGTTTGCACAAAATTTATAGCGTCTACAAAATAGGGGATATGTTTTTGGCATTTTTATTATAATTTTTTTACTAGTAATGGTGGCAATCTGCGTTTTTTGTCAGGACTGTGACATTTCGGCGGACATATCGGACACTTTTGATACTATTTTGGGACCATTGACAATTATACAGCAATCAGCAGGGAAGGGGTTAACACTAGGGGGCCATCAATGGGTTAAATGTGTTACCTAGGGAATGATTCTAACTGTGGGGGGAGGGAGCGATCAGTGTTTCTATATACTAGGAACACACGATCTGTCTCCTCTCCCCTGACAGGACATGGATCTGTGTATTTACACATACAGATCCACATTCCTGCTCTGTGACCAGCAGTCGTGCCCCCCTAGCCCGACAGGAAGCCAAGGACTTCCTATGACGCCGGACCGGAGGGACAGAGTGTTCCTGCAGCCGTCATATTTCAATACGCGGGATGGGAAGTGGTTAAAATAATAAACATCCAAATACTTAAAAATATTGGATAATATGAATTAAACAGTGTGTGTTTATAATCACGTTTACCATATTTTAGCATATATGACATAATGTTTTCATGATTTTCTTTTAAGTACCTATACAAAGAAACTCAGATTTTATCATAATTTAAACCTATTTGCTTTGCTGACTCATTTAAGCAAATAAGTAACTATTTGTTTTCACCTTTATCCATTTCCTAATACTGTGAAGATTTGTACAGTTGTTTCATTTTCCAGCATGCAGCAGAATACATTTCAAGTAATAATTGAGCTTCTATGTCAGTATTAGCTGAACCTCTGACATTGGAAGCGTACTCACAGCTCTTTAGAAATGAAAACGAGGAGATACAGGCATATTGTCTGCCTGGTGCAGCAATAATTAATGACTTACTGCTAACTTTTTCCACAAGTGAGAATCTATAATCGCAGTAAAAAAATTTAGAAGTTCTGTGTGCTTTTTACAACTAAAAGCTGCAAAGAAATAGAACTTTGTGAAATATGACTGGCTATGCATGCCATATATTCAATGTGGTTTAGTCATGGAGATTATTTATCCTATCAATTTGTCACTGTTCCACATTTCAGATATGTAGGGCAAACCTTTTTTTTTTCCTAGATCTGTGCATTCTTTGAAAAGCCAGACATCCAATTAATCAAGTGACAGAACCTGGTGTTCACTCTTTATTTTATTATGAATTTATGAATATTAGGGAAAACTTTAATATTTGCCCAGGGGGATGGCAATAATGATGCATATCTTTAGAATGTGATTATTTCACAAGTATTTGCTTAATATTCAACTATTGCAAAATCTACTGGTGCTTATTTTTCTCAAGTGAGATATGTAAGATACATCTCTCTGCTATTCGATCGAGTTTATTCATCAAACAGTGAAATTTAGACATATTGATAAATTCATCTCATGTACCAACATATGAGTGTGACTTATTTATCTCATGGGACAGAAAATGAGATCATTTGATGAATGTCCCAGAGTGTTATATTGTACAATAAATTGGAAATATACTGTATGTCTGTGTGTATATATATATATATATATATATATATATATATATAATGTGTGTTGAAGTGTAGAGGAGAACTGTACAGTTGTAGAAAATGAGTATCTTTAAAGAGGAAATTGTTCTCATCAAGTACAGTTTTGAGTAAGTCCAATAAAAACTCAATATGCTGTGTTTTATATATACCGGACTGGATCAACAGCCGCCGACAAGCCTCTATCCCAAGTTCATGTGGAATTATTGTATAAAGACTAGAGACGTCCCATGATATCAGGATGGAGTCGGCCGACACTTTAATATCCTGAATTTTGGATAAGGTGTATAAGGTGTCAAAAGTGTCTTTTATATAAGATTTTGTGTTCAACAATAGCGGTGTTAAACATTTATCAAGATACTATGCTAAAGAAGCTGTGACTGATTCCATCCCAGATACGATGGGACAACCCAGGGGATTGATAGGATCCTTATGGATCTTTGGTAAAACGTATATATCACCGGTGTAATGGGATGTTCAGAAGTTAGAAAATCAACAGTTTCATTATCTATGATTTTGTTTTTTACTGCAATAGTTAAAATATCCTTAATTCTATTTTGTACCTTGAATATTTTTATATCTATCTATCAAAGATATATATTTTTTTATGTCTTTCAGATCTGACAATAGGATGAATTGCAAGATGATAATGAGATATTGAGATTATCGGCCGTGCGATTAGCTATTTTCTGTGTCTATGGTATAAGATTAGGATTTGTAATATTGATTTAATAGAAACTATGAATAATTAACCATATTGATTCCATGTGTGACGATGCCTGTGAAACATATATAAAGTAGATGATTGTAGTGAAAACCTTCAGATGTGTTCTGACTGATCTAAGGAAGGGAACAAACAAACCAGCCCAAAATTGAATGACTCTACTTGCTTTGTAATCTTCTTCTAAAGATTTGATGGAATAAAGCAACACATTTTTAAGTGCAGCAACTTTTGGAACTTTATTCTTATATATATATAGATAATTAAATCTTTCTTTGCATAGAACAATACTCACATTCTATTTTCTTTTCTTTATTGAAAACAAAGTTTAAAGCATGTGTTTTGTCGCTCTTCTTAAAATATTTAGGCTCTATGCACAAGGATGTTTTGAGGTTGTAGCAAAAAAACTGAATATGGCCACATACAGAAATGAATTTCTATGGCTGGCTGTATGTACCACCTGCAGCTCCCTGGTGGAAAAATATCTGGATTTTATGCTAGAGACTCAAAATATCCTTGTGCATGAGGCCTTACTGTGATAATTAAATATGATAATTTTCAGGGTATTTTTTTTCTATAAGTGTATATATTTAAGTGAAAAATATGCACAACAAAAGAATGTTATTTCCCTGCAAAATATTATCTGCTTTAATACATTTTGAAATGGAAACAGTTCACTTAAAGCACAATAAAATGTGTGTTGACTATATATGTAGAACACAGATGGTATCAGTCTAGCAGCTGGAGAAGTCTAAAACAAGTAGTTCAGTATTTCAGACAGGACAGCAGACACACAGAAAACAATTCCACACAAACGGGCACAGAGCACAGAAAATCCTACTATTTAAAGGCTGAGATGATTGCAGATTGACTGCACTGGAAGGCAGGTGGCGCTAAAGAGTCCAAGGGGCAGAAACACTGAACAGAGTACATGCTGCAGAGAATCAGTAGCTAGTGATCTCCCAGGAAAGCTAAAGAAAGTCTTTAGATTCAGAGGGTTGGTACTCACCGTTTCCTGATCTCAATGCAGCCATGTGCAAGGTCAGTCAACTTCTGTACTCCAGGAGGATAGAACAGAGGTCCCCCAGTCAAACCGTAGCTGGGACCTCACAAAAGGTGCTTTCAGTTCCAGGCAGATTTCCCAGTTATGCCACAACCCTCAGGCTGGGTTTTTCTCCCCCAGGAACAAGAAACTTCTACTCAGGACTCTAGCCCATTTATACCCTCCTCAGCCCCCTGCTGGTCACCTGCCATTTTGATCAGAGATTGGCTGGGGGAGCATTAACATGCAGGCTGGGGTCATATCCTCCCACCCACTATGTCTCAGGGTCCCCTGGGAGACAAGGGAAAGTAATTGAGCCCATACCTGCAGTAGCCCTATTGCAGCATACTGGGCACTAGGAATGAGGTTTGGGTTTTCAGGTGAGCAAGTTTGCGGCTTAAGGACCAGGCAAATTGATGCTGGAATAAGCCACACTGTATTGATAATGTACTGCCTGGTCTTTGAACCTAGATCGGTTGGCTTTGAAGAGACAATAAGGGGATTTTGGTTAAACCAGTCCCTTCACTATAAAAATATGGCTTCACAATAGCCATGCTGGCAATGAGCTTTTGCTGTGATAGGAAAGGCAAAGGGACTGAATGTCCTGTAGGTAGAAAAATACTGTGTACCTTCTAATTCTGCTAATGTTCTGCAATGATAACTGGCTCTCTCTATGAAAAAGGAATGTCCACTCTGTTGAAAGTACACCCCCCTCCCCCAAAGTTAAATAATCTGCAAGGGAGATTTAAAAAAAACGTATGTCAGCTCTGGTTTGTAATGCTTTTGGGAGGTGTGGATGACATCACTGAGCCTCACTGCTACCTCCTGGGATAGCTGGGCACTCAAAATTCCACAAAAATATGCCCCTGAAATAGGCTGAAGTGAATTTGTAACAAATTGCAAGCATGGGCATGACTTTTGGGGGTGGGGGCTTTCAATAGAGTGGACTTTCCATTTCCAAGAAAGGTCCACTTTAAATGATGGCAACAGTGGAACTTGCCTGGACAATATACATCAGCAAAGAAAACCACTTCCCGACCGACTAGTCTGCCAGTTCTTGGAGGGCATCATATGACACCCCCCACGTGATCGTGCCCACCATGCGCCTGCTGTGGTGGACTCTGTGGTCGCTGTGTCTTTAGGACACAGCTGATCACATATCTGGGTAAAAGGCAAATCATTAATTTTATTTATTTAGCAAAACATAATAAAAAAACATAGAGGAGGAAAGGACAAAAAGGGAGGGAACTTTAAATGTGCCTTTGAGACCATACCACACATAAAATCCATAAAATACAAAATACTTTTATTGAATTTATATATAATTTAAAAAAAACGCCTGAAGGCATTTAAAAAAATGGAAAATTGTACCATATATTTTGATATATTTTGCGGGAACCCCACTTCTTCATGACCACACATGCATATACACAGTATATAGCTTTTAACTTTAACGATGATATATAGCTGTTAAAAGCCCCATCAAAGGAAAACAAAGCAACAGAAAAAGGTCTCCAGATAGGGATCAGGCCTACTGGCCCATGGGAACAACCCACTACACATAAGGGTATAATAATAAAGCCTCTAAAGTTGAAGTAGGGATAGCATTATCCACTGGCAAACAGCCCTTATTGTCTTATCTGTGTAGGAACAAGGTTACAAACATAATGAACCCCGAGTGGTGCTTTGTACAGTCCTCAATGACCATCCCTGTCCCTCAAAGGAGTGGATAAAGCACCAGCAAGGGCTCACGCTGGACATACCACCGCACTGATGCATCATTCTTGTGTCTGACCTCAAAGGTCACTAACATTATCCTAAATGACATCTAAATGACTCAGTATATACCGGTCTTGGATCATTACATGACATAATCAACCTATTAATAACAATATTCTTATGCTGAACATAAAATATTAATAATGGTCTATTTGTGTGAAATATACACCAATATATAAATAAATGTGTAAGCAAGAACTAAGTTTCCAATAATTCTTCCAAAACATTAAAAACATTTAAAAATATTTAAAATTATATAATTAATTAATTAATAAACAGAATAAATGGCTGGGGCAGATTCATCATCTTATATCAATCAATATTTAGAATATATGATAGATCATATCTACTGTGTATCAAAAAAATGATAAAAATGTCATATAGGTACAGTGTAGCATGACCGTGCAATGACCATAAAATTGCCAAGTAGGCAAGTGGTTAAAGTTTCCTTTGGGAGAACATGTGACTGGGTGATTTACAGACAGGAGATTATAGGAGACAGAGTGTTGTCACCCCATACAACAAAGTGCCCAAACAAGGACTTTTGAATCCATGTCACTAGCTGCTATTCCATGAAATATAGCACATAGATCTGAATCTGACTCTCTCTGTGCATCAGTACTGGTGGAATTGCCATTTGTTTACCCTGCCTTTTATGCCAGTTATGCCCAAACAGTTAGCAGATACAACAAAATGCAATGGTCAGATTCGGTTGGAACCTGCCACAAACATAACACTACCTTCATTCCATGCAAGCTATGTCAGCCTCCAGATTGCATCTTATAATGGTGTAAAGGCAGATCTGGGAAAGGGCATATTTTATTAATGAAGCCTGCCCCATTTTCTCCTCCCTCTTACTGCCAGCAACCCGACCCTCCTCTCCCTCCTGTGCCTCCTGCTGCATTTTTGCATTCCACCTGCTAATAGAGGGCAAAGATGGCACTCTGGGCAAAATAACGATGTGTCTTTTTTCCCCCATGCCAATGGCTGATCATTAAGGATGCATGCACTGTATTGTCACCATTTGAGGAGGCCACAAGGATGGTGAGCCATAACAGTGCATGCATCAGTGACACAATCCCTGTTGTGCTCCTGCTGGAGCAGACTCTGCATGGCATTATGGACACGGCACTGGAGGCAGAGCAGCAAGAGGAAGAGGAGGACTTCCTTTCCACTCAAGGCCCACTTTATCCGGACACCATCATTCCTATGTCACAGAACACACAGGATGAGAGAGGGAAGGAGGATGAGGAGGAGGATTCTGGCACTTTCATAGGCTTTGAAGAAGAGGAAGACATGTATCAATCTGTAAGCGATGGCTTTCCAACCCAGGACCCTTGGGATTAGTACGTGGCTGGGAGGAGGAAGTTCCAGATGCTGTCATCCTGAGTGACCCAGAGGAGTCTGCTTCTCAAGCCTCTGCAAATTTGAGGCGCATCTGTAACCTCATGCTTCAAAGCCTGCGAAAGGACCCAAGAATACGTGGCATAAAGGAGAAAGATGATTACTGGTTGGCAACCCTCCTTGACCACCATTATAAGGGGAAGGTCTCAGAACTCATCCCGTCCCCACAGAGAGTGCAGAAGATAAAATCTCTTGAGGACACGTTAAAGAGGTTTTCTTTGAACATTTTTCCTGACTCCAGTAGGTTACAGTGTCGTGGAAAACGTAGTTTTGAATCTTCTGTTGATCAGGAGAAGAGCGTTGGAGAAGGCGTCCGCCTAAGTGAGGTATTTCAGATTTTTTTTTAGTCCTCGCTGCCCAGGACTGTCAGCTTCCACATCCACATCCCATCGACAGCGTCTGCATCACATGGTGGACGATTACCTTGGGACAAAAACAGAGATGGAGAGCTTTCCAGCTGACGATCCACTGACTTACTGGGTCATGAGAATAGATCACTGGCCAGAACTTGCCCAGTATGCTATTGAGTTGTTGGGCTGCCCTGCATCCAGCGTGCTTTCAGAATGGGCATTCAGTGCTGCAGGAGGTTTTGTTACTGATCATAGAATGCGTCTCTCCACAGACTCCGTGGACCATTTGATTTTTATAAAAATTAATCAGTCCTGGATTACCAGCTATGAAGCCCTTGATGCCGATGTCACTGATTACGTTTTTTTGGATTTATTTTGAATCTTTGCAGGATTTCAAGGCTGCCTAGCTTTTTCTTTTTTTTTTTTTTTTTTTTTTTTTTATTAAAGAAAGGTTCAGTACTAAATAATGCAGCAGCTACTGGATATTTATAGAATAAGGAAACAAAATTTTTGCTATAGCTAACTTTCTTTTTTTTTTTTTCAAATTTAAATCTTTATTTATCTTTAGGAGAAGCAAGGAATACACTCTACCATCATCACATCTCACATATTATCCATATCTATAAATACACTTCTAGTAATCAATTAAGTCATTTCCAAAACATATAACCCCACACAATAGATACCGTCGACTCTACTGTCACTTTCTAATTTCTCAAATATCACAAATAAAAAATAAGAGGGGATATCCGCTACCTTTACCCGGGGCTCGAGTTTCTCTCAAGCTCTGCCCTAAGGTTCCCTCTTTATATGTTCATAGAGTGTTAAACCTTCTCTTACTCCTGTATTTTATTACCCCCAAAAACAGAAAATAATCTGATCAATAACACAGAACCCACCCCCCACCCCAAAAAAAAAAAAGGGGGAAAAAATAGGGAAGATATACCTCTCTCCTTCCCCTCCCCTCCACCTCCCCCCCCGTCTCTCTCCCTCCACCCCTCCTCCATAGGTACCCTTAACTTTCCTTTCTATTTTCAGTTGTCCAGGTTTACATCTATAAGATTTCTCCCCTCCTCTGAATTAATATAAAGATTCCATGGGGACCATGTTTCCAGATATCTCCATCTTTTCTGTCGGGATGACCATACCAGATCCTCCATATAGTTTAATTCCTCTACCTTTTTAAGCCACTTTCCCACTGATGGTGATTGTGTCTGTTTCCACATAAGTGGGATACAAGATTTAGCTGCGTTCAAAAGGTGACATAAAACAGTTTTCTTATATATTTTAGTAGAACTTCTCGTATCCTGTAATAGAAAAAAGAACGGATCTTCTGGTAAATCTTGTTCACAAAATTTTTGGGAGATTCTCCGTACTTCTTTCCAAAAATCCCTTACTCTAGGACAAGCCCAGAAAATATGTACTAACGTCCCCTTATCTTCTCCGCAGCGCCAGCACCTGTCTGATATCTCCGGGTAGCATCTATGCAATAGTACTGGGGTACGATACCATCGCGACAGAATCTTAAAGTTGGTCTCCTGTATTCTTATACAGATTGAAGATTCAAATATGTTGCCTATTATTTTATTACACTGCTCCTCCGAGAATGTTTGATCTAGGACTCTTTCCCACTCCCTAAAGAAGGGCACTCTGAAATCTTCTGACGGTGCCACTAACAGCACATACATCCTAGACAGGGTGTGATGCAGTGCCCCATTCACATTACAGTACCTCTCAAATGGTGTTAGCGCGCGATCGTAGCCACCTAGTGGCTTTAATGTATTTAAAAAGTGTCTCAACTGTGTCGCATGCCACAAGTCCAGTTGGAGTACTGTAGATCCTATTGTCACCGCCTGTATCGTAGGCCATGTTCCGTTTATCGTAAAGTGCAAAGCTTGGAATTTCCCTTGTTCTATCAGTGCTCTAAAGTTTCCATCCCTTAATCCTGGTTCAAATTGTGGGTTTCCCAGTATTGGGAACAGGGGAGAGGCTATTGCCGACAATTTGCCTTTTAAAAATAATCTATAACTCATCTTCAAAGTGGGTCCTATCAGTGGGTGTACCTTTACTGAAACCGGGAGTTCTCTATAACACCAAGCGGCTCTTTGCAGTATCACCTTGCTTTGCGCCTGTTCTAAACCCGGCCACATCTTCCATTCCCCATGTCTGCTCCAATCTATTAGTCGACTCACAAGTGCCGCCTGATAATATTTATATAGATCTGGTATAGCTAAACCCCCATGTTTTTTGGGTAGATTCAGTAGAGATCTACTAATTCTTGGGCGTTTATTTGCCCATATAAATCTAGTCAATAGGGAATGTATTTGCTTAAAATAGTTTTTAGGTATATCAATTGGTAGTGCCTGAAACAAATATAGAAACTTCGGGAGAATGCTCATTTTAATAATATTACACCTCCCAAACCATGAAAAAAGTCCTTTCTGCCATTTACCAAGAAGATTTTGTACATTATGTAGTAGTGGAGGGAAGTTAAGTTTATACGTACATGAAAGATCTGACGGAATAAGAGTTCCCAGCTATTTCAGAGCTTGGTCTGACCATTTAATTTTATAACTTAACTTCAATGTTCTCAGTCTCTCTTTAGGGATCATTACTCCCATAGCTTCAGATTTTGATAAATTAATCTTAAAATCTGATAGAGCACCATAAGCCTCTATTTCTTTCAAAAGATTAGGTAGTGAAACTATTGGGTTAGTTAATGAGAATAGCATATCATCCACGTAAGCCGAAGTCTTGTATTGCCTTCCCCCTACTGATAAGCCCCCTATATCTGGATTTGAACGAATTTTACACAGTAAGGGTTCTAAGGACAGAACAAATAGGATTGGGGACAGGGGGCAACCCTGTCTAGTCCCGTTCTTAACCCTGAATAGTTGAGATACAACTCCATTTACTTTTACCTGAGCGGTTGGTTGGGTATAAATACTTGAAATCCAACGAAACATGTTATTTCCCAATCCTATCCGTTTTAATACTGAGAACATAAAATGCCAATTAATACGGTCAAATGCTTTCTCTGCATCTGTCCCCAAAAATAAACATGGAATTTTATAGGTATTAGCTACATGGATTAAATTCAAGGATCTAATCGTGTTGTCCCGTGCTTCCCGCATCTGAACGAACCCTACCTGATCTTGATTAATCAGGAAGGGTAAGTATTGCTGAAGCTGTGTCGCTAAAATTTTTGAAAAAAGCTTCCGATCTGTATTTAAAAGGGATATTGGCCTGTAACTTCCACATTGCATTGGATCTTTACCTTCCTTAAGTAGAATTGTTATTAGGGCTTTCAGCGTATCTCCATGGAACGAGCTTGTATCTCCCAGTCCATTGTACAGTTTAACCAAGTGGGGCCCTAAAATAGGGAAAAGGAGTTTATAATACTGGGCCGTAAACCCGTCTGAGCCGGGGGCTTTGCCTATCTTTGCTAGATTTACTGCTTGTTGAACTTCCTCCAATGTAATTGGTCTTTCCAGATCTTGTTGTGCGGTAGGTGTCAGTCCAGACATTCCAGAAGAAGCTAGATATTCTACAACCGTCCTCTTGGTTTAGAGGATTTGATAGTAAATTATACAAGGATGAGTAAAAGTCTTTAAATTTCTCTGCTATGTCTCTTCGCAATACGTATTTTCGATCTTCACTACCCATAATCGAAGGAACATAAGTTCTTGATTGCTGCTCCCTTAAAGAGTTAGCAAGTTGTTTACCACATTTGTTCCCATATTCATAACTCTGTTTTCGTCCTGCTTGTATTGCTCTTTTAGCTTTATACATAAGTAAATCTGTAGTCTGTCTCCGTGCCGTCAATAACTCCCGTTCCAACTCTATATTAGGGGCTTGTTTATGCAGAGTTTCTAAGCGATGGATATCTGCCAGTAAAGCTGTTAATTTTGCCTCTCTCTCTCTTTTAATCCTAGCCCCATATTTGATCAACACCCCCCGGATCACTGCTTTGTGGGCTTCCCAGATAACCCCGGGATTGCATTCAGGTGTGTCGTTAATCTTAAAGTACCAAGTTGCCTCTTTACAGACCTCTTCTGTAACCAAGGGGTCTTGTAAGAGGCTTTCATTTAGTTTCCACGAAGCAGGACCGGGGCGTTGAGTTTCTAATAGCGTATATTTCATAAAAATTGGTGCGTGGTCAGACCACGTAATCTTCCCAATGTTAACTTCCTCTATTGCATGTGCTTGGTTATGTAAAGTAAAAAAATAGTCTATCCGGGAATATGTTTTATGCGGGGTTGAATAAAATGAATAGTCTCTTTCTCCGGAATGAAAGAGGCGCCAGGTGTCCACTAGTCTGGCTCCATATAGCATCTTCAAGATTAGTTTCCGAACTTTCAGAGGTGCAGCCGAGGTCCCTGCTGAACTGTCCTCTCCTGGTACTAAAGGAATATTCAGGTCTCCCCCCAAGATAAGCTGCCCTTCTAATATACCCATAGTCTTATCCAAAAATTTCCTAAAAAAAATATCCTGTTGTAGGTTTGGGGCGTAAAAGGAAGCAAGTGTCACTCCTACCTCCCCGATTTTTCCCTTTAGTATCAGGTATCACCCCCTGACGTCTATCAGAGACTCTGTACGTGACCATGGAATCTTATTGGCAATCAAAATAGACACCCCCTTTGTCTTAGCCAGGGGGTTAGTAGCATGGTAGCCTATTGGAAAAAATCCATCTCTAAGTAAGGGGAGATTATTCTCCCTAAAGTGAGTTTCCTGGATAAATGTTATATCGATTTTTAAATGTTTTAGCTCCTGTTGCAAAATACGTCGCTTTTCAGGAGTATTCAGTCCCTTAGTATTAATTGATACTACTGAGAGAGAATCCATCCCTCCTCTCAAAACAGAGAGGGATTGAAAAGCGAGCCCCCGATGGGGGAAAGAGGAGGAAGAGAGAAAGAGAAAAAAAAAAACCCCTAAAACCCTTACCCCCCCCGACTAGCACCCCCAGCAGAGGACGCACTTCTGCACCCTCTCCCGGTGGGTCAAAGCTTATTAGCTTTATACACTCAAGCCTCCTACGACCTATCTCCTATATGAGTGTTTGCCTAATGGGGGAATGTGGTTGAGCATGACCCCCTGAGGGGAGTCCCCGGCTACCCCCGCCAGCTCCTACTACTCTCGTTAAGTTTGTTACATTACAGTGCCTCTTTATACTCAAGGTTACAGCCTTATAATATTTAATACATTCTACTAACAGCACCTAACAACATATTTATTCATACTTAATCTTATTACTTTACCAAAAAAAAAAAAAAAAGGAGGGGGGGGGGGAGGAAACCAATTGGGCGTCTCATAGCAAAAACCCTTTACCTATATGGAGGGTTTAACTTTAAAAAACCTATCAAATTGTCCATCTATTTTTTTAACCTTTTCATCTCCCGTAAAAAAGTAAAGTGGAGAAGAAGAGGGGGAAAAAAAAAAAGAGAAAAAAAAAAAACCCACAAATATGCAGCCTGTATTACAGATATTACCCTTTATTGCTAAATCCCATTACTACGGGTATATCTTCTACCCTCCCAACCCCCCCCCCCCCCCCCCTTTACCCAAGTAACCTACTCCTTATGTAATCGTGTGCGGATACCTTATATTCTAACCCAATTCCCTGTGTTTAATATATTTATGTATTTTAGTGATCCCTTTACCCTGTAAAAATGTGTTTCCTGTATATATACTACAATAATATACTACTATATATGAAGACCCAAGGTCTTACATACCCCAAGAGAAAAAAAAAAAGAAAAGGGGGAGGCTCTCCCCCCCTAAAAGTGCAGTTACCACCCCTTATGCCCAAAGTACTCTCTAATTATTTAGAGAAAAATTGTGTAGTTAGTGTGGTGATGTGTTAGTGTACAAAAAACAAAATAATTACTTAATCTACCCATCTTCCTCTCCCCCCAGTGCTCCATCCATCTGAAACCCATAGGGTGGAGAGCAGGGGGGGTGGCCCGTATCTATACCGACATCCGGACTGTCATCTCATCTTAATTCATACATATACATAATATACTACTATACACATATATATACATATTCCCTTTATCGCTTCCCTCCCTACCCCTCCTCCTCCCACTCCAATACATTTGATCAATCTGGTACATTTGATATATAGAGTGATATTGTAATATTGTGATATTGTTTCCTTCACAGACCTGTTCTGACCCCCCCTGAAGGGTGTTCAATCATTTTATCTGGAAGAATGTTTTTGGTATAGGTTTCATGGGCACAATTAACACCCAAAGACCAATTTTTCTGCACCTGTTTGACAGGTGCATATCATTGCACTTTTTTACAGCAAGGCCAATTCTTGCTTTCATCAAGATTACCTCTATAGGGTTACGGTGGGAAGGCTTACTTCTATCCAAAGTCACACCGGTGACACCAGAATGTATCCAAAAAATCTCAAATTTTGTTCCCAGTGCGCTACATTGTGGACTTATCATACACACTGGCTCTCCAGCTGTTGCTGAGCAAAATAAAGGCAGCTTTCAGGGAAAATTTCATTTTTTTGACTTTATAAATACAATTATTCCTGCAGCAGATTCTAGACATGGTACCAATCTGCCACTTTACAGGTAGACTAATGCCGCGTACACACGTTCGGACTTTGTCCGCCGGACCTAGTCCAGCGGACAATCCGCCGGACTTTCCAGCGGGGCTTCTCCGGACTTTCCAGCGGGGCTTCGCCGGACTTTCTGAGCGTGTGACTTGCCCACACACGCCCGGACTTCTCCGGCGGACAATCCGCTGGACAAAGTCCACGGGACTTTTGAAAATGAATGGACTTGCCCACACACGGAGCAGTCCGTTCATTTAGAACGTAACTTCAGGTACGTAGCTAGCATAGGCAGTAAATGCCGGCGCGCTAGCTCTGTCACCTGGCATGGATTTAAAGGGACTCCCCACGCCGAGTCCCCACCCCCCCCAAATCCATCTCAGACCATTATCCGAGCACGCAGTCCGGCAGGCCAGGAAAGGGGTGGCGCCCCCCCCTCCTGAGCCGTACCAGGCCGCGTGCCCTCAACATGGGGGGTGCCCTGGGGAAAGGGGGGCCGTGTGGCCCTTTATAAGGGGGCCCCCAGATCCCGGCCCCCCACCCTATGTGAATGAGTATGGGGTACGATGTACCCCTACCCATTCACCTAAGGTATAAAATGTAAAGTAAAAAACCACACAATTTTGAAAAAATATTTTATTGCACTGCTCCGGGGGTCTTCTTCTGTCTTGGGGGTCTTCTCGCCGGACTCCTCCGCCATTTACCTAGTGGGGAGTCCCTTTAAATCCATGCCAGGTCACGGAGCTAGCGCGCCGGCATTTACTGCCTACGCTAGCTACGTACCTGAAGTCACGTGCTAAATGAACGGACTTTCCGATGAGCGCCAAGTCCGTTCATTTCAAAAGTCCGGCGGACTAGCCTACTAACGGCGGGATTGTCCGCCGAACTGCCAAGTCCAGCGGATAATTTTAAAACAAAACTTAAAACCTAGTCCGCCGGACTTTTGGCGCCAAAAAGTCAGCCGACGCCCACACACGAGGAGATTGTCCGCTGGACTTGAGTCCAGGGGATAATCCCACGGGATAGTCCCTTTGTGTGTACGCGGCATAAGGGGACCCCCCAGGCACTGTATTGGAAGGAATTTTTCACTTTTGTTGCCATCGGTTTGGACATTAATGGCTGTGTGGTGAGTTATTTTGAGGGGACAGCAAATTTACACTGTTATACAAGCTGTACACTCATTAGTTTACATTATAGTAAAGTGTAATTTCTTCTGTGTTGCCACATTAAAAGATATAATAAAATGTTTACAAAAATGTGAGGAGTGTACTCACTTTTGTGAGATACTGTATATACATCATGCGTTGTTGAGCAATTAATGAAACCAGTTATTTTATATTGTTTAGCACCATCAAAATTTGAGAAAATTGCTCCAACCCTAACATACTAGCAAATTGGACATCCTCTTCATCTAAACACTCTTTTAAAATCAATTTTTTTTTTTACTGATAAATTAAACTCACTCCTTACTAGCATGTCAAAAAATGTCTACTCATCCTCTACTTGCTGTTAGTGTTCTATTTGGTCTCACAATTCTATCCAACAATGGATTTAATCATAATACATGCCAGTGTCTCTATTTGTTCGTAATTCCACTCCAGCAAGAGTGGACCTTTTACTTTACTTATGATAATTCCCTCTTTTCTATTGCAAAGTCATTTTGATTCTTCTTTAAAGCTGTTTGTCGTGGAGCGGTTTTGACAGAGCTGTAAAAATTGTCCAATTAGGCACTGTGTGTTTTTGCCTTTGCAGGTGATGACTATCAACATAGAGTGAGGAGTTTCCATGGGCTTTCTAGTAGTTTTAGTTAACAATTTACCATCTTTTCTGCTCATTTCCAAAACAAGGAACTAAATCAATTTCATATTTCAATTAAATATAAAAAAAAATCTCTTATTGATGGTAAACGTATCCACAAAGTTTCCAGCTGGGTTACCTCCCCCATTCATGCCAAAATTAACTACATATTTTAGCTAGAGGGTGACATATGCACCATGTTAACAAGACATCAACTACATATTTTAGCCAGAGGGCGACATATGCACTAAACATCTTAGAGGGAAAAACAACCTTTTCCTCTACCACTGAAAATGTATGCATGCATATGCTGGTGCACATGCCCCCTCCATTGCCACACTAATTGTTGTTCAAAATAAATTTATTTAATTTAAACTTTTGGGACATGGCAGATTGAAATTACATTCCTAGTGCACCTGCATGGATGGATGGAGTCCTGCAACTCCTATGAAATTAATATGCCATTGCAGTAGATATGCTAAGAAATGGATACAATGCACAGCTATCTGGGGAACAGATAAGTACAACAATAAATGCATATGTGAGGATCATGCTATATCCCCGCTGGTTGAATGCCAAGTAAATATTACAGACATTTAAGATTATCTGGAATTTGATCTGGGCTGCGTAAAACAACCTGGTGTACTAGTATGTTTTTATACAACTTGCAAATGCCATAGCACAAAGTGTGAAGGGATATTGAGCTTTTTTCATTTGTGGGTGTAACATGCATACAATAAAATGACAAACAGGCCACTGGAGCTTGAGATATAAAAAGAATACGCCTAGCAAGAGTATCTGCTGACATAAGATTAGTTTCAATTGTGCGTTGGAGAATGTACTTTACAGCAAGTGAATTACACAGAGTTCTGGGCACTCATATTAAGCACATCTGAGCATCTGCAATAGGGGTTTCTGAAGTACTGTATATAGGTTTGAGATGTTTGCAGTAATATAAAAATATATCATCCCTACATTATGGGATAAATCCTAATGTCTTGCACACATCTGCAACCCTAGCTGTGTGGACATATCTGTGTAAGATTGTTATTAGGCAGCGGGACTCCCTAGACAAAATCTGTGCACAATATATTCCAATAGATCCAGAAAATATCTTACTGGGAGATGCACTTTTGGAAATCTGCCGATTGAGATTGGGGGTATTCCGAATGTGTGTGCTCTTTTTAAAGACAGATCTGTAACTTTTATTTGATATGGGGAAAAAACATGTGCTTTTTCTGTAATGAAGAGTTTTTTTTTATAAACTTTCTATTAGAGTCTACAGTATATTGTGCATGAGTGCAAAGTATTCCACAGTTTTAATCTTGTGGATTTTAATGTTCATGGTTATATGGGAATATATGGGAAATGGGGAAAAAGACACTAACTGGAGATGATGTTTTGCTGCTCACCCCTGGGATGTGAAAACAAAAAAGAAAAAGTCCCCCCAAGAGGGATTGGTGGGGTTTTTAGGCAGCGTTTAGAAAGTTCTCTGAAAGATATTGTTATATTCAAAATATGAATCTTTATTAGATTAAAGATGTCGCATGTGACATATAAATGAAGATAAAAATAGGAGACATGGGTCCCAAATAGATAAAACAATACAGAAATTTTAAAACAGATTTACACTAACAGACAAAAAGCTTTTACAACAATATAGTTTACATAACCAAATGTTGGGGGTAAAAGTGAACCTGACGCGTTTCGACCCGTTTTAGTGAGGGTCTTCCTCAAAGGTGGTTTTGTCTGTTTGAAGAGAGAAAGGATAAGAACAATATATTGTAGCAATATTTCATTTGCATATATTTGTCTCCAATTGACCTTTCGCATCACATAGCATAATATCACATTGTACTGTGAAATATTTACCTAGTGTGTAAATTTCTATAGATTACTCCTTATATGTGACGGGGTTCCCTCTAGGTCGGTGTGCTCCAGGTCCTAGACAACGTCCCGCTATAGCGCCCCCCAGCGGGCGCGCGGCAGATGAGGCGATCCAACAACGGGACCTACGAGGGGTCACATCCAATGAATAGGCTACCCACGGATCCGTGCATGGGCCAAACGGGCAGGGGAAGGGAGGTGGAAGGGGAGGGAAGGGAAAGGGGAGGAAGGGTTGAAAATGGGGTTCCTTGAGGTCCCCTGTTCTGCACATCTGTCATGGGATCCAAGATCATATATTTAGATGTATATCATAAGAGATTGCCATAACAATTAGACAATGTCTGGTACACTTGAAACAGTAGTAGAGAGGAATAGGATTTTTGAAGTAAAAGTAATTGTGCCATTGATGTGTTTATGGGTGGTGCAGGTTTGTGTGTTATTGTCTCTAAACTCGTGATTGGAAGTGGGAAGGAGAAAAGGAGAGGGGGAGAAAAGGAGGAAACAGATGAGGTGAGGAAGGGGGGGAGTGGGGGAGTGAAGGGAGGGAAAAGCGAAGGAAAGAGTGGGAACTGGAAAGGGGAGGAGAGGAGAGGAAGAAAGGGAAGAGGAGGGGAAGGGAGGGGGGGGGGAGAAGGGAAAACCAATACATGGCATGCACATGTATAGGTGGACATAGGGATGCTGCAGCATCCACATGGGTAGGACAGGGAAAGTGGGGTGGGACAAGGGTGGGACGGTGGGGGGACGAAGAGGGGTGTTGTGTGCAAGTGTGAGGGGGAAAGAAAGGGGGGGGGAAGGAAAAAGTGAAAAAGGGGGGGGGGAAGCAGGAAAGGAGGAAAAAACAGGGGAAGAAAGGAGGGGGAATGGTGGAGAAGGGGGAGGGGGGGGGAGGGAATGGGGGGAAGGACTGTGAAGGGAGGAAAAAAGGGGGGAAAGAGAGTGAAAAAGTAAGTGGGATGAAGTGCCAAGGGAATGGAGGGGGTTTATTATGATGTCAGTCAAGCCGCTGATGCTTAGTTGGGCACTGTGCTAGTGATGCTGTGGGTCGCTGGAATGAAGGGGTCCTAGAGTGGGGGTATGTGTGGGTGAAAGTGTGAAGTGGTGCCATTGAGTGTGGTGTGGGGAGCTGGGAATTGGGACCATGGGGGGATTGTGAGTATGTGAGTGTGGGACAGGGGAAAGCATAAACAGGAAAAAGGTATACCAGTATGTCAGATACCAACAAGCAATATAGAGTTACCTAATAGAGTTGGTGTATCTTGCTCAGGTTGCGAGGTGCATGTAGAGGCCCATATGTTGCAAACCAGAGTGTGCTGTATTGATTGCGAGTTCCAAGGGTGGAATGCCCAGTCTGGGGATGGAAACAGGGTCATATACTGTGTCTAAGGTTGGTCCCAGAACGGAAGAGCATGGAACTAGGAGAGGTTCTACTCACTGTGTTTGTATGGCGTGGTTCTTGGATCATCACATGGAGATAGGTTTGCTTAACCTCCCCATGTGATATTTATGGGTGTGTACCTAATTAGAATCAGGTGTGCATATTAGAACACCATATGGTGTCAATTCAGGGCATCCCTGGGAAGGGGAGGGAAAGGGGGTGGAGAAGGGGAAGGGGCGGAGAGAACAGGGAAAGAGGGAAAAGATGGGTGGGAAGGGGGAAAGGAGGAAAGGGGCAGGGAACATGAAAGGGACCACCTTCCATCTACCATTCCTGTACCCGCAAGGCCCACCCGTCCGTGGGAGCCATGATGGCAACATATGCCATCTGGAGTGGCCTCCCCGGCGTCCGGGAGGTCCTTCCGGGGTCGCATCTGCTACGCAATCGTCGCACCGGCGTGACATCCTGCATCACGTGCACGCACGAGGCCACGTGCATGCGCAGTGATCGGGAGAGGTCCGATTGCGTTCCGGGACGCCGCCAGCAAGGGGAGTGGTTCCCTGTCAGGGAGCCCGGGCCCGCCCAGGCCACCTTGAGGGAACGTGATTGGAGGAGCTTGGATGGTAGGCGCTCCTCCTTACCCTTGCTGTGAGGTCACGCATGTGGAACGCCCCGCCGCCGCACGTACCCACCGGGATGGGGCAAAAAACAGGGGCGCCATCCATGGAGTCCGGAGCCCACTCAAACCACAGGGGGAACCCTGAAATAAAAAAGAGAATGCGAAGTTTTAACATAGATTCACTGCCTATATAATATGGCAGATGGGAGACCATGGTTATCTCTATTATTGTCACATTCCCATTGGTTGTATGGGTCATAACTTGAAATTGTAGACATATTGGAATACAGAAAGAACATATGGAACATGTTGAGAGAACAGAAGACATGAGATCTCTTCAGATGACATTATCCACAATTTATATATGATTACGTTATAGGTAGTTTCAAATGATACATTGTTAGTGTTGTTCATATTTCGCTCAAAATTTGTCATATGAACACGCTACAGCCCTGTGTCTTAGTAGTACACAGTATGTATATGGCCATGTAGTGGTGTGCATATAGCTGAAAATTGCTCATATTGGTTACAGTGTATAAATATGCATACAGTAATCAAAAAATGGAAAAAACATTCAATGGACTGTGGATATACACTGAAAAAAAGAGATTTACATTTGGAGGCCCATGTCTCAGCCCCAAAGTGTCACGGGGGGAAGGGTGTTTAACCACCCGAATATAAACTAAGAAGGGGAAAAAGACACTAACTGGAGATGATGTTTTGCTGCTCACCCCTGGGATGTGAAAACAAAAAAGAAAAAGTCCCCCCAAGAGGGATTGGTGGGGTTTTTAGGCAGCGTTTAGAAAGTTCTCTGAAAGATATTGTTATATTCAAAATATGAATCTTTATTAGATTAAAGATGTCGCATGTGACATATAAATGAAGATAAAAATAGGAGACATGGGTCCCAAATAGATAAAACAATACAGAAATTTTAAAACAGATTTACACTAACAGACAAAAAGCTTTTACAACAATATAGTTTACATAACCAAATGTTGGGGGTAAAAGTGAACCTGACGCGTTTCGACCCGTTTTAGTGAGGGTCTTCCTCAAAGGTGGTTTTGTCTAGTGTGTAAATTTCTATAGATTACTCCTTATATGTGACGGGGTTCCCTCTAGGTCGGTGTGCTCCAGGTCCTAGACAACGTCCCGCTATAGCGCCCCCCAGCGGGCGCGCGGCAGATGAGGCGATCCAACAACGGGACCTACGAGGGGTCACATCCAATGAATAGGCTACCCACGGATCCGTGCATGGGCCAAACGGGCAGGGGAAGGGAGGTGGAAGGGGAGGGAAGGGAAAGGGGAGGAAGGGTTGAAAATGGGGTTCCTTGAGGTCCCCTGTTCTGCACATCTAATAGAGTTGGTGTATCTTGCTCAGGTTGCGAGGTGCATGTAGAGGCCCATATGTTGCAAACCAGAGTGTGCTGTATTGATTGCGAGTTCCAAGGGTGGAATGCCCAGTTGTGTTTGTATGGCGTGGTTCTTGGATCATCACATGGAGATAGGGGAAATGTGCCATGCTTTCAAGAATGATTTGAGTAAGTGCAGAACTAAGATTAAGAGAGGTTTTGCAGCAGTCTTTTTGAAACAATGTTTCTTGAGATCATAAAACCTACAAAATAAAATAGTGTCATATTAAAAAATATATAGTGTATGTATAATCATAAATTAAAGTGTTTGTTAACCCCCCAAAAAATAATCAGATCCTGGTCTCTTAAAGCAGATTACACAGCACAGTGCTTGTGCTGTGTGATCTGCATCCCTCTAAACTGTAAAAAAAAAACTCCCTAAATCTGGCAATTCCTGTATGCCCTCTCTGCGCTCACCACAAAAAATCAGGGCTGCTGAGCCCTGACCACCATAGTCAGAGTACATCCCTGCATCATATGCTGCTGTCCCCTCTGCTCTCCTCTCTCCCCCTCATCCCCTCCTTCCTGCCAGTCAGTTCCCTCTCTGTGTCTTTCTCCGCCGCTATTCTTTAAAAAAAAATACATAAAATTGTCACTGCCAGCTCCTCTGTTAGAGGCTGGCATAGCAAACTATGTAGTTTTAAAAAAAATGAGCGTTCTAAATACCAATTTTCACGTGTCACGTGACTCGCGGTAACTTTACAGCTACGAGACAGAGCTTCTGCAGGAGGAGACAAGCAGCCATGTGATCCCCAGCTGACGTCAGAGGGAGATCACAGCCCCTCCCGCAGAAGCCATCCATCGGAGCTGTAAAGTGGCCACGCGTCATGTGACCGGTCTAAAGACAGCTCAAAATCGGTATTTAGAACGCTTGTTTTTTTAAAACCCACTGGCTGGGGCTGGCATAGTCTTATATAAATGGCTTAAAAAACACTTTAAATGCATTAAAAAAATACCATCATTCAGTGAATAATCCTGTAAATTATTATACAGGATTTATATAGCGCCAGTTTTCGCAGCGCTTTATAAAATGAAGGCAGACATTACAGTTACAATACACTTTGGTACAAGAGGAATCACAGGGCCCTGCTCATTAGAGCTTACAATCTAAGAGAGAGAGTCAATTGATACAATGATGAGCTTATGGAGAAAGTAAAAAACAGTGCATTAGTTAGAAGCAGGATATGCTTCTTTAAAGAGAAGGGTTTTCAGGGATTGTCCAAAGATAGAAAGATTAGGAGACAGGCAGACAGATTGGGGTAGGGAGTTCCAAAGGTTGGGAGAAGCACTTTATAAATCCTGGAGGCGAGCATGGGAGGAGGTAACAAGGGAGCTAGAGAGCAGAAGGTCTTGGGAAGACCGAAGTGATTGGCTTTGTTGATATTTGGACATCAAGCTAGTGATGTAGCTGAGGGCAGAGTTGTGGATGGCTTTGTAAGTTATTATTAGTATTTTGAATTGTATTCATTGGGTAAGTGGAAGCCAGTGGAGGGATTGGCAGAGAGGAATGGAGAACACTGAATGGTTGGTAAGGTGGATGAGTCTTGCAGCAGCAATTATGATGGACTGAAGGGGGGATCGCCTATGTAAAGGTAATCAAATGAGGAGGGAGTTTCAGTATTATTATGATGAGTAAATATTATGATCTGCAAAACACAACGGTATCTCATGGTGATCAATGATCCATTCAATGACTCATATACCCCTTCTTTTACATGAACCCACCCCACATCCTACCCACAATTTGTATTAGAGTACTGGAACAACTCTTCAGGCAAATCAGAGTGGTCCCTCAAACGGATTAGAAGGCTGGCATCTACTCAGCCATAGCATGCTCCCACCTGGGGCAGTGGAGTAGATGTAATAGCAATCAACATCTGTTACCCGAACATCGGGGACAATCCCACTCTAAAACAAGTACCACTTTAAAAATCCACTAAAGTTTAAGTAACCGGTTGTTACTTGGTTGTTCAGATGTTTGGGCTAACACCGAGCAATATGCGGTGTTCGGGGCAAATTTGAACACCGTTAAAGTCTATGGGACACTAACATGAAAAATCAAATGTGCTCATTTTAAAGGCTTATATGCAAGTTTTTGTCCTAAAAAGTGTTTGGGGACCCGGGTCCTGCCCCAGGGGACATTTTTTTTTTTAAAAAGGCCCTTTTTTGGGAGCAGTGATTTTTTTAAGGCTTAAAGTGAAACAATAAAAATTAAATATTCCTTTAAATGTCATGCCTGGGGGGGGGGGGGGGAGTCTATAGTATGCCTGTAAAGTGGCGCATTTTCCCCATGTTTAGAACAGTACCGCAGCAAAATTACATTTCTAAAGCAAAAATTGTCATTTAAAACTGATCGTGGCTGTAATGAATTGTCGGGTCTCAGCAATATAGATAAAACTCATTGAAAAAAACGACATGGGGTCCCCCTCCTGTCCATTACCAGGCCCTTTGGGTCTGGTATGAATATTAAGGTGAACCCCAAACCAAAAATGAAAAAAATATTGTGTGGGGGTCCCCCCAAATCCATACCAAGCCCTTCAGCTCTGGTATGGAAATTAAGGGGTACACTGTGCCAAAATAAAAAAAATGGTGTATGCCCCCCCCCCCCAAAATCCATACCAGACCCTTATCTGAGCATGCAACTTGGCAGGCCACAGGAAAAGAGGGGGGATGAGAGAGCGCCCCCCTCCTGAACCATACCAGGCCACATGCCCTCAACATGGGGAGGGTGCTTTGGGGTCTGACCCCAAAGCACCTGGTCCCCATGTTGATGGGGACAAGGGCCTCATCCCCACAACCCTTGCCTGTTGGTTGTGGGGGTATGCGGGCGGGGGGCTTATCGGAATCTAGAAGCCCCCTTTAACAAGGGGACCCCCAGATCTCGCCCCCCCCCCCCCCTCCCCCCCCATGTGAATTGGTAACAGGATACATTGTACCCCTACCATTTCACAAAAAAAGTGTAAAAAATTGTAAAAAAGACAAGAGACAGCTTGGAACAAGTCCTTTATTAAAAGATAAAAAATAAAAATGTCCAGCGATGTGCATTCATCTTCTATCACGCCGCAGATGAGCCAAAAAAAGAAAACCGCATAACACCTCCGCCGCCATGGGAAGCTCCCACCGAGAGATGCTTCCCATTGGTGACAGCTGTTATATAGCTGAGGGTGGGGCCACCCGATGATGTAAATGAGTGACCCCGCCCCCTCTGACGCATGGGAAAGCCATGGGAAAGCCCCCATGGCGTCAGAGGGGACAGGGTCACACATTTACGTTATGTCCCCTGGCGCAGGACCCAGGTCCCCAACCCTTTTTTTTTTTTGCTTTCAAAATATTTTATTTTATTTTCAGAAATAAGATAATACAATTTAGTGTATTATGAGACATATCAGTATTAACAAAACCTGGTAAATGCCCACTAAAAATAATCATATAAATACAAAGCAATATGTCGATGTATGTGGTCTTAAGCCCCGTACACACGGTCGGATTTTCCGATGGATTCTGTCCTATCGGACAATGTTGTCGGAAATTCCGACCGTGTGTAGGCACCATTGGACAGTTTCCATCGGATTGTCCTACGGACAAAGTTCTATCTCCTGCTGGATAGATTTTCCGACAACAAAGTCCGATCACACCAATTCCGATCGTGTGTATCGAATTCCGACGGACAAAGTGCCACGCATGCTCAGATCACATTATAAGACCAAAGCTATTGGCTGCTAGCCTCTACGTAGTCCCGTCGTAGGCAACAAACGTCACCACGTTCAGAATGATCGGATTTTCCGACAACTTTGTCCGACCGTGTGTATGCAACACCAGTGTCGGACTAAATCCGTCGGACAAAATCCGATGGATTTTGTGGTCGGATTTTCCGACCGTGTGTATGGGGCATTAGAGTGTTTAAAGAATTAAAATAATGAACTAAAATAAGAGTAGTTCCCTCATATAGGCTGACTGAAAAAAAAGAAAAATGAGGACACTTTCATCCTCCTGGTGCCCCTAACGGGGACTAACTGCACCAGGGGAGGAAACCTCTCACCGTAATCACGGTTACACTAAAAGACTCCCAAAGTCGCCTGGTCAAAAGGGACCAGCCTTATTATCTGAAAAAAAGGTTATTTTGTCTGTAAGCTTTATTTATTTTGTGCATCACCAGGAACCCCTACAGAAGGGGAAAAAAATAAAAAGGAGAGGGGGAAAAGTATAAGAGAAAGAGGGAAGGGAGGGAGGGGGGGTTACATGCCTAACTTAGAGTTGTGGAGAAACCAAGGGCAAACCCTGGTTGAGTGAGATTCTAACATATCTAGCCCAAGGATCCCAAAGGTTTTCAAATGTTACAACAGTATCAGTCAGAATACTAACTATTTTTTCTTGAGTCATTATCCAAGATATTTTTTTTGGCTTCCAAGAAAGAGGGCTTAGGTTTCTTCCATGCTTTGGCAATTGTAAGCTTGGCTTCTGTGAGAATAAAATGGGATTAGTTTTTGTGTAGTTTTTGGTATTTGAGGAATATGAGCATTTAGAAGAGCTATTGGTAGGGACCTAGGCACCCGGCATCCAGTAACCTTGAAAATCGTAGTTAAAATCTTACTCCAAAAGGAGCGAATTCTAGGACATTCCCACCAGATATGAGTCATTGACCCTAGGAGTTGGCAACCCCTGAAACAAGTTGGATCAGCTGTAGGGTAAATGGATGCAAGTTTAGAGGGGGTTAAATACCACCTAGTTATAACCTTAATATTAGCCTCCATCAGTGAGACATTTAGAATTCCCCTAAAGGACTTTGAGAAGGCTCTATGCCAGGTGTCCAGGTCCCAACCATTTTGGAGTTCACTCTCCCTAGCCACCATATAGGAAGATTTTACCATAGGGTGAGTGAGGCTGTAATATATCACAGAAATACCTCCCCTTTGTCCCCCGGGCCTGGTCACACCAAATCTTGTATTTCGTGAAATGAGAGGGGAGTGTTTTTTCCTTCCAAACTTGTTGTAGAAAATGTGAAATTTGATCAAAACAAAGTCTTTCGGAATCAGGGAGCTCAAGTGTTTTTATACAATGATTTAGGGACATAGGACCACCAGAGCAGAAGAACTGTCCTATACGGTATAGTCCCTTGTCCACCCACCACTTAAATGCTTCTAAATTCATACCAGGGGTAAAGTCTCGGTTCCCCAACAGATTTGCAAGTGGTCACCTAGCAGATACCAGGGTTGAGTGATTTCTAAGAGAATCCCAGAGTGAAAGGGATTGAGATAGGGATGGGGCCAGTATAGAAGGTCTTTTTTGGGGGGGACACCAAAAAAGATAGTTAAGAGAAAAATGCTGTACCGCCTGTCTTTCAATGTTGAGCCAGTTTGGCTCTTCTGATTTTGAATATATTGTGGAGGTTTGTGCCAATATAGCTGCAATATAATATTTATGGAGATCAGGGAGACCTAGGCCTCCCTTATTCCTATGAAGGAATAGGGTATTTTAGGGTATTCAATATCCAGAAGAGCCCCAAATGTACTTGATTATTTTACGCTTACGTTTTTTTCTAACACTTTCTAACTTCTTGAACAGTGAAGGATAATTTTGTGTATATAAATTTTCAACACGGGCTGTTAATGTAATACCCAAATATTTGATTGAGGCGTCATTCCATACAAAATCAAATGATTGTTTTAGTAGGGAAACATCTAAAAGAGGGAGTGAGACATTTAGGGCCTGTGATTTTGTGTAGTTGACCTTAAGGCCAGAGATTTTAGAGAAATTGTGAAGGACTTGGCAAATATTGGGAAGAGAGATTATAGGAGAGGTGACAAATCGTCCGTGAAGAGACCGCATTTATGAGTTTGGATTCCACATGATACTCCTTTAATATTTGGATTTTGTCGGATAGCTATTGCCAAAGTTTCTATGGCTATAGCAAAAATGAGAAGGGAAAGCAGGCACCCTTGTCTAGTACCTCGTGTTATAGAGATTGGTCTAGAGTAATAACCTTGCAGACAAATTAGTGCCTTAGGACAAGAATAAAGTGAATGTAGAAGACCCAAAAAGCGTTCTCCAAAACCCCAACGTTCTAAAAGAGTGAATATGTACGGCCAAGACACTGTGCCAAAGGCCTTCTGTAGGTCCATTGACAAGAGAAGTCCCTGCTGTTTCATTCATCATTAATCGCCCGTCTTATTTGATCTGGACCTTGTCTGCCCGGGATGAAGCCCACTTGATCCTTATGAAGGTAATTATTAATGAATGATGCGAATCGATTGGCTATTATTTTTGGCAATATTTTTATATCATTATTTATAAGGGAAATAGGGCGATAGTTATTCATTTCCTCAGGGCTTTTGTCTGGTTTTGGGATGACCGTAATATATGCTGTGTTGAGATGCATGTCCAAGGGGTCCCCCTGTGTTTTAGCATTCAAATTTTTTTGTCAAATAAGGTACCAAAATGTCTGCAAAGGCTTTATAATATGGAATAGATAGACCATCTGGTCCCGGAGCAGACCCTTTTTTGAGGCTTTTAATGACTTCCCTAACCTCCTCCTCCGTAAAAGCAGATTCCAGGAGATTTTTGTGTGTGGCGGCTAGGGTTGGAATGGGGAGGTTATCCAAGAACCTAGTGATTACATTTTTGTCAGGTTGAGAATTATACAGGTTAGAGTAGAAATCATTGAATGCATCTAGAATTTTGACAGGGTTGGCTGTAGGGGGATTGGCCTGATATCCTGATTTTATGCATAGAGAAATTTCTGATTCTGGGAGAAAGTTTCCCAGCAAGTAATGGTCCCATTTTGTTTGCATGAGTATTGAATTTATTGCCGCTCCATCTTATTGTTTTTTCTGCCTGTGTGGAAGAGCAAGGTTAAGATCCAATCTAACTTTATCTAATAGGGCTATGGGAACCATGGAGGGATCCCGTTTATGACTAGTTCAGAGGGCTGCATATTCCGCTTCCAATAGTTCTATGTCAGCCCTATGATCGCGTTTGGTTTGAGTGGAAATTTGAATAATTTTGTCCCTAATGTGTGTCTTGTGGGCAGCCCAGAGTACTTTGTTAGAGACATCTCCTGTGTCATTGAGAAAAAAATATTCCCTAAGTGCATTATTTAATGTTTCAATTGAAGCCGGATTTGACAAAGTGGACTTGTTGAGTTTCCAATGACCATGTTTCCTACCTGAACTATTAGAACAGATAGATATCATTACTATTGAGTGATCGGAAAGGGCCGTATGTTTGATTTAAGCAATAACTATAAAAGGAAGCAGGAGTGTAGGAGTAAGAATATGATCTATTCTAGCATATGTATTGTGAGGATGTGAATAATGCATGAAATCCCTTTTAGAAGGGTTTAATTATCTCCAAGTGTCAGTAATGCCGCGTACACACGAAGGGACTATCCCGCGGGATTATCCTCTGGACTCAAGTCCAGCGGATAATCCCCTTGTGTGTGGGCGTCGGCGGACTTTTTGGCGCCAAAGTCCGGCGGACCAAAGTTTTAAGTTTGGTTTTAAAATTATCCGCTGGACTTGGCAGTCCGGCGGACAATCCCGCCGTTAGTAGGCTAGTCCGCCGGACTTTTGAAAATGAACGGACTTGCCGCTCATCGGCAAGTCCGTTCATTTAGCACGTGACTTCAGGTTACGTAGCTAGCGTAGGCAGTAAATGCCGCCGCGCTAGCTCCGTGACCTGGCATGGATTTAAAGGGACTCCCTACGCCAAAAAAACGGCGTGGGGGTTCCCCCCAAATCCATGTCAGACCCTTATCCGAGCACGCAGCCTGGCCGGCCAGGAAAGGGGTGGGGACAAACGAGCGCCCCCCCCCTCCTGAGCCGTACCAGGCCGCGTGCCCTCAACATGGGGGGTGCCCTGGGGAAAGGGGGGCCGTGCGGCCCCCCCACCCCAAAGCACCTTGTCCCCATGTTGATGAGGACAAGGGCCTCTTCCCGACAACCCTGGCCGTTGGTTGTTGGGGTCTGCGGGCGGGGGGCTTATCGGAATCTGGGAGCCCCCTTTTATAAGGGGGCCCTCAGATCCCGGCCCCCCACCCTATGTGAATGAGTATGGGGTACGATGTACCCCTACCCATTCACCTAAGGTGTAAAATGTAAAGTACAAAAACACCCACACTTTTGAAAAAAATATTTTATTGCACTGCTCCGGGGGTCTTCTTCCGTCTTGGGGGTCTTCTCGCCGGACTCCTCTGCCATTTACCAAGCTCTTTTACCGAGCGGAGAAGTCCGGCTACCTTCTTCGTCGTCGCCGCCGTCGTCTGGGGGTCTCGATCCGCCTTCGGGGGTCTTCCGGGGTCTCTTCTGTTCTTGCGGCGGTCGTCGTCTTCCGCGCCGCCGCCTTCTTCTTCTTGTTCTTGTTCTTCTTCTTCCGATGTTGACCCGTCGCTGTCTCTGCCCGGAATGGCAGAGCCGCGCTGCGCTGGGACTTATATAGGGACATGGGGACAGGGTCACATGCTCATGTCACATGGTGACCCCGCCCCCTTGTGATATCACAGTCCCAGAGGAGACGACGACCGCCGCAAGAACAGAAGAGACCCGGAAGACCCCCGAAGGCGGATAAAAGGGGGCTCCCAGATTCCGATAAGCCCCCGCCCGCAGACCCCGACAACCAACGGCCAGGGTTGTCGGGAAGAGGCCCTTGTCCTCATCAACATGGGGACAAGGTGCTTTGGGGTGGGGGGGCCGCACGGCCCCCCTTTCCCAGGGGCACCCACCATGTTGAGGGCACGCGGCCTGGTACGGCTCAGGAGGGGGGGGGGGCGCTCGTTCGTCCCCACCCCTTTCCTGGCCGGCCAGGCTGTGTGCTCGGATAAGGGTCTGACATGGATTTGGGGGGAACCCCCACGCCGTTTTTCGGCGTAGGGAGTCCCTTTAAATCCATGCCAGGTTACGGAGCTAGCGCGGCGGCATTTACTGCCTACGCTAGCTACGTAACCTGAAGTTACGTTCTAAATGAACGGACTGCTCCGTGTGTGGGCAAGTCCGTTCATTTTCAAAAGTCCTGCGGACTTTGGCCGGCGGATTATCCGCCGGAGAAGTCCGTGCGTGTGTGGGCAAGTCCGCGCGTGTGTGGGCAAGTCCACACGCTCGGAAAGTCCGCACGTGTGTACGCGGCATAAGATTATGGGCCGAAATTATTTTGGCAATTTAGTGGCTTTCTTTGGTTGGGCGAGTGATTTGATCGTTGGGAGACTTGGATTTATCAAGGGCCTGATCGAATGCTACGTTTGAATCTCTCCCAAAAATCACTGTGCCCCAAACACTTTTTATAAGAATAACTTGCATATAAGCCTTTAAAATTAGCACTTTTTATTTTTCATGTTCGTGTCCCATAGACTTTACCGGTGTTTGTGTGTTCTTCTGAATTTTTGCCTGTTCGGATGTTCTGTTGCGAACTGAAATAGGGGGGGGGGGGTGATCCAGCTCATCCTTACTGTTGAGTAATATGTTATAATTATCATAGTTATCAATGTTATTAATACTAACTGATAAGACTACTGGACTAACCAAGTAAACATTGAATATTGTTATGTTCAATCATCTGATGTCCGACTTTGTATTCTGTACATTTTGTGAAAAATATTAATAAAAATATGGATAAAAAATAAATAAATAAATGATCCATTCAATCATGTAGTAGTGATCAATATACAATTTAATTATTATTTAACCGCTTCCCGACCGCCCACTGCATATATACGTCAGCAAAATGGCACAGGCAGGCAAAACCACGTACCTGTACGTGGCCCTTTAAATGCCTGCCCGTGGGTCACGAGCGCGCCGCCAGCGGCGCTCGCGACCTGGTCGGGAGCTCCGTGACCCCGGCCGCGGGACCAGCGGACCCGATCGCCGCTGGTGTCCCGCGATCGGGTTACGGAGCTGAAGAACGGGGAGAGGTTTGTGTAAACAAACCTCTCCCTGCGCTTCCTACTCTGCCTGTCATTGATTGGCTGTTCCCGGTCATCGGGAAAGCCGATCAATGACGTCAGACGTCAGCCCCGGCCCCTAATGTAAAAAAACACACACACACGTCAGAGCCCATAACCCCTCCCCTCCCCCTAGTGGTTAACTCTTTCACTACAACTGTCATTTATACAGGAATCAATGCATTTAAATAGCATTGATTGCTGTATAAATGACAATGGTCCCAAAAATGTGTCAAAAATGTCCGATGTGTCCGCCATAATGTCGCAGTCACAATAAAAATCGCTGATTGCCACCATTACTAGTAAAAAAAAAAAAATATTAATAAAAATGCTATAAAACTATCCCCTATTTTGTAAACGCTATAACTTTTGCGCAAACCAATCAATCGCTAATTGCGATTTTTTTTTTACCAAAAATATGTAGAAGAATACGTATCGGCCTAAACTGAGGAAAAAAAATGTTTTTTTATATATTTTTTGGGGATATTTATTATAGCAAAAAGCAAAAAATATTGCATTTTTTTCAAAATTGTCGCTCTATTTTTTGTTTATAGCACAAAAAATAAAAACCGCAGGGGCGATCAAATACCACCAAAAGAAAGCTCTATTTGTGGGAAAAAAAGGACGCCAATTTTGTTTTGGAGCCACTTAGCGTGACCGCGCAATTGTCAGTTAAAGCGACGCAGTGCCGAATCGCAAAATGGGGCCTGGTCCTTTGGCTGCCAATTGGTCCGGGGCTGAAGTGGTTAAAGGTCAGTGTGCTCAAAAGGTTAATTTCTTGTGCCAAAATCATTCTGTACTCCACTTCTATATTATTATGAGAGACTGGCCTGGAAGCAGTACACTAACAATCACCAAGGTGGACAGGATTTTACCTTTTGAGTAGGACCTTAAAATGATAAAAAGGTTAGATCAAACACTCCCCTTGAAACAAAGTTAATCGCTTTCCATTTTCAGGGTGCCATCTCCTACATTTCACAACAAAAAGCAGACTCCAGAGTATAAAGAAAAAATAAATCTCTCCAAGACAGTTGAAAACCAGCAGACCTGAAAATGGGTAAACACCCAGAGGAATACAAATTCAGACAAATCCATAGTGCTCGCCATATACAGTAAATGAAAACCACATTTTAATAAAACTTCCAATAAAACACCTACATTAACATTTGCAATTTTTTTTGTGCTTCAAATATCATCAGCCTATTGTGGAAAGATGCTACTGTTTCTCATGTGTGCATCTGTCTCCTCCTACTAATTATTTCAATATTGCTACAGGCAGTACTCTCTCTAGTGAGATATCAAGGGTTAATTATTTCAAATCTAACACAGTTGCCTAATTAGAAAAATCTAATGATTATCCACATCAATATGCATATACTGTATAACAATACTCCATAGTGTAAGCCATATGTTGGACTTAAAATATGCTAAATAACATAACACATTGGCAGGTCTTTAAAATCAGTTCAGTAATCCTTAGAGTTCTTGCTGGGTGAAATCTTGTATTTAAAAAAATGTATCTTAATGTATCCATGCAGATGTTGTACTGTAATTCATAAGTTTGTCTCCATAGGAAACAGTACCCATTCAAACACTGTCTCAGTCAGGTCTGAATGTGGATTCAAATTTAAATTTCTGACCAGAATAGAAGTTTTTTTAAAAGTCTAGCATAATGAATTAACTAAGGGTGTCTTGGGGTACTCCACTTGGAATGGTTTAGGATGGGTGCCCTTTCCCATGTGGCAATTTATATTTTGAGAACATAAGTCATTTTGTTTTTATGGACTCCCTATGAACTCCCTCGCCTGACTTTAGCAGGTAAAATATTTTTTTTTGCCTCTGCGATGACATATATATTTTAGCTGCTGTCAAGAAATGTGTTTCAAAAGAATGCATAATGAACCATTGCCCACTGACCTGCCTTCACTATCAAAATATACAATTTTGCATGTTGTCATACCTGTTCCATAAGTGCAAAGAATACCTGTTGATCATGCCAGAAATCAAGTGCTTTCCTGTATCCAGTGCACTCTGCAGCCTTATATCAAGCAATTTTATCAAACCTGCCCAAATTACCTCTGTGGATATCAGGTACTAGAGTAACAACAATGCTTTTCCATAAATACAGTACAGTGAGTTAGCATCATTCTAAAACAGGTAGTGTATTACTGGCAAGATTACCAGGTGAAAAAAAAGAAGAAACATCTTAAAAAACAAATGCAGACAACACATCTAAGGACTGGTAAGCTGCAATATATATAGATATATATATCTATATATACTTTTTTATGGGTTTAGAAATAGTTCAACATACTGACAAAGAAAAGTAGCAGCACACAAAGGGAAAAAAAAACCATTGCTTTTGTAAGTATAGGTGAAAAACTACAAAGATCCTGCTCTTATGCTACTTTTATGGTGTTCCTACTCTTTGGAGGCTGCTAGCACTGTGAACCATATACCCACTTTTATCTGTGGATAACAGTAATTTTATGACAATTACAATAAAGTTTGCTTCCCTTATATACAGTATATAAATGAAGTGCTCTTATTCTTGTAGCGGCCATAACCCCTTGAGGGGCAGCCTTGACTTTTGGGCTTACCAGTTACCTCCTCATGACTTGTCTGTGATTTGTCTAGGTGTTCCCAGGGTTAGTACCCAACGACTACAGATGTTGACACATAAAAGTCCTTTTCAAGGTTTTTATTTTGCAGTGGTAACATCCAACATAACACAGTCTCTGATGGGAATATAGGGCACGGGTGATAAACTCAGGCACTTTGAACTGCTGACATCCACTGAATGTCTCTAATCAACCCAGAGAGTAGCCACTCGCAGCTGGGCACTTCACTGACGGATAAACCTCTAGCCAGAGATCTAGCAGCCAACATGTGATCCGGAAACTTTGCAAAAGTCTCTGCCACAGACTAAATTGTAACTGAAGATGAATGGGAACCTTTCTCACAGTACCTGGAACTTTCTCTGTCTCCTTGGCAGTACTGTGGAAGTGTGGATTCGTTAGTGTCCATGCAACTCAGCTCCCAGGCTCTTACTTAGCAGCCAGCTTGTTGGCCCTCCTCCGAAGGGTCCTCCCCTGGTCACTTGTACGAATTGCCACACCGGCATGCCTTTGAATCCTCATTCAGTTACTGGGCCTCGGGCTAGCCAGCTCCGAGACTCAGGAACAGACAGATCACTGCCCCAGACCATGAGGGCCTGTGAGGCTGGTCGGATTGACCATGCTTGCGGGACGGCAAGCACTCCTAGGCCCGGGACCCCTCGCAGGGCTACCCCAGACCAGTACCAGGAACCAAAGCTGCGGCTGAACCCCGAACACGTGACTTCAGCACTGTAAGTACCCCTTCCCAGACTATGCAGCAGGGCCAGACACGTCCACTAATTGGCTCTGGGAAAGATTGGTAACTAAGACGTCCAACCAGTCCTGGTTCTCAGCCTGTCATGGGTGCCTCACCGCACCTATGACCAGGCGGAACCTTAGTACAGCCCAGCCAGACTGATGCCAAAGTAATTCCTGTACAATTAACCCTCAGATCTCCATTACAGTTCTGAGGAAAAAAATAAATTTCCACTAATAGCGCACACTTGTTGAAGTGTGACCGCCACATACTCAAAGTGAAGCATGTAAAAAACATATGTGATAAATGATCATTTAACGTAATAGGTATCCAATGAATAACCAAAAACTGAAATTAGAGAGCAACATTTATCTGTAGCCGTACAATTTTTTTAAGTATAAAGGACACGTTGGATGGACTTTAATTTCACTTTATGGTTTTTCATTTATCACATATGTTTATTATATGTTTCACTTTGAGTATAAGAGCAAGGTATTCATATATATAAGGGAGGTGCGGCACTTTTTTATAAGTATAACAATAAAAAAAAAAAAAAAAACATAAAAACCAAATATGTATGGTAAGCATTTTAGACTTATTTAAATTTTTCTAGAAATTTAACAGGTACCTTGCTATATCTCATATTAGATTGTAATGGCTCCTACTATAGGCCTCTAATCTCATAAAGCATGAAATGCTTTCTAATCAGAGCATAAGAATATATTAAAAGACCATTTCATATTACTTCCTAGTAATTATGCCATATGAAGAAAAACGTTATATACCATAACAAGGTCCTGCACTTACACTGATCATTATTTGCTGTTCTTTTTAATTATTTGCCATTATAATAATATTTTTTTTTCCATTGTGCATATTCTTTAGCATAGTATAAATATTACAGCACATGTTTGTGTATAGAAAAATCACTTCTAGATTCCTGTGTTAAGAAAAAATGTAAAGTGCATTGATTCCAACAACATACAAGGCATTTCAAGGTTGTACAAATTAGCAATAATGGGTGCAGTTATATTTTTGAAAGCTGAATCAAATAAACATTCAATCTAACCTTGACAATGAATTGTTATGTGGACTTTGTTAGAGGCATTTTAAATACTCAAGGTACAGTAGGCACGCTAAAAGACTGCAACATTGCTTTTCCCCATGCCCCTTTAATTCCCATGAATATCTGACTGTCAGCATAATATAAGATTAATGTCTACATTTAAAAAGTCACTTTGGAAACTATAGACCCTTGCATTGGTTGAATGTGCCTAATTTCCATTGAGGCAAACGTCCTTGATTATCACTCTTTAGATTGCCATGCTGGCAACCCTGACAATTACACTGAGTCTATATTTGTTGAATGAAAGGACTTATAAATTTTAAACCAAAGCCTGATACAAAATGTGGCTAAGTGTAGTACCGCAGTATATTTCAAATATATTTTTTTTCACAAGTTAAAGTTATTTAATTAACAAGGGAATTCATTTCAAGGATACATTAATTAGGGAAATGGTGAATCTGTTTCATTATAATCAATTTATTTTTGGACTGTTGACAAAACAAATCTGTTTCTTTCTAGTTAGTCAATGTGATTTCAAGAAGTTTGGGGGGAAAAAATGGAATAATATATTTTATTGTAGTTCCGCTTCAGAGTTTTATGTCAAACTACATCACAAAATCAGTGTGTGATTATGTTTTAAGTTTTAATTGAATTAAAGAAGCTCATAAACAGTTGCAAAATACACAGAGATTATTAATTATTGTGGTCCATCCAATTTTTTCATAGCATAGAAATGTTACTCTAAAATAATTTATCTAAAGATCTGACTGTTTTCTAAGCCTCGACATGCACATGTACAGTGCCTTGCGAAAGTATTCGGCCCCCTTGAACTTTTCAACCTTTTGCCACATTTCAGGCTTCAAACATAAAGATATAAACTTTTAATTTTTTGTGAAGAATCACCAATCACCAATCAAGTGGGACACAATTTTTTTTTTTAACTAATAAAAAAATGATAAGTGGGGCATGCAAAATTATTCGGCCCCCTTGCTTAATACTTTGTAGAGCCACCTTTTGCTGCGATTACAGCTGCAAGTTGCTTGGGGTATGTATCTATCAGTTTTGCACATCGAGAGACTGAAATTCTTGCCCATTCTTCCTTGAAAAACAGCTCGAGCTCAGTGAGGTTGGATGGAGAGCGTTTGTGAACAGCAGTTTTCAGCTCTTTCCACAGATTCTCGATTGGATTCAGGTCTGGACTTTGACTTGGCCATTCTAACACCTGGATACCTTTATTTGTGAACCATTCCTTTGTAGATTTTGCTGTATGTTTGGGATCATTGTCTTGTTGGAAGATAAATCTCCGTCCAAGTCTCAGGTCTTTTGCAGACTCCAACAGGTTTTCATCCAGAATGGTCCTGTATTTGGCTGCATCCATCTTCCCCTCAATTTTAACCATCTTCCCTGTCCCTGCTGAAGAAAAGCAGGCCCAAACCATGATGCTGCCACCACCATGTTTGACAGTGGGGATGGTGTGTTGAGGGTGATGAGCTGTGTTGCTTTTACGCCAAACATATCGTTTTGCATTGTGGCCAAAAAGTTCGATTTTGGTTTCATCGGACCAGAGCACCTTCTTCCACATGTTTGGTGTGTCTCCCAGGTGGCTTGTGGCAAACTTTAGACGAGACTTTTTATGGATATCTTTGAGAAATGTCTTTCTTCTTGCCACTCTTCCATAAAGGCCAGATTTGTGCAGTGTACGACTGATTGTTGTCCTATGGACAGACTCTCCCACCTCAGCTGTAGTTCTCTGCAGGTCATCCAGAGTGATCATGGGCCTCTTGGCTGCATCTCTGATCAGTCTTCTCCTTGTCTGAGCTGAAAGTTTAGAGGGACAGCCAGGTCTTGATAGATTTGCAGTGGTCTGATACTCCTTCCATTTCAAAATGATCACTTGCACAGTGCTCCTTGGGATGTTTAAAGCTTGGGAAATCTTTTTGTATCCAAATCCGGCTTTAAACTTCTCCACAACAGTATTACGGACCTGCCTGGTGTGTTCCTTGGTCTTCATGATGCTCTCTGCGCTTTCAACAGAACCCTGAGACTATCACAGAGCAGGTGCATTTATACAGAGACTTGATTACACACAGGTGGATTCTATTTATCACCATCAGTCATTTAGGACAACATTGGATCATTCAGAGATCCTTGCTGAACTTCTGGAGTGAGTTTGCTGCACTGAAAGTAAAGGGGCCGAATAATTTTGCACGCACCACTTTTCAGTTTTTTATTTGCTAAAAAAGTTTAAAATATCCAATAGATTTCGTTCCACTTCACAATTGTGTCCCACTTGTTGGTGATTCTTCACAAAAAATTAAAAAAGTTTATATCTTTATGTTTGAAGCCTGAAATGTGGCAAAAGGTTGAAAAGTTCAAGCGGGGCGAATACTTTCGCAAGGCACTGTATGTGACCTGGTAATAAGAATTGGACACTTAAATAAAAGGATGTAAATATGGCAGGCCAGCAATCTATTTATATACAAAGAAATTATCAAGCATGCTTATAACATGTCATCAATTACAAAAACAGTGAAACAGATAAGACAATTTATAAAACAAACATACTAAGAGCAAAAAGATAAATATTATAGGTACTACTTGAATTTTGCACGGACCCTCTCAGTAACTCTGGTGGTCAAAAAATACAAATTTTAAAGTTTGTTTGTAAACCCTTTCTCTGCCAGAGTCGGTTCTTTTTTTTCTGCACATATGTTTACCCACTTGCCTATTGGCCACTTTCACCCCCTTTCTGCCCCGGCCAATTTTCAGCTTTCAGCGCTGTCACACTTTGAATGACAATTGAGCGATCATGCAAAACTTTACCCAAACAAATATTTTATAATATTTTTTGAGACAGATAGAGCTTTCTTTTAGTGATATTTAATCACCACTGTGTTTTTTATTTTTTGCTAAACAAACAGAAAAAGACAGAAAATTTGGGAAAAAAACGTTTTTGACAGGCTGCACTGATGGGCACCGATAAGCTGCACTAATGAGCATTAATAGGCTGCACTAATGAACACTAAGGCAGCACTTATGAGGAGGCACGGATGAGGTTGCACTGATAGGCAGGACTGATGGGCACTGATAGGTGGCACTGATGGGCACTGATAGCCAATGTAATGGTTGTGCGCATTGAGCCATGAAAAGCTGTAGGCAACATCCATTTTGTTCAGATCTCCACCATGTTTGCCATAATAGCAGTGATCTTACCCCCCCTCCTCCTCATTCAATTCATGGAATCTGTTGGCTTATCTTTTACACACTACAGAAGAGCCTGTTTCTGAACTTCTGGACAGCTGAGACAAGCACACAGGCCTTTGCAGAGCTGTAAACAGCTAATCGAGTTCTGGCAAGATGTCTGTTTTGATGACCAGGCCTATTATAAAACTATGACCAAATCCATCAGTTCTGTCACCCATGGTTTGTAGGGCAATTAAAGCCTTAGGAATACATAGCTTGCCATAAAATATCGACCCAGAACTAATGGGGATCATAAAAAGCAGTCAAGCTTTATGCAACCTCTCAGAGACCTTTACCCAATTCACAACTCAACAAAATCCACACACAATATATGAAATCAAACAGGACCAGGGCACATTAATTTTAAGTATATATGTGAATGGGGAATATTCTACTGAACAAATTTAGGTCATACATGACTAATCTAGAGTATACAGAGGGGAAGATAACAATTCAGCTACCTCCTGGGTGACAGGCTTATGCCGCGTACACACGAGCGGATTTTACGCCGGAAAAATCTTGGATGGTTTTTCCAAGGGAATTCCGATCAAGCTTGGCTTGCATACACACAGCTTTCGACTGTCAACAACGCGTGACGTACAACACTACGACGAGCCGAGAAAATGAAGTTGAATGCTTCCGAGCATGCGTCGAAATTTTGCGGGTTGGAATTGGCACAGACGATCGGAATTTCCGATCGAAACTTTTTCCAACCGAAAAATTGAGAACCTGCTCTCAATCTTTTGCTGGCTGGAATTCCGCCAGCAAAAGTCCGATGGAGCATACACATGGTCACATTTTCCGACCAAAAGCTCTCATCAGACTTTTGTTGGCGGAATTTCTGATCATGTGTACGCGGCATTATCCGAGATACCCTGTGTTTAGTATTCCTGGACACAGAATTCAGTGCTGAACCATAATCTATCAGTTTCCAGAAAGCAACTGTTGCACATTGGAAGATATTAATAGTAGTAGAGAACTGTGTGTAAGAAAGGGCCATGATACTTTGATAAACCCAGTGACATCCAATGGCCAAGCCTCAGATGCTTAATTGGTCAGATGGTCTCTGTCAACACCCCTTTGATCCCAGAGAAAAGGGAGATGCCAGGACAGTTTGACAGCTCTCGTGTACCATCAACCAAGGAACATCTTTTAAGTTATGAGAGCCAATAACACCTTGCTTATTGACTAAACTCTGCTAAAACCAGGACATTGCATCCTTATTGCATCCTTCATTTACAACTCTTGTTTTTATTTCTCTGTTGCTTTATCTCTTTATTGCTTGTAACACCCCTTTTCTGTAAATAGTTTATTTGCACCATTTCACCTTTTCATTATTAAACCTTATTTTGAAAAGTGGTAACCTTCCTTGCCCCTAAGCTTTTGATGCAAACCAGAAAGAATCTGTCTTTTGAAGGGTGCTACTGTAGTATAAATCTCTGAACATACCTGTCTGTGGTGACAGTGCGTGTTACAGATGTTTATTCTAAAATTATAATTGGTTTTGCTAAAATTATGAGCTTCCTCCTTCTAGGTCAAAAGGTAGTGGTGGTGGTAGCTTAAAGTATTAATTGTTTAATTAACTTAACACACTGACAATCACTCTCAGGCTGCTGGCATTTAGATTGGGTCCTGCAAGCTGAAAAATCTTTGTGCAGTGTTCAGCTGAGAGTGGCATTGTTATGGAAGTAATAGCGCACTGTAATATGGGCCAGTCCTTTGTCACAAGTTGGCGAGGAGGGCAGGTATCTGATATCCACATTAGTCACTGGCAGCACTGATAAGTGTCACTGATGGGTGGCATGATAGACATCACTGATGGGCACTGACAGTCAGCAATAATGCACTATGATAGATGGCACTGATAGGTGGCATTCATAGTTTTTCATAGTTTTCATAGTTTGTAAGGTTGAATAAAGACATCAGTCCATCCAGTTCAACCTGAGTGAGTGTCTACAATTGCCCCTATCCCTGTACATTGCACACTCACATCGGTCCCTACCCTCAAGGAGCCCACAATCTTAGGTCCCCAGTCATATACTAGGGCTAATTTTTGAACAGAAGCCAATTAACCTACCTGCATGTCTTTGGATTGTGGGAGGAAACCGGAGTACCCGGAGGAAACCCACGCAGGCACAGGGAGAAGATGCAAACTCCAGGCAGGTAGTGTCGTGGTTGGGATTCGAACCAGCGACCCTTTTTACTGCTAGGTGAGAGTGCTAACCACTACACCACTGTGCCGCATTGATAGGCATCACTGATGGGCACTGTCAGGCAGCACTGATGGGCACAAATTGGCAGCACTTGTGGGCACTGTTGGGGCTGCACTAATCATCAGGAGACTGATTAGTGTAGATGTCCTCTGTGTGAATTTGCCAGTTATCGGCTCTCCCCTTCCCACTCACTGTCAGCATAAGGAGACGACTGCCAATAACCGGCAAATCCTGTTTACACTGTGATCAGCTGTCATTCGACACAGCTGGTCACATGGTAAAGAGCCGCTGTGATTGGCTCTTTACCCTGATCTGTGACCTGCTTTGTCTGAAGGACACAGTGATTACAGATCCGTACTGATTCGCACCACAGGGGGCACACAGGAAGTGCGATCACAGGAGGATATCTATAGAAACACTCTCGCCAATGTGAGCCCACCTTTTTTTAGGCCTGAGGATTTGCAAAAAACCCCAGACAATATATATTTTCTGAAAGTAGAGACTCTGAAACATGAAATGTCCTAACAGGAGCTGTATATATATATATATATATATATATATATATACACATATACAGTGGTGTGAAAAAGTGTTTGCCCCTTCCTCATTTCCTGTCCTTTGCATGTTTGTCACACTTAAGTGTTTCGAACATCAAACCAATTTAAACAATAGTCAAGGACAACACAAGTAAACACAAAATGCAATTTGTAAATGAAGGTTTTATTATTAAAGGTGAAAAAAAATCCAAACCATCATGGCCCTGTGTGAAAAAGTGATTGCCCCCTAAACCTAATAACTGCCACCCTTAGCAGCAACAACTGCAACCAAGCGTTTGCAATGAGGCTTTTACAGGAGGAATTTTGGCCCACTCATCTTTGCAGAATCCTAATTCAGTTACATTAGAGGGTTTTCGAGCATGAACGGCCTTTTTAAGGTCATACCACAACATCTCAGGATTCAGGTCAGGACTTTGGCTAGGCCACTCCAAAGTCTTCATTTTGATTTTCTTCAGCCATTCGTGGTGGACTTGCTGGTGTGTTTAGGATCATTGTCCTGCTGCAGAACCCAAGTTCGTTTCAGCTTGAGTACACGAACAGAGGTCGGACATTCTCCTTCAGGATCTCTTGGTAGACAGCATTCATAGTTCCTTTTATCACGGCAAGTCTTCCAGGTCCTGAGCAGCAAAACAGCCCCAGACCATCACACTACCACCACCATATTTTACTGTTGGTATAATGTTCTTTTTCTGAAATACAGTGTTCCTTCTACGCCAGATATACTTGGACACACACCTTCCAAAGAGTTCCACTTTTGTCTCATCGGTCCAAAGAATGTTGTCCCAAAAGTCTTGGGGATCAACAAGATGTGTTGTGGAGAAATTGAGACGAGCTTTGATGTTCTTTTTGCTCAGCAGTGGTTTTCTCCTTGGAACTCTGCCATGCAGGCCATTTTTTGCCCAGTCTTTTCCTGATGGTGGAGGCATGAACGCTACCTTAACTGAGGCAAGTGAGGCCTGCAGTTCCTTGGACGTTGTTGTGGGGTCTTTTGTGACCTCTTGGATGAGTCGTCGCTGCGCTCTTGGGGTAATTTTGGGCGGCCGGCCACTCCTGGGAGGTTCACCACTGTTCCATGTCTTCGCCATTTGTGGATAATGGCTCTCACTGTGGTTCGCTGGATTCCCAAAGCTTTGGAAATGGCTTTATAACCCTTTCCAGACTGATAGATCTCAATTACTTTCAATTGTTCCTGAATTTCTTTGGGTCATGATGTGTAGCTTTTAAGGATCTGGTGGACCTTACTGTGTCAAGCAGCTCCTATTTAAGTGATGCTTGATTGTGAACAGGTGTGGCAATAATCAGGCCTGGGTGTGGCTAGAGAAATTGAACTCAGGTGTGGACAACCACAGTTATAGTATGTTTTAACAAGGGGGCAATCACTTTTTCACACAGGGCCATGATGGTTTGGATTTTTTTTCACCTTTAATAATAAACACCTTCATTTACAAATTGCATTTTGTGTTTACTTGTGTTGTCCTTGACTATTGTTTAAATTGGTTTGATGTTCCGAAACACTTAAGTGTGACAAACATGCAAAGGAACAGGAAATGAGGAAGGGGGCAAACACTTTTTCACACCACTGTATACTCTATTTCAATAATCAGGTTCACCTATTAACATACAGCAAAATGACAACTTCACAAGCACACTGTGTCACAGATTAAACTATCTGGTATATTGCATATGAGATAGCAACAAGGGAACAGATGCATTTCTGTCATCCATCATTAAATGTATGTATGGGCTACAATAGTAAACTATTAAAGTGGTTCTAAAGATAAAAGTTTTTTACACTAATGCATTCTCATATAAAACCTTTCACAAGCAGCTCTTGCTCCCCCTCCCTAAACACTGACCTGGGTCCTGTATTGATCCAGTGCTGTGCCCAGCTTCAGGTCTTCTCTCTACCTTTATGTGATAACACAGGGTACAAAGACAGCAATGGAAACTGTTGACTTCTTTTGCTGTCAGTCAAATCATGTGAGGAGGAAGTGGGGGGCAGTGTCGAGCTGTGCTTCATGTGTTTATGGATGCACACAGCCCAGGTCTGGAGTGCCCCCACATGTGTGCCCTCATAGCACACAGCTTGCTATGGAGGCACATGGAAAAGAGGACTAGCAGAGAGTGTCAGTCGGGGACCCCAGAATAGGGGGTACGGAGTTACTCTGTGTATAAACCTCATCTTTATTTTAGGGGTAAAAAATGATTTTTCAACTTCTTTACATAGCAACATTTGCCTAATAACCCCACTTCTGATCTGCAAGACAACAGTTCTTCCATGGGGACCTGTGGTCTCAGTACCTCTCTCTCTATCTCCACTTCCTCCTCCTGGGGTTTTTAAGCAAGCCTCCCAAAGACAGGAAGTGCTGATACATAATTATGCATAACTCTATGATAGCTAGTTTATTCACAAATAAAAACATAAGGGAGCAGCAGATCCCTACACTAGAATACAGGGGAAATCTTCCAACAGAGACACTTGTTCCTATGGCTAAGAGGAGATTTCTCGCACACTGGGGATATCCTTTCACTTCCTGGTTATTCTAGAGGACAAGAAATAAAAGGAAATCTCCCTAATTAGCCACAGTTGACAAAAATACAGTTTTAACCTCACTATATCAAAAATAAAAAATGTAAGTTTTAATTGTAGATGTACTTTACCACTAACGAAACAGCACATGGCTATATATTCTTTATATCTGTAATGTATCCACATTTTCCAGGTTACACTTGAGGAACTGTTATGCAAAGCGACATCTTTGCCTTAAGATAACACCTGAGACAAAACCATGCTTTATAAAATAAGCAGTCCTGCCTACAAAGGAACCCCAGCCTGTAGTTTGTCAAAACATATGTATAAAAATAATAGAATGCTTCTAAAGAGTTACAATCAGATACGAGATTATTAATATTATTATTATTATTATTATTATTATTACTGATGTAACTACATGTGTCTTTTTTTCCAAACAAGATTTATTGCCTCAGTTTCCTGTTCTTGGCTGACAAGAGTGGCACTCGGTGTGGTCTAATGCTGCTGTAGCCCATCTGCTTCAAGGTTCAATGTGATTCAATGTGTTGTGCATTCAGAGATGGTATTCTGCATACCTTGGTTTTAACGAGTAGTTATTTGAGTTACCTTTCTATCATCTCAAACCAGACTGCCCATTCTCCTCTGACATCAACAAGGAATTTTCCTCGGCTCGCTGAATATTTTCTCTTTTTATGCCCATTCTCTGTAAACCCTAGAGATGGTTGTGCATGAAAATCCCAGTAGATCAGCAGTTTTTGAAATATTCAGATCAGCCCATCTGGCACCACCAACCATGCCACATTCAAAATCACTTAAATTCCCTTTCTTCCCCATTCTGATGCTCGGTTTGAACTTCATCGAGTTGTCTTCATCATCAGGAGTGACCCCCCGTGATGAAGTCAGAAGTGGTGAAAGACGTCAGGGCTGGAACAAGTGGATTCCAGAGGTGGTGAGACATTGTAATCTATCACTGAGTGTGATAAAATCCTGATGCCAAATTTGTAATAAACGCACAAATAGCTTTTCATTTGTGAGTTGTTTTTCTTTTTTAAATAAATAGTTTGGCTGGTTACTGTACCATTGGAGGCAATTTTTTTTCTTTTATATGACACACAGTGACATCTATATGAGAAGAGAGCTGGTATAATTTTGTTTGGTTTCGGTTCGTTGTCATTCGTAAAATACATAATTTCGTTCTGTTATATTCGTTATGTTACCTTAATTTGTTTTTGGATAATTTGTTATTGTTCATAGAGTGTCCATATTCGTTAAACTGAATCTCGAATCATGTTGAATTCATTCATTATATTCGCTATAATTTCTTTTGTATTAGTTGAAATTCGAAATTTATGTATGTATATACATTCGTGATAATGATTCGTAGTTTGGAAATTCGTTTGTTTATTGAATCTATTAACCGCTTAAGAACCACCTCACGCCGATATACGTCGTCAGAATGGCACGGCTGGGCACAACCACGTACCTGTACGTGGCCCTTTAAGAGCCCAGCCGTGGGTCTCACGCGCGCCGCAATCCAGTCCTGAACTCCGTGACCCACGGCCGCGGGACCAGCGAACCCGATCGCTGCTGGTGTCCCGCGATCGGGTCAAAGAGCTGAAGAACGGGGAGAGGTCTGTGTAAACAAACCTCTCCGCGTGCTTCCTACTGAGCCTGTCACTGATCGGCTGTTCCCTGTCATCGGGAAAGCCAATCAGTGACGTTAGACGCAAAGCCACGCCCCCTACAGTAAAAAAACACACACGTAACCCCTCCCCGCCCCCTAGTGGTTAACTCCTTCACTGCCAGTGTCCTTTACACAGGAATCAGTGCATTTAAATAGCACTGATTGCTATATAAATTACAATGGTCCCAAAAATGTGTCAAAAATGTCTGATGTGTCCGCCATAATGTCACAGTCACAATAAAAATTGCTGATCGCCGCCATTACTAGTAAAAAAAAAAAAATATTAATAAAAATGCTATAAAACTATCCCCAATTTTGTAAACGCTATAACTTTTGCGCAAACCAATCAATAATCACTAATTGTGATTTTTTTTTTACCAAAAATATGTAGAAGAATACGCATCGGCCTAAACAGGATATTTATTATAGCAAAAAGTAAATACTATTGCATTTTTTTCAAAATTGTCGCTTTATTTTTGTTCATAGCGCAAAAAATAAAAACCGCAGAGGTGATCAAATACCACCAAAAGAAAGCTCTATTTGTGGGAAAAAAAGGACGCCAATTTTATTTGAGAGACACGTCGCATGACCGTGCAATTGTCAGTTAAAGCAACGCAGTGCCGAATCGCAAAAAGGGGCCTGGTCCTTTGGCTGGAAATTGGTCCAGGGCTTAAGTGGTTAACACACACAATGACAATATCTCTTCTCCTCTGCTCAAATACAATACAACACCCTTCTCACTCAGTTCTCAGGAATGCACTTTGCCAGTAATCCAACCTCCAGCACAAAATGAATCAGCTGGTTGGACTGTAAGATTTACTTTGAGTTGACCTTTAAAGAATTACAGAATCATGTCAAATTAATTCGTTATATATTCGCTATAATTTCTTTCGTATTAGTTGAAATTCGTTATTTTTGAAGATGTAAAATTCGGCTGAATTTTGATTTGTTACGAAACTATTTGCACATGTCTAGTATATTGAAATATAGAGCGTGTCATACCAACCATGAAAGTGGAAGGCATGAGTCTGGTGAGCTCTTTTTATTAGGAGAGGGATGACCTGTGCACACAAGGAGGTGAACTTTTGGAAGATTTAAACAGGGAAGATTGAAACACTGTTGGTTATTGATAGCAGCACTTGGTGGATTTTATTGAGAGAGAGAGAGAGAGAGAGAGAGAGAGAGACTTCTTCTACTGGACATCTTTTCACTACTCTTTTAGTGCCCATGTGTTCCATTCCAAACCACCTTTTTTCCGCACAAATAGATTCATGGTGCCCCCTCCCAAAAAAAAGAAAGAAAACCCTTCACTCTTGGTTTTGCTCTTTTTAATTTCCTTGTGGACTTTTTAATGGTTATATAGGTTTAAATAATAATCCATATATTCCACCACAAGTTTTGATATTTGATTCATCAGAATCATTGTTTACAAATAGTTTATTTAATTTGTCTCTGTAGATCTGCAGATCCTCATAGCAAATACTCAAAAACTACATCTGTTTTATCACTTTTCAGCCTTCCAAGGTCAGCGTCACGCTGCTTTAATGGCTTAGTGCCATCATTGAAAGTTATTACATTTAGAGGAAAAAAGCACTAGAGAAGAAAAAGGGAGTATTTTATTATTTTAGTCAGCCACTTAGATTGTTCTAGCTAAATAAAATCAAGAAAGAGAATTCACAAAATTCTATTTCCTATCAAATACACTGTACGTATATTTAGTGAACACTTTTAGCATATTATGTGCAGATAACTGAAGTGGAATACACTGGAAGTACAATTGAAAGGAAATCGTTAAAGGTGCTATTTCAAGTTAGAAAATAGCCTTGCATTGTCTCCTCTTTCTTGATGCTGATTAGTTTTTTCTAACATATTCTTGATTTTTTTTCAGCAATCCCAGTCTCTTTAAGTTAATCAGGTCATTAGTTCCTCATGAATAAAGAATATATGATATATTCAGACACCCCATGATACTCTCACTTTCTATTTGAGCATCTCATTAGCAATTACAGTATAAGTCATGGTAGTACCCTTCAAGTTACATTTTACACTTCCAACCCATTTATACTTGGAAAGAACCTTCTGAAAAGAAAAAGTTTGTTGAGAACTTATTATATTACTCAGCTAGTGCTTTTTCTGATGTTGGTATAATAAGGTTATTTTTCAAACTATGTCAGTCAATTATACTGTATTTGGTGCTTTTGCAAACCTTAAAAAAAGCTGTAAAAAGAGTATTACTTTTGGAGCAAGCTCTTTACAAACTAAAAATATTTTGTTTATTTTATTAATCTACTTGTGTAAAATGTGTAAATGTTACAATACATTAAAAATAAAAACACATTTGTACATACAGTGGTGTGAAAAAGTGTTTGCCCCCTTCCTCATTTCCTGTTCCTTTGCATGTTTGTCACACTTAAGTGTTTCGGAACATCAAACCAATTTAAACAATAGTCAAGGACAACACAAGTAAACACAAAATGCAATTTGTAAATGAAGGTGTTTATTATTAAAGGTGAAAAAAAATCCAAACCATCATGGCCCTGTGTGAAAAAGTGATTGCCCCCTAAACCTAATAACTGGTTGGGCCACCCTTAGCAGCAACAACTGCAACCAAGCGTTTGCGATAACGTGCAATGAGGCTTTTACAGCGTCCTGGAGGAATTTTGGCCCACTCATCTTTGCAGAATTGTCCTAATTCAGTTACATTAGAGGGTTTTCGAGCATGAACGGCCTTTTTAAGGTCATACCACAACATCTCAATAGGATTCAGGTCAGGACTTTGGCTAGGCCACTCCAAAGTCTTCATTTTGTTTTTCTTCAGCCATTCGGTGGTGGACTTGCTGGTGTGTTTAGGATCATTGTCCTGCTGCAGAACCCAAGTTCGTTTCAGCTTGAGTACACGAACAGATGGTCGGACATTCTCCTTCAGGATCTCTTGGTAGACAGCAGAATTCATAGTTCCTTTTATCATGGCAAGTCTTCCAGGTCCTGAAGCAGCAAAACAGCCCCAGACCATCACACTACCACCACCATATTTTACTGTTGGTATAATGTTCTTTTTCTGAAGTGCAGTGTTCCTTCTACGCCAGATATACTTGGACACACACCTTCCAAAGAGTTCCACTTTTGTCTCATCGGTCCACAGAATGTTGTCCCAAAAGTCTTGGGGATCATCAAGATGTGTTGTGGAGAAATTGAGACGAGCTTTGGTGTTCTTTTTGCTCAGCAGTGGTTTTCTCCTTGGAACTCTGCCATGCAGGCCATTTTTGCCCAGTCTTTTCCTGATGGTGGAGGCATGAACGCTGACCTTAACTGAGGCAAGTGAGGCCTGCAGTTCCTTGGACGTTGTTGTGGGGTCTTTTGTGACCTCTTGGATGAGTCGTCGCTGCGCTCTTGGGGTAATTTTGGGCGGCCGGCCACTCCTGGGAAGGTTCACCACTGTTCCATGTCTTCGCCATTTGTGGATAATGGCTCTCACTGTGGTTCTCTGGATTCCCAAAGCTTTGGAAATGGCTTTATAACCCTTTCCAGACTGATAGATCTCAATTACTTTCTTTCTCAATTGTTCCTGAATTTCTTTGGGTCTCGGCATGATGTGTAGCTTTTAAGGATCTTCTGGTGGACCTTACTGTGTCAAGCAGCTCCTATTTAAGTGATGCCTTGATTGTGAACAGGTGTGGCAATAATCAGGCCTGGGTGTGGCTAGAGAAATTGAACTCAGGTGTGGACAACCACAGTTATAGTATGTTTTAACAAGGGGGGCAATCCCTTTTTCACACAGGGCCATGATGGTTTGGATTTTTTTTCACCTTTAATAATAAACACCTTCATTTACAAATTGCATTTTGTGTTTACTTGTGTTGTCCTTGACTATTGTTTAAATTGGTTTGATGTTCCGAAACACTTAAGTGTGACAAACATGCAAAGGAACAGGAAATGAGGAAGGGGGCAAACACTTTTTCACACCACTGTATTGTATTTTCTTCGGTTTATCAAGTCCAGTGGAATTCAAATGTCACAGATAGGTAATCCATTCCCACTAAGAGCAGACCTGATGACCAGGACTTGGTAGTAGCAGCTGTGGCTAGGTGGTTGACTTAGGCAACAGAGGAGACACAGAGAGCCCTGTGGAGTCACAGAGAGGCAGATAACACTCTGTGGACTGCATACCAGTAGGCAATGAAGAGAATGGGGTCAGGGTGCCAGCTTTTTTAGCAAGGATGAGACCCCTTTAGAAAAGCCAAGGAACACAGTTTATAATACTGCCTAGTCTTCATCAGAGCACCCCTCAAGGGGTGATATGTTTTGCTGCTAGTGATTCTCAGGTTTTGGTCCTCAGACTCGCCCCAAAAAATTACCAGAGACTGAATATAGATATCCCAAGATGAATCTCTTGCAGCACTGGATGATGGGCTCACTAGGAGTAATACCAACAAATATCCTGTAGTGCTGGAATATTGGGCTCAGAGGGAAACTCTAGAGAGTAGAAGAAACACATGCTCAGATCACATTACAAGACCAAAGCTATTGGCTCAGAGGGAAACTCTAGAGAGTAGAAGAAACACAAATGTATACTAAGACTGGTTGCAGACTGAAGTGCTCAATAAATGAATGAGTGACATGTATAGCGCTACCTATGCAAACTGAATTGCCTCAGGGTGCTTTTTGCTGCTGGTGTCCAACTGCAGCATGGCGCGGCCCTTTACCCTGTGGGGTCCCGACACACTTACAAACACATACACATTGACATACACATATTATGGCCAATTTTTTTTAGACAGGGTCTAATTAACCTACCAGCATGTCTTTGGAGTGTGGGAAGAAACTGAAGTACCTGGAGGAAACCCACGCAGGCACAGGAAGAACATGCAAACTCCAGGCAGATGGTGTCGTGGTTGGGATTTGAACCAGCGACCCTATTGCTGCTAGGTAAAAGTGCTAACAACTACACCACTGTGCTGCCCCAAGTGCTGGTAACAAGTTTCTGGCTGAAATACACAGGGAGAAGGAAGGTGAAGGAAGACAGGATGCTGGCTGGTGTGCACAAGGAAGTCATAGGTACAGGTATGTTGGTTAAAGACAGGAGTGCACAAAGAATCACACAACTGTGTTGAGATGCAAGCTGATGGCTGGAACACACATGGAATCACATAGGTACATGTTGTAGGTATTAGGCTGGACCGGCACAGGGAGTGACAGAGAAATCCCTGGGGACACTGGGAAATCACAGGGGTCACAGTAGATCACTGAAGATATGCTTAGGAAGTCATGGGGGGCTCATCAGCTAGCTAGTGTGGAGACATATTCATCGAAACCATGAGCAACACATATGCCACTCCTTTAAGACAGGGCCTGGCCAGACATTGGCTGAGGTGCCAGTAGCCACAAAACAAGCCTCCTGGCACCTGTTGTCAATTTTGCCATTCAACAATGTGTAAAAACGTCTTCATTAGTAATACTATAAGTATATCATTGCTGAAACTGAACACTGCAAGCTATTTACAAAAATGACAGACAAAGACAATAAAGTAGTCACCAGCATTGCCTTAGGTCTCCTTGCAGCTGATCATTTTCCCATTACTGACTTACCATGCCTTGTTCTGCACTGTGACTTTGTGTGGAAGTGGCCATCTTGGAAGAGACATTCAAAGTCTCCAAGCAAGGAGAACGGTTTTAGTACATTAATGACATTACCAAAACACACTCTACATCGCCTGATACTGGGGAGTGCAAAATCTGGTGCAGCTCTGCATAGAAACTGATCAGCTTCTATGTTTTTTTTTTTATTTTTTATGAAAGCTTAATAAAACAAGCTGAATTTAGAAGCTGATTAGCTACTATGCACAGCTGCGCCAGATTTTGCACTCCCCTGTTTTAGTAGATCTGCCCCATAATGTGTACATAACAATTCTAAATGTTCCCTATAACATAGCAAACGTTCACTATTTGAGTTCATTTTCATTTTAAATGGTTCAGAGTTTCTTCTCTGTTGATTCCTGCATTTTTGTGTTGGCGTTTGATGTGTCCAAATCCACAGTCTGCGCTTGCTTACAGTGTATTAGTTCTATGGTTTCTCTCAATGGTTCTAAACTGTGTCATCAGCATCTCTGGGTCCGGAAGCTTCCCTCTCAATAATGTCTAACATAGTATTGGAAAAAGGCCAATTAATTTTCAACATTAATCTACAGCTGGTACAGATAATCTCTGGGTTTTGCAAATGATAACCAAAAAAATTCCTTTACTTACCGTATCTCCATTCCCAATAGTCCTACTACAACCCAGACTTTCTGGTCAGTTTGAAAATTAGAATGTAAACCCGTGATCCTTTACTTATAATATAACCACTGTAATTTGTTATAGTTATAATTGTCTGCCTTTCTTTTCTGTTTTTAATGAATCTAAGTTTGGTGTGTATTCCTAGTGTACCCATTTTTGATATTTTTTGGTCACTTGGAGAGAACTGAATATACATGGAGCCCCTATCGTACAGATAAAATGCTTCTCAAATCCCCCTTACTTAAATATAAGTCATGCACAATACAAAATTGTGCAGCTCAAAGAGGCTTGTTAGGAGTACACCTTACACATTAGGTTACCGTTTCCAAATCCCCCACGCGACAACTGAATATAAAGTAAATCGTATGTACCTAAGCTTATGCAGCAAGCTATCAAGACCTGACAAATAACTCTACAATTAAATTGTGCTGCCAAGAAGCAATATTCACTGTCCCTTGCTAGTAAAAGCATGCTGCCTTGGCCATGCATCCATGTGCACATGAGTGAGCTTTCACACAGATATGATCATTGCTCAGTAGCTGGGATGTAGTTTGTTATGGGTGATCAATGAACTAATACATGCATAGGTAAAAAAAAAAAAATGCAGAAAAAAAAAACAGCAGAAATGTGTAGGATATCAAATAAAACTTGCATTAAGTTCACACAAATATTGTATTCTGATAACTTGTTATTGGTAATACATATAACAATATAATTCAGTATATTAATGTCTTTTTTATGTTTCTTTATATTTTACCACACATTTATATGCAGACAAGGGATGGGCTTTGGGTTCAAATTGAACCTATGTTTGGTCCCAATCTTACATGTTTGGGAGCTCAGTAATTGACTACACTAAATAGGTGTATGGCTGAACCGAACCTCCAGCTGCATTGGGAAGTGAAACATTTAGCAGCAGTATTACTACTGTTGCTAAATGTTACAGTTTCTCACTCAGGCTGATTGTTAGGATGCCAGCGGGCATCTCGTCCCTACCAACCAAGTAGTCAACCCCACTCAGTTCATTTAACTGTCAGTCAGGGATTCTATATGACAGCTGAATGCACACAAAGTGGCAGGGATGGTGATTTTAAAATAAGGGGGTTCCCAGATTTTGTCTCACCTATGTGAATGAGTAAGGGGTATGGGAATGAGTACCCCTACTCATCAGTCATGTATGTCCTTGTTAATCATCATGAATAATGTCCACTGACTGGCTGATAGAAAAAGCACACCGACTGTCCTGTTTTTGTGTGGGGTTCCCTCCTAAAATCCATACCAGACTTTCATAAAAAGATGAGGTTCTAGTATGTATTTTCAGGGGAAACTGCAAATCATTTTTTTTTTTTTTTTGTGTGTGTGGTGTCTCCCAGGATTATCTAGGATTGGGATCTGGTTTAGATAAAGGGAATTCCTGGCTATTTGTTTAAAAACAGAAGGAAACAGCAGAGAGATGTAAATTTACTGACAATTTAAAAAGGTGTTTTTTTTTTATTTTTAAATGTTAATTTTGCTGTAGTAGTTTGCATATATTATTATAGTATAGAATTTTTTATAGAAAATAGGATTTTTATTACAGCTTATCTGTAAAATCCTTTTCTTGGAGTACATTATGGGACACAGAGCATTAAGTAATTACTTAATGGGTTATGGGCCACCTTCAGGTGTTGACACTGGTAAACCCAATCAAGGAAGTTCACTCCCTATATAACCCCTCCTCCTTCCAGAAGCACATCAGTTTTTGTAGCAAAGCAATATACTTAAATCCCAAAAGAGGGGAGGGACCTCTGTGTCCCATGATGTACTCCAAGAAAAGGATTTTACAGGTAAGCTGTAATAAAAATCCTATTTTCTTTATCGTACATCGTGGGACACAGAGCCTTAAGTAATTACTTAATGGAACGTCCCATAGCAATGCTACTCGAGGGGAGGGAGAAACAACCCGCAGGGTACCCACACACTTGAGGACTTATACTGCTACCTGCAGTACACTGTGCCCAAAGGCGATATCCTCATACCTTCTTACATCCACCCGATAAAACATTTTTGTGAATGTATGCACTGAAGACCAAGTTGCGGCCTTACAGATCTGAGACATGGAGGCCTGGTGACGCACTGCCCAAGAAGCACTAACCGCTCTGGTAGAATGCGCCTTAACTTGAAAAGGGGGAATCTTACCCCTTAAATCATAAGTTAGAATTATAACTTGTCGAATTCACTTAGCAACAGTGGATTTCGACGCTGCCTGTCCTCTTAGGACCCTCTGGCAGAATACATAAGACATCAGTCTTAAGAATCTGAGCAGTTGTCTTTAAATAGATTCTCACTGCTCTCACCACATCAAGACAATTTTTTTTTTTTCTTCCCTGGAACATGGTTTTGGAAAAAAACTATGGCAGGACAATATCTTAGTTAAGGTGAAAACCTGAAACCACTTTTGGCAAAAGCCTGGACAAGAGTGTAAATCCACTCTGTCCTCATAAATAATCAAATATGGCTTTTTACAAAAAAGAGCATCCAATTCCGAAAACCTCCTTGCTGAGGATATAGTAACCAATAATACCAGCTTCCTTGTCAGAAGGAATAAGGGTATATGCTGTATCGGTTCAAATGGCTGTTTTTGTAACACTGACAAAAATAAATTCAAGTCCCAAGGGCTTAAATGTGATATAACTAGTAATCCGCATCACCCCTTGTATAAAAACCCTGGACTAAGAATGCGTTTTTTGAAATAAAATTGATAAGGCTGAGACTTGGCCCTTAATAGTACTCAAGGCCAACTTCATCTCTACGCCTAATTGTAGAAAGGCAAGAATTCTGCCTATGATATATCTCCAAGGGTGTCAACCCTTGGATTCACACCAGGAAACATAAGTTTTCCAGACTCTATAATGAATAGTTCTGGAAGTTGGTTTCCTTGTATTAATCAAAGTAGAGATAACTGACCTGGAAAGCCCACGTTTCCTCAGAATGTGGGTTTCAATAGCGAGGCCGTTAAATTTAGCATTCGTAAAGTAGGATGGAATATTGGCCCCTGTGAGAGCAGGTCTGGCCTTAGTGGAAGGGACCATGGATCCTCCAGTGCCATCTTTACAATTTTTGCATTCCATGACCTTCTGGGCCATGCTGGTGCTGCCAGAATTACTGGTTTCCTTTCCAGCTTGATCCTGCAAAGAAGTTGATATAGGCCACAGCTGTGGCATTGACGGATTGGATCCTGACAGGACAATCCCTTAACCTGGAAGTTCAGGTCTTTAGAGCCAGACGCACAGTCTCTAGGATGTTGATGGGCAAGGCTCTTCCGGTTCTTGACCACTGTCCTTGGACAGTTGTCTTCCTTAGTACTGCTCCCCAGCCTGAAAGGCTGGCATCTGTCGTTACCACTTTCCAGATAACAGGTCTGAGGGGTTTTCCTTTCAGCAGATTCTGGTTAGTAACCACCAATTGAGGCTTTGGGAGACCCTTGGGGACAGCCGCATTGGCAAGTCCAAAGCTTGGCTCGTCTTGTTAGCAGATAGAATACTGTTTCGTAACAGTCTCGAATGGAACTGGGCATAGGGAACTGGAGAAGGCGGCGCCGGCCGCAATGGATGCCAGACTTTTAGAGTCTGCAATGCTATACAGGGGCTGAATGCCTGTCCAGGCTCAACAAGGGCAAGTCTGATAATGCAAACAGTGGAAGCTGTTACCGCACCTCTCCAGGAGGAGAGGGGGAGGGGAATTTATGTCAGCAGTGTTTGTTAGGCTCCCAGTTTTAAAGGAAGACTTTACTTTGTACAAAAAAAATGCAAATAGCTGTTTTTATATGTTCATAAACTACTGCTGTATTTCGTTAAGACCCCTCAGAAGAGGAACACCATCTGTTCAATTAAGAACCCCCCTCTGGCTGCTGGGACCACACCCGCTGCTATAGCTGGACACAGGGCTGCTGAAAAAGGCATCATACAAGGTAAGTGTAATATACTCCCTCTAGAGGAGACATTTTTAAAAGGCATACAGAGTATATATATTTATATATATATATATATATATATATATATATATATATATATATATATATATATATATATATATATATATATACACACACACACACATTATATAAGCGTTACAGGCAGAACCTCATTCTTCTATGCGAGGCCCGGGTACCATCCTGTGGCCGCAGTGGCGTGGAAGGATCTGGTTGTGGAGGTTTTTTAAATCCAGAATGGATCCCTCCTGGAGCTCCTAAGAGCACATCCTTACTCGTGACCAACACCTTAGACACTGGCGAAAATACTGATGTGCTCCTGGAAGGAGGAGGGGTTATATAGGGAGTGAACTTCCTTGATTGGGTTTACCAGTATCAACACCTGAAGGTGGCCCATACCCATTAAGTAATTACTTAAGGCTCTGTGTCTCATGATGCACGATAAAGAAAATGGTTTTGCTTTGATACATGTCCTTCAGGGCAGTACTCTGTGCACTTTATTTGATAATCCCTTTCCTAAAAGCCTACAAAATGGCCATTACTGATTTCTAAGATTCCACTCCCATTTATTTCAATGGGGTTCGAATTCGGCTTCTGAAATTAGGCAAAGGTTCACCAAAACTACCCTGAAATGAACCCATGTATGTTCAGCTCATGACTAACGCAGACCAAGCTGTCCAGCAAAAGTGACAGTTACAGATATTCGGACAAGGTAAAACACTACCAGGTAATGGGGAGAGTCAACAGGTTTATTTTACAATTACAAATACAGTTTGCATACATTTTCATGCGTATTTATAGCTATTTCACTTGTGAACATAAATGATTGGCTGGAGAACATCTCAGGGTGTTATTTATATTAAACAAATTATGTTCAAAACTTTAAAATGAATAGAAATTCCTTTTAAGAAATTTGCCCTGAAAACCACACATTGTAATGTCCAAAGTATGGTAATGTAGACAATTAATGCATTCTTATCATAGCTGTCTGTTATACAGTTTGGTGCTTCATTATGGAAAGCTCTGTATATTATTTAACCTACATCCATAATTTGCCTAATCCTACATATATCTCCCTCAATCAAAAACTGAACTCACGGAATGTTTCTTATATTAATATAATTCAGAAACACCTACATCGGCTAATGAAATGCATGCATTCTGTGCACTAAAAGGAAAGTAAACAATACATTTTGAAGCAACTAATGCATTAAAGTATTATTATCCTATGCATGTTGATAATTGTAGATATAATTTATGACAAAGTGTATTGGCACAAATCTATACCACATGTTCTGGGTCTTTTCCAAGTTACGTTACACATTTAAAAATTATGTAGATTATACTTGATTGAATGTTTGTTTAAAAGCAATTTAAAGCAGCAAGAGAAAGCACTATTTAAACTACGAATGATATCCAGTAATAACAACACTTTTTAGACCTCAGTTTAATTTGGTATTTTCAATGTAATCTCCTGCAGAATAAAGTAGCCCATAGATGAGCCATTTTTTTCCGTTTTTAAAACAGCGGGTTGAACGAAAAAACAAATATTCGATTTCGCCATCCGCACACTTGATGTAGATGGGGGAATCCCCCCTGGCTAAGGTATTGTATTTTGGTAGCGAGGCGACTTCCCTGCCATGTGCCAAGCCCTGACACCTATCTAACAACCTAAAAAACAATCTCTTCAGAAAGGCCTAGCTATCCTTTAAGTAATAAACTAAACTTTTACTTTCCCCATCACCTCATCCCCTGCAGATAATACCTTTTGAATAAATTGACCCTTCCATTTAGAATGTAAGCTCTAATGAGCAGGGCCCTCTAGTTCCTCTTGTATTGAATTGTATTGTAACTGTACTGTTTACTTCCATTTTTGTAAAATGCTGCATAAACTGTTGGCACTATATACACCTGAGTAATATTAATTTAATATACCTTTAAATCATTTATATTTTATTCATCGCCACAGGTGAGAATGGTCCTAAATTAAAACAACTTCCTTGATAAATCAAACAGTACTATAGATTGACTAGAAGACTTAGCATCATGTCACAGGCAGGAATAACTTTTTGCTAAAAAGATACACATAACTTATGAGATTTATTTTTTCTTTCAAATGCAACAGCCAAAAATAAAAGCAGACACAGGTAAGTTGGTTTACACTTTACTTTTTTTTATTGCCTATTGTGTTTTATTTGTAGCTTCCATTCAGGTAGAGATGAGCGGAACCACCCCCCTGTTCGGTTTGCAGCGGAAATCCCAAACAGGGGAAAAGTTCTGACCTGAACGGCGAACCCTATTGAAGTCTATGGGAGCCAAACAGGAAAAATCACATTTACATTTTAAAGGCTTATATGTAAGTAATTGCCCATAAAAGGGGTATAGGGTCCGGGTACTACCCTGAGGGACATGTATCAATGCAATAAAAAAAAAAAAAAAACAATAGTTTTTAAAGGAGCAGTGATTTTAATGATACTTTAAGTGCAACAATAAAAATAAAAAATTCCTTTAAATATAGTGTCTGGGGGGGGGTCCCTTAGTCTACCTGTAAAGTGGCACATCTGTAGCATGTATAGAATATGCTGCAGGAAAGATGACATTTATAAAGAAAAAAAATCAAATCACATTTAAATCAATTCATGGTTGTAATTGCTGGCACCCAGCTATTTAAAAAACAAAGAAGAAAACAGCATGGGGTCCCCCCTCCCCCCAAGGCCGGATGTCCAGCCCCAGTATTTGTAGCTGTTAACTTTTTTTCTGAAGGAGACAGGAGCTTCTCAAAAATGATATAGGGGACATAGAGAAAGTGCAGAGAAGGGCAACCAAACTTATAAGAGGCATGTAGGAGCTCAGCTATGAGGAAAGATTAGAGGAACGTTGCCCCTTAAGACGTGGCATTGTGGGCGCGCACGTGTCGGGAGCTCCGTAAGTGTGATTGCGGGTCCCGTAGACTCGATGTCTGCTGGGATACCCGCAATCATCTCACGGAGAGGAAGAATGGGGAAATGCTGTTGTAAACAAGCATTTCCCCATTCTTCCCAGTGACAGGACACTGATCACAGCTCCCTGTGATCGGGAGTGGTGATCAGTGTCGTGACACACGTAGCCCATCCCCCCCCCACAGTTAGAACACATCCCTAGGACACACATAACCCCTGCAGTGCCCCCTACTGGTTAAACCCATTCACTGCCAGTCACATTTACACAGTAATCAGTGCATTTTTAATCACACTGATCGCTGTATAAATGTGAATGGTCTCAAAATAGCACCAAAAGTGTCTGATTCGTCCACCATAATGTTGCAGTCATGATAAAAATCGCAGATCGCCGCTATTACTAGTAAAAAATAAATGATTAATAAAAATGCCATAAAACTATCCCCTATTTTGTAGACGCTATAACTTTTGCGCAAACCAATCAATAGACGCTTATTGCGATTTTTTTTTTTTTTTTTACCAAAAATATGTAGAAGAATACGTATTGGCCCAAACTGAGGAAAAAAATATTTTCTTATATATTTTGGGGGATATTTATTATGGCAAAAAGTATAAAATATTGATTTTTTTTTTCAAAATTGCCGCTCTTTTTTTGTTTATAGCGCAAAAAATAAAAACCACAGAGGTGATCAAATACCACCAAAAGAAAAGTTCTGTTTGTGGGAAAACCTGACTAACTGTGTAACTATGTAAGATATTAACAAAAGCAAAATAAAAGTAATACAGTAACTACAATAAAATCTTAAAAATGCAAATTATAAAGCATTAAAGCTGAAAGGCATATACTGTACCGGAACTGTTTAACTGTTTAACCTGCCAAAGAATTTTTATATCTACAAGTCTTAAAATCTATACAGCCCTGTGCATATATGTTGATGATCTGACTTTTCTTTACTGCAGTTAAACAGCACAGCCTAGTCACTTCCCTGCCTCCTGTATGTGACTGTACATTGAAGATGCAACACGCACAACCGTTCATTGAGACATATTCCGTTACTTACACTACTTGCACATAAACATATAATGCATTACTTTATATTAAATACCTAGCATTTCTTATATATCTGCTTGGAGCTTTGCTTTAAAGCATAAATTATCTACATACATTATACAAAAGAGCTAAACACATTCACAACCACTGTATGTAGTGCATATGTAAGTACAAATTCTTACTACATAAAATGTAGAAAAGGAAAGCAAAACAAGTGACTAAAGACTTCAAGCAATACATAATGCTGCCAGTAGATGGTAGCGTAGCATGAATATGCCCAGCACATGTACACTAGGAAGCTTTGAATGCCAAACTGATTGCAACAAAAACAGCATTGAGCAAAATATGAAATGGATTACTTTATACAAATACTTTTTAGAAATTCATGACCATGGCACATAAAACACTGGGTAGAAAGCATCATGAAAACTGATTTAGATTAACATGCAAGGTAAATGAATAACTAAGGGACATATTTACTAAAGCAAATGAACATTTTGAAAGTATGTATGGTTTTCAGGTCCATATGCATGTACAGTATATTTTAAACAGCTAACAGCAGCTTGAAAAGGCTGACAAGTTTATACATATGCTGTAGCAAGAGCACATGCACTCGAGCACATCTCATGCACATATTAAAGTCTGTGAGCATATGATTTGTTTGCTTGCACAGGATCGGTTAGTAGATCAACCTCTAAGTGATGTTACCCTCACACTTTTTTTTTTTTTTTTTTAACTTTATATCTTTATTGAGTTATTTTATTATATATTTACAAAACACACATTTCTCTCATACATTTGGTCATTAAAAAACAGTGTATCTAGAGTAAGGAAAAAAAAGAAAAAAAGAGAACAAAAAAGAAGAAAAGGAGGTAACAGGGTGGTCCCCTATTTCTGGGGGATCTCCCCTTTCTAACTTGCAGTTATAGTCTCAATTTTTCGTTTTTAGACCAACAATTATCTCTCCCATCATTCTCCCTATTCGATCTTCCATTCATCCTATACTTAGACTCTCTCGCTATTCTACTTCTTAATTGCATATCCATACGCCTTCTTCTCTAACTGGTCCCCCCTGTCTCTTCCTAAGTCTCTATTTCTTTTATGCATTCAAACATTCATTTTCTTTTTTCTCGCACCATTTTTTCCATGTCTCGTCAAATTTCTTAACACATCCCTGCCTGATGTATAATGTTCTTTCCTTAAGGATCACCATGCTCATACTCTGTTCCCATTCTCTACTGGATGGAGGGGTGGAAGACTGCCACCTCTGGGCAATGAGTTTCCTGGCTTGGAAAAGACATCTCAGGATTGCCAGCCTAGTGCCTTTTGGCCTTCCCTTCCCATCTAGCCACCCCAGTACACACGTCATAGGCTCTACCTCTATGGGTACCTCGAAGACATGGGTAATTATTTCCACCACCTCCATCCAGTATCGGAATAGTTTAGGACATCTCCAGAACATGTGGATCATGTCTCCCTCTAGCTTTCCACACCTTGGGCAGGAGGCATCCTGTCTACGTCCGAACAGAAAAAGTTTTTGCGGCGTATAGTACACCCTATATAGTAAAAATAGATGTGACATCCTCTGGGGCGGGGACAGGGAGACCCACGGGGCAAGCTCCAGGGTCCTTTCCCATTGGGTTAGAGTTATATTTCCCACATCTCTTTCCCATTTCCTTCTAGCGGGTAGGCTAGATTTTCCCCAATTGATCTTCAAACCCGAGAAACTACCGAAGCTTCCCAATTTAGACATCGTTTCTTTTAATGATCCTTGGACATCTCCAAGTAATAATAAGAGGTCGTCCGCAAAGAGGATTACCTTTTCCTCCTCTATCCCTCTTCTGTAGCCTTTTATCGCTGGGCAAGATCTAAGAGAGATGGCCAAAGGTTCGATCGCGAGGGCGAAGAGGAGGGGCGACAATGGGCACCCCTGCCTCGTCCCCCTCAGCAATCGAAACCTGGTAGAATGGTCATTGTTTATACTGACCCTCGCCTCAGGTGATTTATACAACAGTTTAACCCAGTTTATAAATGCTGGTCCTAACTGAAACTCCCTCAGTACTCTCCACAAGTATCCCCATTCCAGGGTATCAAAAGCCTTGGCCGCATCTAAAGAGAGAATAGCTCTCTGTCCCTCCTCATCGGAGGGTATTTGGAGATTTAGATAGACCCGTCTGATGTTTATACTAGTGGATCTCCCCGGGATAAATCCTGACTGGTCGGGGTGTACGAGCCCATCTATCACCCCATTAAGTCTGGTCGCCAAGACCTTTGCCAGAATTTTAGCATCTAAATTAAGCAAGGAAATGGGTCTATATGAGGAGGGCCTGAGTGGATCCTTGTTCTCTTTGGGTATCACTATAATGGTAGATTGCGTCATGGACACGGGAAGTTCGTTATTTGTTGCCGACCAGTTGAGAGTCTTCAGCAACTCCGGGAGTAAAACCCCACCGAAGTGCCGATAGATCTCAACTGGTAGGCCATCTGGACCTGGTGATTTCTGTCCCGCCATTTCGCGCACAGTCCGCTGGATCTCTTTCAGCGTTATAGGGCTATCAAGCATGGCCCTATCTTCTTCCGAGAGACCGGGGATCGTCAAATCGTTAAAAAAGATGTCCATTAAGTTCCCCCCTCCCTCCTGGTTGGAACTGTACAGTTCCTCGTAGTAATTTCTAAACCTGTCTACAATCTCGGGTGTGTACGTAGATGTCCTGTCCTCAGTTATATTAATTATTGGTACTACGGATGGTGGTGAATTTGTTCTTACTAGGTGTGACAGCATCCGGCCTATACATTCCCCCTCCCCAAACGCAATTTGTTTGTGAAACATGTATTCTCTGCTTTTCTCACCGTTATAAGACGATATACTCGTTGTGCTTCTGCCCAGACCCCTAAATTCTCGGTTGTCGGATCATTTATGTATTGTTCTTCTAGAAGTGTGACTCGTTCTGATGCCCTTGCCTCACTTTCGTTAAATTTTTTTTTTAATTTTGAAATCTGTTGGATCAGTAAACCTCGAAGGTGGGCTTTAAGCGTGTCCCATACTACTCCTTGTGGGGCAGTGCCGGTATTCAAATTGATGTATTCTACTAGGGCTTCTGATACTTCCTGTGGGTCTCTGATGAGTTCCAGCCATGAGGGACTAATTTTCCACTCCCGCAGGGAAGTTCCCTCCCCTATATCCAGGGATGCTATCACTGGTGAATGATCTGAGAGACCTCTTGACAAGTACTTTACATTATTTACCATTATAGTCGCCTCCTCATTTCCCAGTACTAGATCAATTCTGGACAGAGTGGAATGTGTGCTGGAAAAGCAAGAGTACCTCTGGCTTTGGGGATTATATGTTCTCCAGATGTCTTTCCAGCCTACCTCACCCATTACCTGGGATAGACGGTCGTCCATCGTCCCTCCCCGTTTTGTCCCATGTGGGAATCTGTCTAATTTCTGGTCAATGACCGTATTAAAGTCGCCCACTATCAACAAAGGGACTCCCGATTTGTCCAGCACAAATTCCATCAATTCGTAAAGAATGTCTGTATTGAAAGGCGGTGGGATATATATATTGGCCAAAATCATAATTCTATTCTCTATTCTACAATGTATAAAAATATACCGTCCTTGTTCATCTATTCTACTCTGTAAACAATTAAAAGGGACCCCCGATTTGATCAGAATGCTAACCCCTCGGGAGTAGGTTGTGTGAAACGAATGGAACTGGGGCCTAAACTCCCCCCACCCCAGTTGGGATGTAGTAATATTAGTGAGGTGTGTTTCCTGTAGACATACAAGCGTGGCCCTTTGGGTATTTACTGCTGCTAGAACTGCTGCTCTTTTTCCCCTGTCCCCCAATCCTCTAACGTTCCATGAACATAATATGATTTTCTTCCGTGTTATCTGTGAAGTTTCAGTCATTAGTGTACTACGAAATTTTTTCTTTGAAACTGTGACTCTAAATATTTCCTAAAATTATTTAATCTTGTGCTTGTGCTAGCTTCCTGTAGCGTGCTAGTGAGAAAAAAAATTGCATATAGAATTATATTCTCTTGGGTGAACCTGTTCCAATCCTCCCTCCACCTTTCGTTCCTAAATTCCTTGTTGCTCATTGCATTCATCTCATACAAATTCATCCAATCGTGTCGTCCATACTCCCTGTTCATACCTCGCATTGCCTTACTAGGCGTACCCGGGGACTTCTTACTGTGACCTATCCATGCACGCAATATTTGTAGCTCATTAAGTGTAAATTTGCTCAAAATTCCCCCCCCTCCCTTTCCCTCCCTATCCCAGCAACCCCATGTACCGAAAAATTTACCATCAATAACGAAAAAAACTAACAACACAAAACAACCTATACACCGGAGGAACCTTGGGCTGTGTCCCTTCCATGTCGGGGACACCTTGCTCATTGTTCTCCTCCTTCCCTAATCCTCCCCCCTCCCCCCCTCCCCCCCTCTCACCCTCCCCCTGAGAAAAACACAAACAGTGTTATGGCTTGAATGGGTGTTAAAAATTATTTCTACCCCTAAACAAAAACCAAAAAAAAAAAAAAAAAAAAAGGAGGATATAGAGGGGGAACAGGGTCCTCCTAATTGATAAAGCCAATAAATGTCCTGTGTCTACTAAAGTCTCTCCTTGTGGGCTACCAACCATTCTTCTACCCCCTCCGGGGTGTCAAAAAAAATAGTCCCCCCAAGAGCGGTTAGTCGTAGTCTTGCCGGGTAAAGTAATGCATACATTAAGTTTTCTTGGCGTAGTTTGCGTTTCACCTCTCCAAATTTTGCTCGCTTCTTTTGAAGGTCAGGGGAAAAATCTGGATAGAGTGATATCCTGGAGCCCTTATATCGAATATTACCCATTTCCCTGGCTCTACGGGTAATGGACACTTTGTCCTTGTAGTGTAGAATTTTGACCAAAAGGGGTCTTGGGGGGGCTCCAGACGGGGGAGGCCTGGTGGGAACTCTGTGCGCTCTCTCAATTGCGAAGAGTTGTGAAAAAGTCTCCTGACCAAGCACTTCGATAAACCATTTCTCGAGAAACCCCACCGGGTCTGGGCCCTCACTATGCTCGGGTAATCCCACTAGGCGTATGTTCTTTCTCCTCATCCTATTTTCCATTTCGTCAATTTTATTTTCTTGTTTAACAAGCTGATCTTTCATAACTTTCATCTCTCGTTTAAGGGGGGCCAGATCGTCCTCGATCAGTCCCACTCTCCCCTCCAGAGCTGAGGTCCTCTCCTGAACTTGTTGTATATCATGTCTCACATGGGAGAGCTCTTCTTGTATTGTTTTAAGTTGAGCAGTCACTTCTCTCAAGGAGTCTCTACAGGAATTCACAACACGCAGGACCTCTTTTAATGAAGGTTCAGGGTCCACTAAGGCCCCCACCTCAGATAGTGTCTCTAGGGTTGCCTCTAGCGTTTGATCCTGGGGTCTCCCAGTTGGGTCCCCCACCTCCAGTACCATTGGAGGATTGCTCTGCCCTTGGCTTTTCCTTGTACCTGCCACCCCAGAGTGTTTATTAATTTGCCCCTGTTGACCTTGCTGAGGGTTTTTGGGGGGGGGTCTGTCCTGGATTGTGGGCGTATTTCTCCAGCTTTGCAGCCGTTTGACTTGCCGCTTGGCTTGCTTTGGTAGTACGTTGTGACGGCATATTACCACGCTGACTCATATAGTATATGCTGCCACGTATTGTATGTTGCTTAGTTTGAGTCCTGGAAAGTTTAAAGTTTAAAGTTTTCCAACAACCAGTTCAACCTCAATTACACTCTTCCAGTAAAACAAGTTATAGCAAATGTAGCCAATTATTATCCGCAAGCCAACCAACGATACTGAACAAATATAGGGGGGCTTTTAACCCTAAAAAATAAATAAATAAATAAATAAACAGGAGAGGAAAAAAAAAAAAAAAAAAAGAAAAGAGAAGGGGGGGGGGTATATTTCTCCTTCCTCCTACTTTTCCCTTCCCCTTTTGATCGGGCAGAGAAGTTTTTTTTTTTTTTTTTATCCCAATCCTTTGCTCAAAGATTGCTCAAAGATTACCGGGGGAGATTTGTACGTGTTGTTTGGCTCACTTCTGTCCAAAATGTCTCTCCCTTCTGCTTTTTCCTTAGACAATTATCTGTAGGGGTACAAATCGATAGACAGTATACTAAAAGAAGAATAAATAGTGTCCTTTGCTATTTAGGATTCACCCCAGCTAGGCTTATCCTTCTCTCTTAGTTCAAAGTCCAGTTATCCTTCAATCTGGCTAGTAGCTGACCACTTTACAGGATATCTTGAGAGTGCAGATTCACTTACCCCTCAGGCGTCCTCAGAGACGGGGAGAGCCTCTCACTTTTCACCCCTTAGATGGCTATTACAGAAACCTTCCAGGGTGCCGACCATTGAAAAAGAGGGGAGTGATCAAGGTTAATAGTCCACAGTTTCACCCCACCAGGGTCAGTCAGACAGCTCTTTTAAGTCCTTTGTGGGCTCTCCCAATGTCCATCCCTCAGTGAGGTTTTGCTCCTTGACCCCCCTCCACCTCCACTTCGTGACGCTCCGCTCTCTCCACTCGATACCACAGCTCACCTATGCCGACAGAGGTTTCCCGGCTTCCCGGCGTGTGTAGATGACAGGGGAAGGGACAGCGGCCAATCAAGAAGCGCCGGACTCTCTCTCCTACGCGCCTGGCATCAGCTGTCTGTCGTGTGTGGATGACGGAGCGGGGGAGGCAGCCTATCACGCCTCCAGGATTTCCTCACTCGTTTGTGCTCGGCGGGTTTTCAAGCTAAAGTTCAGTTCGGCGTCTTCCATGCCCCGCGCCCTCACAAACCCATCCCGCGGCACGGGCAAGGTATGTGGAAACCAAGCTCGTAGACAAATTTATGGATTAAACAGTTCTCAGGGGGAAAACGAGGGAGGCATAGAGAGAGGGACAGGCACCTACACCTGCTCTCTCACACACACACCCTCCTCCATCCGGTCATGCCCCACACTCCCTCATACCCTCACACTTTGATATGGTTAGAACATGAAGGGTAAATAATCAATGGCCATTTGTTTATAATGAACAATTATTTATTGCTCCAATGTTAATCAATTGCACTCATAAAGTTGGACATTTTGTTATTAAAAGCCTAAACCTATTAAAAAAAAAAAATATTGTGTTTCATTGCAGCTACTCAATTAATAAATCAGAATATTGTAAGCAATTTGAAACGATTTCCTACTAAGTTACTATTTCCTGCAGTAAGCAATTATTATTTTAATTGGGATTCTTACTGAAATTCCCAGGGCCATTCGAGCAAACCTGTGTTTGAAAGTCCTGAATGCAGTGTGTAAGCATTTCCCTAACAGTAACAATGGTTCTCTACACCAGGGGTCTCAAACAGGTGGCCCTCCAGCTGTTTGCGAAACTACAAGTCCCATAAGGCATTGGAAGGCTGACAGTTACAAGCATGACTCCCACAGGCAGAGGCATGATGGGACTTGTAGTTTTGCAACAGCTGGAGGGCTGCCAATTTGAGACCCCTGCTCTACACAGATTACAGGACAATTTAATGTTGATGAGGAATTGTGATACTGTGCAACTTCCTCCTCTAATGAGTGTGAGAAAACAAATCCTAGCATTTATATCCCCACAAGTAGCACAGTGACCAGTCACCATGGAATGCGTCAAGGCAGATGTTAATTTTCCATGGGAGATGTAAGTTCTACTTACTGTACATAATCCCATCCTTGATTCCAGTGAGTCTGCATAAGTGTCAATTCTGTGATAACATTTTTTTTTTTATAGCCATACAAATACAAGGCCAATTTTTAGACAGGACCCAAGTAACCTACTAGCATTTTCTAGCAATCCAATCGGTAAGTCGGTCTGTCAGCAGCCCCACAATTACCCCATCTAGGTCCCGGCCAGCGCTTGCAGCGGGCGGCGTCTCCTCCTCCTGATGCTTCACGGCGGCTTCCCTTGTGTCTCCTCCCTCCTCCTCCTCAGCGGCCAATAGGATCGCTTCTCCTCTCGGCCAATATGGTGATGGGTCTGGGGACCCGCTTCCTGATTGGCAGGGAGGAGAATCAGGAAGATAATAGCGAATATTAATTCACTATTGTCACACAACTGGGTGGGCCTTTCCTGAAACCTATTAGAGCATCTGCCTCTAATCACGTGCTTCTATAAAAAATAAAAAAATAAAAAAATAAACATTGGAATCCATGTGTACGGCACCCCACATATAGATTAAGGGACCTGCTTCCTGAATGGCCAGGAGGAGAATTAGGAAGACAATAGCAAATATTAATTTGCTATTGTCACACAACTGGGTGGGCCTTTTTTGGAGCCTATTAGAGCCTCTGGCTCTAATCAAGTGCTTCTAGAAAAAAAAAAAACATTGGAATCCATGTGTCCGGCACCCCACATTTGGATTAGGGGGCCGGACATATGGATAAGGGGGCGGCAAACCTGAGCCCTGCATTTTGGGCTGCCACTGGTTGGGATTGAAACCGAGGACTTTAGTGCTGCAAGACAGAAGTGCTGCTGATCACTAAGCCATTGTGCATTATGGCTTGACTACATAAATTGTTGCCAAAACGCCAGTGTAGAGATGTTAAAATGGCAGAGTTTGCAGAAGAAAGTGTGTGTTGAAGGCCCTACCCCCTGTTGATGATTGTTTCCATTGACATAGATGGCCTCTTACACACCTCTTGCAAATCAGTAGTCCTATTTGTCCAAAATATACACCTCGTTGTTGTCAAAATAATGTCCCTTTTTCTTTCTTTGGCATATCCCAAGTTATTTCACTTGTGTTTAGATGTTCAGTATTTATATGTACAAGATTCTGTCTCAGTATATTTCTGAGCTTCAAATACACAGTGATTTACTAGATATGACCTGGATAAAGTTCAGTGCAGGAGGCTTTGTGCAGCAAGTCCATAGCACACGCACAGCTGACTAATCTGTTACGCCTGGCTAAAACTTGAAACTTAGACCCCTTTCACACTAGTGCTAGTTTAAGCGGCGATTTACCGTCATTTTAGCGGCGCTATTTGGCCTCTAGCGGAGTGCTTTCAACCCCTGCTAGCGGCCGAATAAAGGGTAAAATACGCCTGTGTAGCGCCGCTGCCAAGGTGCTTTGCAAGCGCTTCAGCAGCAGTGCCCATTCATTTCAATGGGCAGGAGCGGTGGAGAGCGGTGTATACACCGCTCCTTCGCTGCCCCAAAGATGCTGCTTGCAGGACATTTTTTAATGTCCTGCCAGTGCAGCACCCCATTGTGAAAGCACTCGGGCTTTCAAACTGGGACTGCAGCCCAATAGCTCCGTAAAAAACGCCCCCGGTGTGAAAATTGTCTAATACTTTAGCTTTTAGCCTTCCAAAACTCTTACAAAGCTCTAGGACCCAGACCAGAACCTATTAAATTATGAGAAAACAAAAAGTTTTCTACACAACAGATACAAATCCTGGAGCTCCATACCATGTGAAGGTGAGAATCCGAGGTGACTTATACACCATCCACAATTCTGCTAGCCAGTGACTTACAATACATACTTATTCTCAAAGTGTTTTCAGCCTAGTGTAGTGATCCCACGGGTCCTCTTGACTCTTATTTCTCTGGCGGTGAGCGGATCTTAAATGATGCAGAAAGATCGAACCCAAAAATAGAACCCAAATCCTTCTGAATTAAATGAGAGCTGCATCTGTCTAATTAAAAATGCCATTTTTCTAGACTAATGGGCAAGGCAGTGTCAAAAAATAGCATTTGGGGGTGGGGAACTGCCCTGGGAAACACGTACCAATGCAAAAAAACTTAAGAAAAAATCCATTCAGCCAGGAGCAATGATTTTCATATGCTTAACCACTTGCTGACTGTCCATAGTACTTTTACTGCAGGAGGCTGGCACAGGCAGGCTGGATCACCTACATATATGTCACTCAGCCTGTTCCAGGTTAGGGGCGTGCAGCATGCGGCTCCCACGACTGCTGTGTCGGGTGGATCAATGGATCCTGGTACCCGCTGCCTGGTGACCACATGATTGCAATGTCAACTAAGCGGTTATGAATTAATTTATTCATAACAGTTGTGTTTCCTAAGCTGTGATTGGCCCACAGCTATCACATGGTACTTGGGCCAATCACAGCACTCTGTACCATGTCATTAGCTGTAGCCTATCACAGGTCATTAGTAATTACAGTTGATATGAATGTAACCCATTAATGACAGTACAAAACATTGCTATTACAATGATTGTAATCATCATCATTGTAATATAAATCAAAGTGTAAAAACCAAAAACCCTCTCAGAGTAGCACAGTGTTGTTATGGTGATACTGAACTATTCTGATAAAAGTATGAAAATAGTTAAAAATTGAAAATAAAAGTTTAAAAAGATTGAATAAAAATATATATTTTTTTAACATACTGTCACCAATCAGTGTTCCTGATTACCACTACACCAGTCATATAATGACGCTGTACTGCACTTGACGTGACAGTGTGGAAAAAAAAGTTGTGAATTTTTATTAATTTTATTTCTATATTTTCTAAAAAATTGTGACAAAAAATTACAACTTTAGAAAACTCTTACTAAATGCCTCGTACTGTCTACTTTCCAAAAAAGGGTCATACTGTCCTGGCATTTTAAGGTACTCAAGAAATAAGCTGTACGTATATCAGAATTGATATATTTTCAAATATATACTGTGTATACCATAGTTTGTAGTTGTTATACCATTCACACAAACCAATAATATACACGTATTGGGATTTTTTTTTTGCCAAAGAAATTAAGCAGAATACATTTTGGCTTAAAGGGGTGTTTAAGCTGATTTTTTTTTTTTTTTAAAGTCAGCAGCTAAAATAAAAGTAGCTGCTTACTTTTAATAAGTAGACTTACCCTCCCAGGGCGCCCGCGATGTCGGCCACCGAGGCCGACATGTCCCTTGGCGCTCCGGTCCCAGCGCCGCCATCCTCAGTATGGGAAACAGGCAGTGGAGACTTATGGCTTCACTGCCCGTTTCCTACTGCGCATGCACGAGTCACGCGGTGCTTTGTGAATGGGACGCGCTGTGTTAGGGAACACACAGTTCCCAGAACACAGCGCACCCCATTACCCAAAAGACAACGCGGAGGAGGACAGAAGACCGAAGATCAACGAAGATCACCGTGGAGTAGGAAGGTGGCAGATTAGGAAGACTGCCTAGCAACAGGGATTTCGGATCAGGTAAAACATTTTTTTTTTTCCAGAATATTAATGCTCTTTTTTTTTTTTAGGGTGGCCCTCCACTTTAAATTTATAGGGTTGAGCGAACCCGAACTGTAAAGTTCGGGTCCGTACCGGACTTTTGGGTGTCCGGGGCCCGGACCCGAACCCGAACTATTGGCTGTAAGTTCGGGTTCGGGTCCGGTGTTCGGCGATGTATTGGCGCCTTTTTAACAGCTGCAGGGCAGCCAATCGACGCTAGTTTCACTAGTGTGCCCTTAGAAGCCATCACAGCCATGCCTACTAATGGCATGGCTGTGATTGGGCAGTGCAGCATGTGACCCAGCCTCTATATATAGTCCAGACACACAGCACACAGCGTCATTCTGCTATAGACAGGTTCCTGTGCTGCTAAGAGAGAGGATTTTAGGAGTTAGTGTGATAAAGTCAGTCAGTCAGTCCACATTTCTTTAATTTTCTTCTAATTAGTTAGATCAGTGAGCGATCTAGATAGCTAGAGTAGAGTAGGGAGTTTCTTTATTAAGCAAAAGAAAGAGGCAGAGAGAATTATTGAAGAGATTCCTAAATCAATTGTACCCTGGCTGGGGTGCAGTGCACAGTCTTTTAACAGTGCCATGAGGCCAGTGCCAGACAAAATATAAAAGTTTTACCTGCTAGCTCAGTGCACCATTAGGACCAACACTGCATATAGTAAGAGATACACCATAGTCTGTGTGTATTCTGCTATTGGAAAAACATTGCAAATAAATTTAATTTTGCTGTGTTTTTTTCCCAATAGCATTTTCTGCGTTTTCATACATACACGCTTTAGACACTATCCGTGTATTCTGATATTGGAAAAACATTGCAAAAAAAAATTTAATTTTGCAGTGTTTTTTTTCTTCCCAATAGCATTTTCTGCATTTTCATAAACGCTTTAGACACTATCCGTTATTCTGATATTGGAAAAACATTGCAAAAAAATTTAATTTTGCAGTGTTTTTTTTCTTCCCAATAGCATTTTCTGCGTTTTCATAAACGCTTTAGACACTATCCGTGTATTCTGATATTGGAAAAACATTGCAAAAAAATTTAATTTTGCAGTGTTTTTTTTTTCCCAATAGCATTTTCTGCGTGTTCATAAACGCTTTAGACACTGTACGTGTATTCTGATATATACAAAAACACCCATTTAGGGCGAGATCATAAATTTTGAAAATATGAGGAGATCATAAAAAAGGGGACGTGGCCCGGGTCATGGTGCTGCTGGTGGCGCTCCTGTTGCAGGGAGAGGACGTGGTCGATCTGTGCCAGCTACACGCACTAGTGAAACACCTTCCTCAGGTGCGAGTAGGCGACAGAGCCTGCAGCGGTATTTTGGCGCGCCTAATGAGGCTGTACGAATGTTGAGGCCAGGACAAGTACAGGCGATAGTAGATTGGGTTGCTGCTGACAGTGCCTCCGGTCCCTTCACATTGTCTCCCACCCAGTCTCCTGATGAAAGTTCAGAGTTGGCACCTGCAGCCGATGTCCATCAGTCTTTCACCTCACCCCCTTGCAAATCAGCCAATAAGTCTGAGCCCCAAATCATGCAGCAGTCTCTTCTGCTTTTTGATGACTCTGTTAGCAGGGTTTCCCAGTGCCATCCACCTAGCCCTGCCCCAGAAGTGGAAGAGATTGTGTGCACCGATGCCCAACCACTTAGGTTTCATGATGAGTACATGGGAGGACCATCGCAGCACGTCTCGGATGATGACGAAACACAGGTGCCAACTGCTGCTGCTTTCGCCATTGTGCAGACCGACAAGGAGGGCAGGGGTGAAGACTGGGTGGAAGATGATGTGGAGGACGATGAGGTCCTTGACCCCACATGGAATCAACGTCATGCAGGTGACCAGTGTAGTTCGGAGGAAGAGGCGGTGGTCGCACAGAGCCACCAGCACAGCAGAAGAGGGAGCAGGGTGCAAAAGCGGAGCGTCCGTCCCCTAGACAGTACGTCTGCTACTGCCCAACGCAGCAAGGGACCGAGCACACCAAAGCCAGGTCCAAGGAGTTTCCTTGCGTGGCAGTTCTTCAGACAATGTGCTGATGACAAGACACGGGTGGTTTGCACGCTGTGCAATCAGAGCCTGAAGCGAGGCATAAACGTTCTCAACCTGAGCACAACCTGCATGACCAGGCATCTAAGTGCAAAGCACGAGATGCAGTGGAGTAGACACCTCAAAAACCAAGAAAGGTCTCTGGCTCCTCCTGCTTCCTCTTCTGCTGCAGTCTCGGCCTCTTCATCCACCTCTGTAGTGACAGTGACACCTGCCAACCCGCAAACAGAGGATCTGCCAGCAACACTACCACCTGGGTCACCAACCATCTTCACAATGTCCCATGGAAGCGTTCAGCTCTCTATTTCCCAAACACTGGAGCGGAAGAGGAAGTACCCCCCTAGCCACCCGCGATCCCTGGCCCTGAATGCCAGCATTTCAAAATTCCTCGCCTTTGAAATGCTGTCATTCCGTCTGGTGGAGACGCAGAGTTTTAAAAGGCTGATGTCATTGGCTGTCCCACAGTACATCGTGCCCAGCCGCCACTACTTTTCCAGGCGAGCTATCCCTTCCCTGCACAACCAAGTGGGGGACAAAATCAGGTGTGCACTGCGCAACGCCATCTGTGGCAAGGCCCACCTAACTACGGATGCGTGGACCAGTAAGCACGGTCAGGGACGTTATATCTCCCTAACAGCACACTGGGTAAATGTAGTGGGGCCTGAGGCGGATAGCACTTTGGCGCATGTCCTTCCACCACCGAGGATTGCAGGGCAGTTCAGTTTGCCTCCTGTTGCTAACTCCTCCTACTCCGCCTCCTCATCCTCTACCGCCTCCTCATCCGGTCAGCGTAACACCTTCACCACCAACTTCAGCACAGCCAGGGCTAAACGACAGCAGGCAACTTTCCTGTTTGGGGGAAAAACCCCACACCGCGCAGGAGTTGTGGAGGGACATGGAACAACAGACTGATGAGTGGTTGGTGGCAGTGAGCCTCAAGCCCGGCCTGGTGGTGTGCGATAATGGGCGAAATCTCGTAGCAGCTCTGGGCCTTGCCGGTTTGACGCACATCCCTTGCCTGGCGCATGTGCTGAACTTGGTGGTCCAGAGGTTCCTTAAGAATTAACCCGATATGCCAGAGCTGCTGCAGAAACTGCGGGCCGTCTGTGCACACTTTCGGCGTTCTCACCCTGCTGCTGCTCGCCTGTCAGCGCTGCATTGTAACTTCGGCCTTCCCGCTCACCGTCTCATATGTGATGTGCCCACTAGGTGGAACTCCACCTTGCACATGCTTGCCAGACTGTGCGAGCAGCAGCAGGCGATAGTGGAGTTTCAGCTGCAGCACGCACGCGTGAGTCGCTCTGCGGAACAGCACCACTTCACCGCCAATAACTGGGCCTCCATGTGAGACCTGTGTGCCTTGTTGCGCTGTTTCGAGTACTCCACCAACATGGCCAGTGCCGATGACGCCTTTCTCAGCGTTACTATCCCAGTTCTATGCCTCCTTGAAAAAACGATTCAGGCGATGATGGAAGAGGATGTGGCACAGGAGGAGGAGGAGGAAGAGGGTTCATTTTCAAGGCTTTCAGGGCAGTCATTTACAAGTGGCTACGAGGGTGGGTTCCTGCACCAACAAGCGCCAGGTACACAATTGTCTGGCAGCAAGGGCACAGTTCTGGAGGATGACGAGGTGGAGGATGAGGTGGAGGATGAGGAACCATGTTCACAGCAGGGTGGCACCCAGACCAGCTCATGTCCATCACTGGTGCGTGGCTGGGGGGATACAGAGGACACAGACGATACACCTCCCACAGAGGACAGCTTTTCTTTGCCTCTGGGCAGCCTGGCACACATGAGCGATTACATGCTGCAGTGTCTCCACAATGACCGCCGAGTTGCCCACATTTTAACTGGTGCTGAGTATTGGGTGGTCACCCTGCTGGATCCCCGTTACAAGGACAACGTGCCGTCCTTAATTACCTCACTGGAGCGTGATCGTAAGATGCGCGAGTACAAGCGCACGCTGGTAGACACGCTGCTGGTGGCATTCCCACTTGGAAGCGGGGGTACGGTGGAAGCACAAGGCGAAGGCAGAGGAGGAGGAGGAAGAGGTCGCCAACGCAGCCGGGGCACCGCCAGAACCTCGCAAGGCAGGGTTAGCATGGCCGGAATGTGGAAAAGCTTTGTCAGCACGCCACAACAACCAGCACCACCAGCTGAGATGGAACGTCTTAGCAGGAGGCAGCATTTCACCAACATGGTGGAGCAGTATGTGTGCACACGCCTACACGTACTGAATGAAGGGTCTGCCCCCTTCAACTTCTGGGTCTCCAAATTGGACACATGGCCTGAGCTTGCCCTTTACGCCTTGAAGGTGCTGGCCTGCCCTGCCGCCAGTGTATTATCTGAACGTGTATTTAGCATGGCAGGGGGCGTTATCACAGACAAGCACAGTCGCCTGTCCAGAGCCAATGTGGACAAGCTCACGTTCATTAAAATGAACCAGGCATGGATCCCACAGGACTTGGCTGTACCTTGTGCAGAATAGACACATATACCGGTGTTCTGACAAAAACTGTCTTGCTATCGGATAGTGTCCGGCCACTTACTGCGCAGGTGCAGTGCTTGCGCAGTACGGAGGACAAGGAGATTCACAAAATCTCCAAAGATGAACGTCGCCTGCGCAGTGAGTGCAGGTTCAAGCCCGACCATCCAAGTGGACATACGGTAGCACATAGTAACAGGGCCCCTCACGGGCTCGCTTGGCTAGGCTTCAACCTCAGATGATGTGGCTTGAACCTGGAGTCAACGCGCATAGTCTTCGGAGAGTTTCAAAATCCCCTTGTCCTACGTACTGAGCAAGCGCAGTACAGGGCGGACACTATGCGACGGGGGACAGAATTCGACACATCATTCACCACTAGCCTTACCCAGCCATTGTTGTATTTTTGAACCAGTGTTGGCTACCTCGTCCTCCTCCACCGCCGCTTCCACCCTGCCACATCCACCGCCACCTCAACCTCCTACTCCATTTGAATTTCGTCCCCCTAGGTCAAGATTATAATTTTTTCATTTTTTTTAATTTCCAAGTATTTTATTTTCCCACTATCTTATCCATTAAATTGAATAATTTTTTCCAGAAAGTGCGTATTCTGGGGTATTCCCACCATATGTGCGGCATCGTGCCGTTGAGTTTCTGAGGTTCTTAATGACTTCCTGTACCTCTTCTGCTAAGAAGGGGGCCTCCAGCATTTATTTTTTATTTTTTTATGTTATTTTAAGTTATTTCCCTATACACATTTGTTTGCAGATCACTTGCCATGCTCTTAACAACATTTTGTTGCCATTTGCAGCCCTCTAGCCCTTTCCATGACTTTTTTACAGCCATTTTAGTGTTCAAAAGTCCGGGTCCCCATTGACTTCAATGGGGTTCGGAGTTCGGGGTCAAGTTCGGGTCAAGTTCGGTCCCGAACCCGGACTTTTTTCCGAAGTTCGGCCAAACCCGCCGAACCCGAACATCCAGGTGTCCGCTCAACTCT